>OZ037760.1:12336761-12661761 GCA_964035475.1 Salix caprea | reverse complement strand
TTTGGAGGTTTGGTTTGGCCCCCCTCCAATTTGTTTTTATCTTCTAGAGCTCTTTGTATGAAGATGGGGTGTGTCCATCTCTTAGTGTGCTTTGGAGGTTTGGTTTGGCCCCCCTCCAATTTTGTAAGTTTTTCTATTTTTTAATAATATTTTCGCCCAGGGTTCCGTCCCTGGTTTTTTTTTAAAAAAAAAAAAAAAAAAAAAAAAAAAAAAAAACCCTAAACCCTAAACCCTAAACCCTAAACCCCAAAACCCCTAAACCCCAAACCCAAAACCCCAAACCCTAAACCCTAACCCCAAAACCCCAAAACCCTAAACCCTAAAACCCTAAAACCCTAAACCCTAAACCCTAAAACCCTAAACCCTAAACCCTAATACCAACTAAAAAGGACTTCGATATGACAGGACCAAAAAGGTCAGAAATCGAAGGCTAAAACCCATTGAAATGGGGCTAGTCTAGTCAGGATCAATTTGTCCCAAAAACCAAGGCTAATACCCCCTCAAACAAGCCAGATCAATCATGCCCGAGGGAATAGGCTATAACCCATAAAATTTATCCCTAGTACCAACTAAAAAGGACTTGGATATGACAGGTCCAAAAAGGTCAGAAATCGAAGGCTAATACCCATTGAAATGGGGCTAGTCGAGTCAGGATCAATTTGTCCTAAAATCTAAGCCTAATACCCCCTCAAAAAAGCCAGTTCAATCATGCTCGGCCGAAAAGTCTTTGACCCATATCATTTCAACCTAATACCAACTAAAAAGCACTTCGATATGACAGGACCAAAAATGTCAGAAATCAAAGCCTAATACCCATTGAAATGGGGTTAGTCGAGTCAGGATCAATTTGTCCTAAAATCCAAGGCTAATACCCCCTCAAACAAGCCAGTTCAATCATGCTCGGGGAAAAAGTCTTTGACCCATAAAATTTAAACCTAATACCAACAAAAAAGGACTTCGATATGACAGGACCAAAAAGGTCAGAAATCGAAGGCTAATACCCATTGAAATGGGGCTAGTCGAGTCAGGATCAATTTATCCCAAAATCCAAGGCTAATACCTCCTCAAACAAGCCCGTTCAATCATGCTCTGGGAAAAAGTCTTTGACCCATAAACTTTAAGCCTAATACCAACTAAAAGGGCTTGGATATGACAGGACCAAAAAGGTCAGAAATCGAAGGCTAATACCCATTGAAATGGGGCCAGTCGAGTCAAGATCAATTTGTCCCAAAATCCAAGGCAAATACCCCCTCAAAAAACCAAAGTCAATCATGCTTGGGGAAAAGTCTTTGACCCATAAAATTTCAGCCTAATACCAACTAAAAAGGTTTTCGATATGACAAGACCAAAAAGGTCAGAAATCGAAGGCTAATACCCATTGAAATGGGGCTAGTCGAGTCAGGATCAATTTGTCCCAAAATCCAAGGCTAATACCCCCTCAAACAAGCCAGTTCAATCATGCTCGGGGGAAAAGTCTTTAACCCATAAAATTTAAACCTAATACCAACTAAAAAGGACTTCGATATGACAGGACAAAAAAGGTCAGAAATCGAAGGCTAAAACCCATTGAAATGGGGCTAGTCGAGTCATGATCATCTTGTCCCAAAAACCAAGGCTAATACCCCCTCAAACAAGCCAGATCAATCATGCCCGAGGGAATAGGCTATAACCCATAAAATTTATCCCTAGTATCAACTAAAAAGGGCTCGGATATAACAGGAGCAAAAAGTTCAGAAATCAAAGGCTAATACCCATTGAAATGGGGCTAGTCGAGTCAGTATCAATTTGTTCCAAAATCAAAGGCTAATACCACCTCAAAAAAGCCAGCTCAATCATGCTCGGGGGAAAAGTCTTTGCCCATAAAATTTCAGCCTAATACCAATTAAAAAGCACTTCGAGATGACAAGACCAAAAAGGTCAGAAATCGAAGGCTAATACGCTTTGAAATGGGGCTATTCGAGTCAGGATCATTTTGTGCCAAAATCCAAGGCTAATAACCCCTCAAAAGAGCCAGTTCAATCATGCTCGGGGGAAAAGCCTTTGACCCCTAAAATTTAAGCCTACTACCACCTAAAAAGGGCTTGGATATGACAAGACGAAAAAGGTCAAAAATCGGAGGCTAATACCCATTGAAAGCGGGCTAGTCGAGTCAGGATCAATTTGCCCCAAAATCCAAGGCTAATACCCCCTCAAACAAGCCAGTTCAATCATGCTCGTGGGAAAAGTCTTTGACCCATAAAATTTAAGCCTAATACCAACTAAAAAGGACTTCGATATGACTGGACCAAAAAGGTCAGAAATCGAAGGCTAAAACCCATTGAAATAGGCTAGTCAAGTTAGGATCAATTTGTTCCAAAATCCAAGGCTAATACCCCCTCAAACAAGCCAGATCAATCATGCCCGGGGGAATAGGCTATAACTCATAAAATTTATCCCTAGTACCAACTAAAAAGGGCTTGGATATGACAGGACCAAAAAGGTTAGAAATCAAAGGCTAATACCCATTGAAATGGGGCTAGTCGAGTCAGAATCAATTTGTCCCAAAATCCAAGGCTAATACCCCCTCAAAAGAGCCAGTTCAATCATGCTCGGGGGAAAAGTCTTTGACCCCTAAAATTTAAGCCTACTACCAACTAAAAAGGGCTTGGATATGACAAGACCAAAAAGGTCATAAATCAAAGGCTAATACCCATTGAAATGGGGCTAGTCGAGTCAGGATCAATTTGTCCCAAAATCCAAGGCTAATACCCCATCAAACAAGCCAGTTCAATCATGCTCGTGGGAAAAGTCTTTGACCCATAAAATTTAAGCCTAATACCAACTAAAAAGCACTTTGAGATGACAAGACCAAAAAGGTCAGAAATCGAAGGCTAATACCCATTGAAATAGAGCTAGTCGAGTCAGGATCAATTCGTCCCAAAATCCAAGGCTAATAACCCCTCAAAAGAGCCAGTTCAATCATGCTCTAGGGAAAAGCCTTTGACCCCTAAAATTTAAGCCTACTACCAACTAAAAAGGGCTTGGATATGACAAGACCAAAAAGGTCAGAAATCAAAGCCTAATACCCATTGAAATGGGGCTAGTCGAATCAGGATCAATTTGTCCCAAAATCCAAGGCTAATACCCGTCAAACAAGCCAGTTCAATCATGCTCGGGGGCAAAGTCTTTGACCCATAAAATTTAAGCCTAATACCAACTAAAAAGGACTTCAATATGACAGGACCAAAAAGGTCAGAAATCGAAGGCTAAAACCCATTGAAATGGGGCTAGTCAAGTTACGATCAATTTGTTCCAAAATCCAAGGCTAATACCCCCTCAAACAAGCCAGATCAATCATGCCCGAGGGAATAGGCTATAACCCATAAAATTTATCCCTAGTACCAACTAAAAAGGGCTTGGATATAACAGGACCAAAAAGGTCAGAAATCGAAGGGTAATACCCATTGAAATGGGGCTAGTCGAGTCAGTATCAATTTGTCCCAAAATCGAAGGCTAATACCCCCTCAAAAAAGCCAGTTCAATCATGCTCGGGGGAAAAGTCTTTGCCCATAAAATTTCAGCGTAATACCAACTAAAAAGCACTTCGAGATGACAAGACCAAAAAAGTCAGAAATCGAAGGCTAAAACCCATTGAAATGGGGCTAGTCAAGTTAGGATCAATTTGTTCCAAAATCCAAGGCTAATACCCCCTCAAACAAGCCAGATCAATCATGCCCGGGGGAATAGGCTACAACTCATAAAATTTATCCCTAGTACCAACTAAAAAGGGCTTGGATATGACAGGACCAAAAAGGTTAGAAATCAAAAGCTAATACCCATTGAAATGCGGCTAGTCGAGTCAGAATCAATTTGTCCCAAAATCCAAGGCTAATACCCCCTCAAAAGAGCCAGTTCAATCATGCTTGGGGGAAAAGTCTTTGACCCCTAAAATTTAAGCCTACTACCAACTAAAAAGGGCTTGGATATGACAAGACCAAAAAGGTCATAAATCAAAGGCTAATACCCATTGAAATAGGGCTAGTCGAGTCAGGATCAATTTGTCCCAAAATCCAAGGCTAATACCCCCTCAAACAAGCCAATTCAATCATGCTCGTGGGAAAAGTCTTTGACTCATAAAATTTAAGCCTAATACCAACTAAAAAGCACTTCGAGATGACAAGACCAAAAAGGTCAAAAATCGAAGGCTAAAACCCATTGAAATGGGGCTAGTCAAGTTAGGATCAATTTGTTCCAAAATCCAAGGCTAATACCCCCTCAAACAAGCCAGATCAATCATGCCCGGGGGAATAGGCTACAACTCATAAAATTTATCCCTAGTACCAACTAAAAAGGGCTTGGATATGACAGGACCAAAAAGGTTAGAAATCAAAAGCTAATACCCATTGAAATGGGGCTAGTCGAGTCAGAATCAATTTGTCCCAAAATCCAAGGCTAATACCCCCTCAAAAGAGCCAGTTCAATCATGCTTGGGGGAAAAGTCTTTGACCCCTAAAATTTAAGCCTACTACCAACTAAAAAGGGCTTGGATATGACAAGACCAAAAAGGTCATAAATCAAAGGCTAATACCCATTGAAATGGGGCTAGTCGAGTCAGGATCAATTTGTCCCAAAATCCAAGGCTAATACCCCCTCAAACAAGCCACTTCAATCATGCTCGTGGGAAAAGTCTTTGACTCATAAAATTTAAGCCTAATACCAACTAAAAAGCACTTCGAGATGACAAGACCAAAAAGGTCAAAAATCGAAGGCTAATACCCATTGAAATAGAGGTAGTCGAGACAGGATCAATTTGTCCCAAAATCCAAGGCTAATAACCCCTCAAAAGAGCCAGTTCAATCATGCTCGGGGGAAAAGCCTTTGACCCCTAAAATTTAAGCCTACTACCAACTAAAAAGGGCTTGGATATGACAAGACCAAAAAGGTCAGAAATCAAAGCCTAATACCCATTGAAATGGGGCTAGTCGAATCAGGATCAATTTATCCCAAAATCCAAGGCTAATACCCGTCAAACAAGCCTATTCAATCATGCTCGGGGGCAAAGTGTTTGACCCATAAAATTTAAGCCTAATACCAACTAAAAAGGACTTCGATATGACAGGACCAAAAAGGTCAGAAATCGAAGGCTAATACCCATTGAAATCGGGCTAGTCGAGTCATGATCAATTTGTCCCAAAAACCAAGGCTAATACCCCCTCAAACAAGCCAGATCAATCATGCTCGGGGGAAAAGTCTTTGACCCATAAAATTTAAGCCTAATACCAACTAAAAAGGACTTCGATATGACAAGACAAAAAAGGTCAGAAATCGAAGGCTAAAACCCATTCAAATGGGGCTAGTCAAGTTACGATCAATTTGTTCCAAAATCCAAGGCTAATACCCCCTCAAACAAGCCAGATCAATCATGCCCGAGGGAATAGGCTATAACCCATAAAATTTATCCCTAGTACCAACTAAAAAGGGCTTGGATATAACAGGACCAAAAAGGTCAGAAATCGAAGGGTAATACCCATTGAAATGGGGCTAGTCGAGTCAGTATCAATTTGTCCCAAAATCGAAGGCTAATACCCCCTCAAAAAAGCCAGTTCAATCATGCTCGGGGGAAAAGTCTTTGCCCATAAAATTTCAGCGTAATACCAACTAAAAAGCACTTCGAGATGCAAGACCAAAAAAGTCAGAAATCGAAGGCTAAAACCCATTGAAATGGGGCTAGTCAAGTTAGGATCAATTTGTTCCAAAATCCAAGGCTAATACCCCCTCAAACAAGCCAGATCAATCATGCCCGGGGGAATAGGCTACAACTCATAAAATTTATCCCTAGTACCAACTAAAAAGGGCTTGGATATGACAGGACCAAAAAGGTTAGAAATCAAAGGCTAATACCCATTGAAATGGGGCTAGTCGAGTCAGAATCAATTTATCCCAAAATCCAAGGCTAATACCCCCTCAAAAGAGCCAGTTCAATCATGCTTGGGGGAAAAGTCTTTGACCCCTAAAATTTAAGCCTACTACCAACTAAAAAGGGCTTGGATATGACAAGACCAAAAAGGTCATAAATCAAAGGCTAATACCCATTGAAATGGGGCTAGTCGAGTCAGGATCAATTTGTCCCAAAATCCAAGGCTAATACCCCCTCAAACAAGCCAATTCAATCATGCTCGTGGGAAAAGTCTTTGACTCATAAAATTTAAGCCTAATACCAACTAAAAAGCACTTCGAGATGACAAGACCAAAAAGGTCAAAAATCGAAGGCTAATACCCATTGAAATAGAGGTAGTCGAGTCAGGATCAATTTGTCCCAAAATGCAAGGCTAATAACCCCTCAAAAGAGCCAGTTCAATCATGCTCGGGGGAAAAGCCTTTGACCCCTAAAATTTAAGCCTACTACCAACTAAAAAGGGCTTGGATATGACAAGACCAAAAAGGTCAGAAATCAAAGCCTAATACCCATTGAAATGGGGCTAGTCGAATCAGGATCAATTTATCCCAAAATCCAAGGCTAATACCCGTCAAACAAGCCAGTTCAATCATGCTCGGGGGCAAAGTGTTTGACCCATAAAATTTAAGCCTAATACCAACTAAAAAGGACTTCGATATGACAGGACCAAAAAGGTCAGAAATCGAAGGCTAATACCCATTGAAATGGGGCTAGTCGAGTCATGATCAATTTGTCCCAAAAACCAAGGCTAATACCCCCTCAAACAAGCCAGATCAATCATGCTCGGGGGAAAAGTCTTTGACCCATAAAATTTAAGCCTAATACCAACTAAAAAGGACTTCGATATGACAAGACAAAAAAGGTCAGAAATCGAAGGCTAAAACCCATTCAAATGGGGCTAGTCAAGTTACGATCAATTTGTTCCAAAATCCAAGGCTAATACCCCCTCAAACAAGCCAGATCAATCATGCCCGAGGGAATAGGCTATAACCCATAAAATTTATCCCTAGTACCAACTAAAAAGGGCTTGGATATAACAGGACCAAAAAGGTCAGAAATCGAAGGGTAATACCCATTGAAATGGGGCTAGTCGAGTCAGTATCAATTTGTCCCAAAATCGAAGGCTAATACCCCCTCAAAAAAGCCAGTTCAATCATGCTCGGGGGAAAAGTCTTTGCCCATAAAATTTCAGCGTAATACCAACTAAAAAGCACTTCGAGATGACAAGACCAAAAAAGTCAGAAATCGAAGGCTAAAACCCATTGAAATGGGGCTAGTCAAGTTAGGATCAATTTGTTCCAAAATCCAAGGCTAATACCCCCTCAAACAAGCCAGATCAATCATGCCCGGGGGAATAGGCTACAACTCATAAAATTTATCCCTAGTACCAACTAAAAAGGGCTTGGATATGACAGGACCAAAAAGGTTAGAAATCAAAGGCTTATACCCATTGAAATGGGGCTAGTCGAGTCAGAATCAATTTATCCCAAAATCCAAGGCTAATACCCCCTCAAAAGAGCCAGTTCAATCATGCTTGGGGGAAAAGTCTTTGACCCCTAAAATTTAAGCCTACTACCAACTAAAAAGGGCTTGGATATGACAAGACCAAAAAGGTCATAAATCAAAGGCTAATACCCATTGAAATGGGGCTAGTCGAGTCAGGATCAATTTGTCCCAAAATCCAAGGCTAATACCCCCTCAAACAAGCCAATTCAATCATGCTCGTGGGAAAAGTCTTTGACTCATAAAATTTAAGCCTAATACCAACTAAAAAGCACTTCGAGATGACAAGACCAAAAAGGTCAAAAATCGAAGGCTAAAACCCATTGAAATGGGGCTAGTCAAGTTAGGATCAATTTGTTCCAAAATCCAAGGCTAATACCCCCTCAAACAAGCCAGATCAATCATGCCCGGGGGAATAGGCTACAACTCATAAAATTTATCCCTAGTACCAACTAAAAAGGGCTTGGATATGACAGGACCAAAAAGGTTAGAAATCAAAAGCTAATACCCATTGAAATGGGGCTAGTCGAGTCAGAATCAATTTGTCCCAAAATCCAAGGCTAATACCCCCTCAAAAGAGCCAGTTCAATCATGCTTGGGGGAAAAGTCTTTGACCCCTAAAATTTAAGCCTACTACCAACTAAAAAGGGCTTGGATATGACAAGACCAAAAAGGTCATAAATCAAAGGCTAATACCCATTGAAATGGGGCTAGTCGAGTCAGGATCAATTTGTCCCAAAATCCAAGGCTAATACCCCCTCAAACAAGCCAATTCAATCATGCTCGTGGGAAAAGTCTTTGACTCATAAAATTTAAGCCCAATACCAACTAAAAAGCACTTCGAGATGACAAGACCAAAAAGGTCAAAAATCGAAGGCTAATACCCATTGAAATAGAGGTAGTCGAGTCAGGATCAATTTGTCCCAAAATCCAAGGCTAATAACCCCTCAAAAGAGCCAGTTCAATCATGCTCGGGGGAAAAGCCTTTGACCCCTAAAATTTAAGCCTACTACCAACTAAAAAGGGCTTGGATATGACAAGACCAAAAAGGTCAGAAATCAAAGCCTAATACCCATTGAAATGGGGCTAGTCGAATCAGGATCAATTTATCCCAAAATCCAAGGCTAATACCCGTCAAACAAGCCAGTTCAATCATGCTCGGGGGCAAAGTGTTTGACCCATAAAATTTAAGCCTAATACCAACTAAAAAGGACTTCGATATGACAGGACCAAAAAGGTCAGAAATCGAAGGCTAATACCCATTGAAATGGGGCTAGTCGAGTCATGATCAATTTGTCCCAAAAACCAAGGCTAATACCCCCTCAAACAAGCCAGATCAATCATGCTCGGGGGAAAAGTCTTTGACCCATAAAATTTAAGCCTAATACCAACTAAAAAGGACTTCGATATGACAAGACAAAAAAGGTCAGAAATCGAAGGCTAAAACCCATTCAAATGGGGCTAGTCAAGTTACGATCAATTTGTTCCAAAATCCAAGGCTAATACCCCCTCAAACAAGCCAGATCAATCATGCCCGAGGGAATAGCCTATAACCCATAAAATTTATCCCTAGTACCAACTAAAAAGGGCATGGATATAACAGGACCAAAAAGGTCAGAAATCGAAGGGTAATACCCATTGAAATGGGGCTAGTCGAGTCAGTATCAATTTGTCCCAAAATCGAAGGCTAATACCCCGTTAAAAAAGCCAGTTCAATCACGCTCGGGGAAAAAGTCTTTGACACCTAAAATTTCTGCCTAATACCAACTAAAAAGCACTTCGATATGACAAGACCAAAAAGGTCAGAAATCGAAGGCTAATACCCATTGAAATGGGGCTAGTCGAATTAGGATCAATTTGTCTTAAAATCCAAGGCTAATACCCCGTCAAACAAGCCAGTTCAATCATGCTCGGGGAAAAGTCTTTTACCCATAAAATTTAAGCCTAATACCAACTAAAAAGGACTTCGATATGAGAGGACCAAAAAGGTCAGAAATCGAAGGCTAATAGCCATTGAAATTGGCTAGTCGAGTCAGGATCAATTTGTCCCAAAATCCAAGGCTAATACCCCGTCAAACAAGCCAGTTCAATCATGCTCGGGGGAAAAGTCTTTGACCCATAAAATTTAAGCCTAATACCAACTAAAAAGGACTTCGATATGAGAGGACCAAAAAGGTCAGAAATCGAAGGCTAATACCCATTGAAATGGGGCTAGTCGAGTCAGGATCAATTTGTCCCAAAATCCAAGGCTAATACCCCGTCAAACAAGCCAGTTCAATCATGCTCGGGGGAAAAGTCTTTGACCCATAAAATTTAAGCCTAATACCAACTAAAAAGGACTTCGATATGACAGGACCAAAAAGGTCAGAAATCGAAGGCTAATACCCATTGAAATGGGGCTAGTCGAGTCATGATCAATTTGTCCCAAAAACCAAGGCTAATACCCCCTCAAACAAGCCAGATCAATCATGCTCGGGGGAAAAGTCTTTGACCCATAAAATTTAAGCCTAATACCAACTAAAAAGGACTTCGATATGACAAGACAAAAAAGGTCAGAAATCGAAGGCTAAAACCCATTCAAATGGGGCTAGTCAAGTTACGATCAATTTGTTCCAAAATCCAAGGCTAATACCCCCTCAAACAAGCCAGATCAATCATGCCCGAGGGAATAGCCTATAACCCATAAAATTTATCCCTAGTACCAACTAAAAAGGGCATGGATATAACAGGACCAAAAAGGTCAGAAATCGAAGGGTAATACCCATTGAAATGGGGCTAGTCGAGTCAGTATCAATTTGTCCCAAAATCGAAGGCTAATACCCCGTTAAAAAAGCCAGTTCAATCACACTCGGGGAAAAAGTCTTTGACACCTAAAATTTCTGCCTAATACCAACTAAAAAGCACTTTGATATGACAAGACCAAAAAGGTCAGAAATCGAAGGCTAATACCCATTGAAATGGGGCTAGTCGAATTAGGATCAATTTGTCTTAAAATCCAAGGCTAATACCCCGTCAAACAAGCCAGTTCAATCATGCTCGGGGAAAAGTCTTTTACCCATAAAATTTAAGCCTAATACCAACTAAAAAGGACTTCGATATGAGAGGACCAAAAAGGTCAGAAATCGAAGGCTAATAGCCATTGAAATTGGCTAGTCGAGTCAGGATCAATTTGTCCCAAAATCCAAGGCTAATACCCCGTCAAACAAGCCAGTTCAATCATGCTCGGGGGAAAAGTCTTTGACCCATAAAATTTAAGCCTAATACCAACTAAAAAGGACTTCGATATGAGAGGACCAAAAAGGTCAGAAATCGAAGGCTAATACCCATTGAAATGGGGCTAGTCGAGTCAGGATCAATTTGTCCCAAAATCCAAGGCTAATACCCCGTCAAACAAGCCAGTTCAATCATGCTCGGGGGAAAAGTCTTTGACCCATAAAATTTAAGCCTAATACCAACTAAAAAGGACTTCGATATGAGAGGACCAAAAAGGTCAGAAATCGAAGGCTATTACCTATTGAAATGGGCTAGTCGAGTCAGGATCAATTTGTCCCAAAATCCAAGGCTAATACCCCCTCAAAAAATCCAGTTTAATCATTCTGGGGGAAAAGTCTTTGACCCATAAAATTTCAGCCTAATACCAACTAAAAAGGTTTTCGATATGACAAGACCAAAAAGGTCAGAAATCGAAGGTTAATACCCATTGAAATGGGTCTAGACGAGTCAGAATCAATTTGTCCCAAAATCCAAGGCTAATACGCCCTCAAAAGAGCCAGTTCAATCATGCTCGGGGGAAAAGTCTTTGACCCCTAAAATTTAAGCCTACTACCAACTAAAAAGGGCTTGGATATGACAAGACCAAAAAGGTCATAAATCAAAGGCTAATACCCATTGAAATGGGGCTAGTCGAGTCAGGATCAATTTGTCCCAAAATCCAAGGCTAATACCCCCTCAAACAAGCCTATTCAATCATGCTCGTGGGAAAAGTCTTTGACTCATAAAATTTAAGCCTAATACCAACTAAAAAGCACTTCGAGATGACAAGACAAAAAAGGTCAGAAATCAAAGGGTAATACCCATTGAAATGGGGCTAGTCGAGTGAGGATCAATTTGTCCCAAAATCCAAGGCTAATACCCCCTCAAACAAGCCCGTTCAATCATGCTCTGGTAAAAAGTCTTTGACCCATAAACTTTAAGCCTAATACCAACTAAAAAGGGCTTGGATATGACAGGACCAAAACGGTCAGAAATCGAAAGCTAATACCCACTGAAATGGGGCTAGTCGAGTCAGGATGAATTTGTCCCAAAAACCAAGGCTAATACCCCCTCAAAAAAGCCAGATCAATCATGCTCGGGGGAAAAGTCTGTGACCCATAAAATTTCAGCCTAATACCAACTAAAAAGGACTTCGATATGACAGGACCAAAAAGGTTAGAAATCGAAGGCTAATACCCATTGAAATGGGGCTAGTCGAGTCAAGGATCAATTTGTCCCAAAATCCAAGGCCAATACCCCCTCAAACAAACCCGTTCAATCATGCTCTAGAAAAAATCTTTGACCCATAAACTGTAAGCCCAATACCAACTAAAAAGGGCTTGGATATGACAAGACCCAAATGGTAAGAAATCGAAGCCTAATACCGATTGAAATGAGGCTAGTCGAGTCAGGATCAATTTGTCCCAAAAACCAAGGCTAATACCCCTTTAAAAGAGTCAGTTCAATCATGCTCGGGGGAAAAGTCTTTGGCCCCTAAAATTTAAGCCTACTACCAACTAAAAAGGGCTTGGATATGAGAAGACCAAAAAGGTCAGAAATCGAAGGGTAATACCCATTGAAATGGGGCTAGTCGAGTCAGTATCAATTTGTCCCAAAATCGAAGGCTAATACCCCCTCAAAAAAGCCAGTTCAATCATGCTCGGGGGAAAAGTCTTTGCCCATAAAATTTCAGCGTAATACCAACTAAAAAGCACTTCGAGATGACTAGACCAAAAAAGTCAGAAATCGAAGGCTAAAACCCATTGAAATGGGGCTAGTCAAGTTAGGATCAATTTGTTCCAAAATCCAAGGCTAATACCCCCTCAAACAAGCCAGATCAATCATGCCCGGGGGAATAGGCTACAACTCATAAAATTTATCCCTAGTACCAACTAAAAAGGGCTTGGATATGACAGGACCAAAAAGGTTAGAAATCAAAGGCTAATACCCATTGAAATGGGGCTAGTCGAGTCAGAATCAATTTGTCCCAAAATCCAAGGCTAATACCCCCTCAAAAGAGCCAGTTCAATCATGCTTGGGGGAAAAGTCTTTGACCCCTAAAATTTAAGCCTACTACCAACTAAAAAGGGCTTGGATATGACAAGACCAAAAAGGTCATAAATCAAAGGCTAATACCCATTGAAATGGGGCTAGTCGAGTCAGGATCAATTTGTCCCAAAATCCAAGGCTAATACCCCCTCAAACAAGCCAATTCAATCATGCTCGTGGGAAAAGTCTTTGACTCATAAAATTTAAGCCTAATACCAACTAAAAAGCACTTCGAGATGACAAGACCAAAAAGGTCAAAAATCGAAGGCTAATACCCATTGAAATAGAGGTAGTCGAGTCAGGATCAATTTGTCCCAAAATCCAAGGCTAATAACCCCTCAAAAGAGCCAGTTCAATCATGCTCGGGGGAAAAGCCTTTGACCCCTAAAATTTAAGCCTATTACCAACTAAAAAGGGCTTGGATATGACAAGACCAAAAAGGTCAGAAATCAAAGCCTAATACCCATTGAAATGGGGCTAGTCGAATCAGGATCAATTTATCCCAAAATCCAAGGCTAATACCCGTCAAACAAGCCAGTTCAATCATGCTCGGGGGCAAAGTGTTTGACCCATAAAATTTAAGCCTAATACCAACTAAAAAGGACTTCGATATGACAGGACCAAAAAGGTCAGAAATCGAAGGCTAATACCCATTGAAATGGGGCTAGTCGAGTCATGATCAATTTGTCCCAAAAACCAAGGCTAATACCCCCTCAAACAAGCCAGATCAATCATGCTCGGGGGAAAAGTCTTTGACCCATAAAATTTAAGCCTAATACCAACTAAAAAGGACTTCGATATGACAAGACAAAAAAGGTCAGAAATCGAAGGCTAAAACCCATTCAAATGGGGCTAGTCAAGTTACGATCAATTTGTTCCAAAATCCAAGGCTAATACCCCCTCAAACAAGCCAGATCAATCATGCCCGAGGGAATAGCCTATAACCCATAAAATTTATCCCTAGTACCAACTAAAAAGGGCTTGGATATAACAGGACCAAAAAGGTCAGAAATCGAAGGGTAATACCCATTGAAATGGGGCTAGTCGAGTCAGTATCAATTTGTCCCAAAATCGAAGGCTAATACCCCGTCAAAAAAGCCAGTTCAATCACGCTCGGGGAAAAAGTCTTTGACACCTAAAATTTCTGCCTAATACCAACTAAAAAGCACTTCGATATGACAAGACCAAAAAGGTCAGAAATCGAAGGCTAATACCCATTGAAATGGGGCTAGTCGAATTAGGATCAATTTGTCTTAAAATCCAAGGCTAATACCCCGTCAAACAAGCCAGTTCAATCATGCTCGGGGAAAAGTCTTTTACCCATAAAATTTAAGCCTAATACCAACTAAAAAGGACTTCGATATGAGAGGACCAAAAAGGTCATAAATCGAAGGCTAATACCCATTGAAATTGGCTAGTCGAGTCAGGATCAATTTGTCCCAAAATCCAAGGCTAATACCCCGTCAAACAAGCCAGTTCAATCATGCTCGGGGAAAAAGTCTTTGACCCATAAAATTTAAGCCTAATACCAACTAAAAAGAACTTCGATATGAGAGGACCAAAAAGGTCAGAAATCGAAGGCTAATACCCATTGAAATGGGGCTAGTCGAGTCAGGATCAATTTGTCCCAAAATCCAAGGCTAATACCCCGTCAAACAAGCCAGTTCAATAATGCTCGGGGAAAATTCTTTGACCCATAAAATTTCATCCTAATACCAACTAAAAAGGACTTCGATATGACAAGACCAAAAAGGTCAGAAATCAAAGAGTAATACCCATTGAAATGGGGCTAGTCGAGTCAGGATCAATTTGTCCCAAAATCTAAGGCTAATACCCCCTCAAAAAAGCCAGATCAATCATGCTCGGGGGAAAAGTCTGTGACCCATAAAATTTCAGCCTAATACCAACTAAAAAGGACTTCGATATGACAGGACCAAAAAGGTTAGAAATCGAAGGCTAATACCCATTGAAATGGGGCTACTCGAGTCAAGGATCAATTTGTCCCAAAATCCAAGGCCAATACCCCCTCAAACAAACCCGTTCAATCATGCTCTAGAAAAAGTCTTTGACCCATAAACTGTAAGCCCAATACCAACTAAAAAGGGCTTGGATATGACAAGACCTAAATGGTAAGAAATCGAAGTCTAATACCGATTGAAATGAGGCTAGTCGAGTCAGGATCAATTTGTCCCAAATACCAAGGCTAATACCCCTTCAAACAAGCCAGATCAATTATACCCTAGGGAATAGGCTATAACCCATAAAATTTATCCCTAGTACCAACTAAAACGGGCTTGGATATGACAGGACCAAAAAGGTCATAAATCAAAGGCTAATACCCATTGAAATGGGGCTAGTCGAGTCAGGATCAATTTGTCCCAAAATCCAAGGCTAATACCCCCTTAAAAAAGCCAGTTCAATCATGCTTGGGGGAAAACTATTTGACCCATATAATTTCAGCCAAATACCAACTAAAAAGGACTACGATATGACAAGACCAAAAAGGTCAGAAATCGAAGGGTAATAACCATTGAAATGGGGCTAGTCGAGTCAGGATTAATTTGTCCCAAAATCTAAGGCTAATACCCCCTCAAAAGAGCCAGTTCAATCATGCTCGGGGGAAAAGTCTTTGACCCCTAAAATTTAAGCTTACTACCAACTAAAAAGGGCTTGGATATGATAAGACCAAAAAGGTTAGAAATCGAAGGCTAATACCCATTAAAATGGAGCTAGTCGAGTCAGGATCAATTTGTCCCAAATCCAAGGCTAATACCCTTCAAAAGAGCTAGTTCAATCATGCTCGGGGGAATAGTCTTTGACCCCTAAAATTTAAGCCTACAACCAACTAAAAAGTGCTTGGATATGACAAGACCAAAATGGTAAGAAATCGAAGTCTAATACCGATTGAAATGAGGCTAGTCGAGTCAGGATCAATTTGTCCCAAAAACCAAGGCTAATACACCCTCAAACAAGCCAGATCAATTATGCCCGAGGGAATAGGCTATAACCCATAAAATTTATCGCTAGTACCAACTAAAACGGGCTTGGATATGACAGGACCAAAAAGGTCAGAAATCGAAGGATAATACCCATTGAAATGGGGCTAGTCGAGTCAGGATCAATTTGTCCTAAAATCCAAGTCCAATACCCCCTCAAACAAGCCAGTTCAATCATGATCGGGGGAAAAGTCTTTGACCCATAAAATTGAAGCGTAATACCAACTAAAAAGGGCTTCCATATGACAGGACCAAAAAGGTCAGAAATCGAAGGCTAATACTCATTGAAATGGGGCTAGTCGAGTCAGGATCAATTTGTCACTAAATCCAAGTCTAATACCCCCTCAAACAAGCATGTTCAATCATGCTCTGGTAAAAAGTCTTTGACCCATAAAATTTAAGCCTAACACCAACTAAAAAGGACTTGGATATGACAGGACAAAAAAGGTCAGAAATCGAAGTCTAAAACCCATTGAAATGGGGCTAGTCGAGTCAGGATCAATTTGTCCCAAAAACCAAGGCTAATACCCCCTCAAACAAGCCAGATCAATCATGCCCGAGAGAATAGGCTATAACCCATAAAATTTATCCCTAGTACCAACTAAAATGGCTTGGATATAACAGGACCAAAAAGGTCAGAAATCGAAGGCTAATACCCATTGAAATGGGGCTAGTCGAGTCAGTATCAATTTGTCCCAAAATCGAAGGCTAATACCCCCTCAAAAAAGCCAGTTCAATCATGCTCGGGGGAAAAGTCTTTGCCCATAAAATTTCAGCCTAATACCAACTAAAAAGCACTTCGAGATGACAAGACCAAAAAGGTCAGAAATCGAAGGCTAATATGCTTTGAAATGGGGCTAGTCGAGTCAGGATCATTTTGTGCCAAAATCCAAGACTAATAACCCCTCAAAAGAGCCAGTTCAATCATGCTCGGGGGAAAAGCCTTTGACCCCTAAAATTTAAGCCTACTACCACCTAAAAAGGGCTTGGATATGACAAGACCAAAAAGGTCGGACATCGAAGGCTAATACCCATTGAATGGGGCTAGTCGAGTCAGGATCAATTTGTCCCAAAATCCAAGGCTAATACCCCCTCAAACAAGCCCGTTCAATCATGCTCTAGGAAAAAGTCTTTGACCCATAAAATTTAAGCCTAATACCAACTTAAAAGGACTTCGATATGAGAGGACCAAAAAGGTCAGAAATCGAAGGCTAATACCCATCGAAATGGGCTAGTCGAGTCAGGATCAATTTGTCCCAAAATCCAAGGCTAATACCCCCTCAAACAAGCCCGTTCAATCATGCTCTAGGAAAAAGTCTTTGATCTATAAACTTTAAGCCTAATACCAACTAAAAAGGGCATGGATATGACAGGGCCAAAACGGTCAGAAATCGAAGGCTAATACCCATTGAAATGGGGCTAGTCGAGTCAAGATCAATTTGTCCCAAAATCCAAGGGTAATTCCCCCTCAAAAAAGCCAGTTCAATCATGCTGGGGGAAAAGTCTTTGACCCATAAAATTTCAGCCTAATACCAACTAAAAAGGTTTTCGATATGACAAGACCAAAAAGGTCAGAAATCGAAGGTTAATACCCATTGAAATGGGTCTAGTCGAGTCAGCATCCATTTGTCCCAAAATCCAAGGCTAATACCCCCTCAAAAGAGCCAGTTCAATCATACTCGGGGGAAAAGTCTTTGACCCCTAAAATTTAAGCCTACTACCAACTAAAAAGGGCTTGGATATGACAAGACCAAAAAGGTCAGAAATCGAAGGCAAATACCCATTGAAATAGGGCTAGTCGAGTCTGGATCAATTTGTCCCAAAATCCAAGGCTAATACCCCCTCAAAAGAGCCAGTTCAATCATGCTCGGGGGAAAAGTCTTTGACCCCTAAAATTTAAGCCTACTACCAACTAAAAAGGGCTTGGATATGACAAGACCAAAAATGTCAGAAATCGAAGGCTAATACCCATTGAAATGGGGCTAGTCGAGTCAGGATCAATTTGTCCCAAAATCCAAGGCTAATACCCCCTCAAACAAGCCAGTTCAATCATGCTCGGGGGAAAAGTCTTTGACACCTAAAATTTCTGCCTAATACCAACTAAAAAGGACTTCGATATGAGAGGACCAAAAAGGTCAGAAATCGAAGGCTAATACCCATTGAAATGGGGCTAGTCGAGTCAGGATCAATTTGTCCCAAAATCCAAGGCTAATACCCCATCAAACAAGCCAGTTCAATCATGCTCGGGGGAAAAGTCTTTGACCCATAAAATTTAAGCCTAATACCAACTTAAAAGGACTTGGATATGAGAGGACCAAAAAGGTCAGAAATCGAAGGCTAATACCCATTGAAATGGGCTAGTCGAGTCAGGATCAATTTGTCCCAAAATCCAAGGCTAATACCCCCTCAAACAAGCCCGTTCAATCATGCTCTGGGAAAAAGTCTTTGACCCATAAACTTTAAGCCTAATACCAACTAAAAAGGGTTTGGATATCACAGGACCAAAACGGTCAGAAATCGAAGGCTAATACCCATTGAAATGGGGCTAGTCGAGTCAGGATCAATTTGTCCCAAAATCTAAGGCTAATACCCCGTCAAACAAGCCCGTTCAATCATGCTCTGGGAAAAAGTCTTTGACCCCTAAAATTTAATCCTACTACCAACTAAAAAGGGCTTGGATATGACAAGACCAAAAAGGTCAGAAATCGAAGGCAAATACCCATTGAAATAGGGCTAGTCGAGTCAGGATCAATTTGTCCCAACATCCAAGGCTTATACCCCCTCAAACAAGCCCGTTCAATCATGCTCTGGGAAAAAGTCTTTGACCCATAAACTTTAAGCCTAATACCAACTAAAAAGGGCTTGGATATGACAGGACCAAAAAGGTCAGAAATCGAAGGCTAATACCCATTGAAATTGGGCTAGTTGAGTCAGGATCAATTTGTCCCAAAATCCAAGGCTACTACCCCCTCAAAAAAGCCAGTTCAATCATGCTCGGGGGAAAAGTCTTTGACACCTAAAATTTCTGCCTAATACCAACTAAAAAGGACTTCGATATGAGAGGACCAAAAAGGTCAGAAATCGAAGGCTAATACCCATTGAAATGGGCTAGTCGAGTCAGGATCAATTTGTCCCAAAATCCAAGGCTAATACCCCCTCAAACAAGCCCGTTCAATCATGCTCTGGGAAAAAGTCTTTGACCCATAAACTTTAAACCTAATACCAACTACAAAGGGCTTGGATATGACAGGACCAAAACGGTCAGAAATCGAAGGCTAATACCCATTGAAATGGGGCTAGTCGAGTCAAGATCAATTTGTCCCAAAATCCAAGGGTAATTCCCCCTCAAAAAAACCAGTTCAATCATGCTGGGGGAAAAGTCTTTGACCCATAAAATTTCAGCCTAATACCAACTAAAAAGGTTTTCGATATGACAAGACCAAAAAGGTCAGAAATCGAAGGTTAATACCCATTGAAATGGGTCTAGTCGAGTCAGCATCCATTTGTCCCAAAATCCAAGGCTAATACCCCCTCAAAAGAGCCAGTTCAATCATACTCGGGGGAAAAGTCTTTGACGCCTAAAATTTAAGACTACTACCAACTAAAAAGGGCTTGGATATGACAAGACCAAAAAGGTCAGAAATCGAAGGCAAATACCCATTGAAATAGGGCTAGTCGAGTCAGGATCAATTTGTCCCAAAATCCAAGGCTAATACCCCCTCAAACAAGCCAGTTCAATCATGCTCGGGGGAAAAGTCTTTGACACCTAAAATTTCTGCCTAATACCAACTAAAAAGGACTTCGATATGAGAGGACCAAAAAGGTCAGAAATCGAAGGCTAATACCCATTGAAATGGGGCTAGTCGAGTCAGGATCAATTTGTCCCAAAATCCAAGGCTAATACCCCATCAAACAAGCCAGTTCAATCATGCTCGGGGGAAAAGTCTTTGACCCATAAAATTTAAGCCTAATACCAACTTAAAAGGACTTGGATATGAGAGGACCAAAAAGGTCAGAAATCGAAGGCTAATACCCATTGAAATGGGCTAGTCGAGTCAGGATCAATTTGTCCCAAAATCCAAGGCTAATACCCCCTCAAACAAGCCCGTTCAATCATGCTCTGGGAAAAAGTCTTTGACCCATAAACTTTAAGCCTAATACCAACTAAAAAGGGTTTGGATATCACAGGACCAAAACGGTCAGAAATCGAAGGCTAATACCCATTGAAATGGGGCTAGTCGAGTCAGGATCAATTTGTCCCAAAATCTAAGGCTAATACCCCGTCAAACAAGCCCGTTCAATCATGCTCTGGGAAAAAGTCTTTGACCCCTAAAATTTAATCCTACTACCAACTAAAAAGGGCTTGGATATGACAAGACCAAAAAGGTCAGAAATCGAAGGCAAATACCCATTGAAATAGGGCTAGTCGAGTCAGGATCAATTTGTCCCAACATCCAAGGCTTATACCCCCTCAAACAAGCCCGTTCAATCATGCTCTGGGAAAAAGTCTTTGACCCATAAACTTTAAGCCTAATACCAACTAAAAAGGGCTTGGATATGACAGGACCAAAAAGGTCAGAAATCGAAGGCTAATACCCATTGAAATTGGGCTAGTTGAGTCAGGATCAATTTGTCCCAAAATCCAAGGCTACTACCCCCTCAAAAAAGCCAGTTCAATCATGCTCGGGGGAAAAGTCTTTGACACCTAAAATTTCTGCCTAATACCAACTAAAAAGGACTTCGATATGAGAGGACCAAAAAGGTCAGAAATCGAAGGCTAATACCCATTGAAATGGGCTAGTCGAGTCAGGATCAATTTGTCCCAAAATCCAAGGCTAATACCCCCTCAAACAAGCCCGTTCAATCATGCTCTGGGAAAAAGTCTTTGACCCATAAACTTTAAACCTAATACCAACTACAAAGGGCTTGGATATGACAGGACCAAAACGGTCAGAAATCGAAGGCTAATACCCATTGAAATGGGGCTAGTCGAGTCAAGATCAATTTGTCCCAAAATCCAAGGGTAATTCCCCCTCAAAAAAACCAGTTCAATCATGCTGGGGGAAAAGTCTTTGACCCATAAAATTTCAGCCTAATACCAACTAAAAAGGTTTTCGATATGACAAGACCAAAAAGGTCAGAAATCGAAGGTTAATACCCATTGAAATGGGTCTAGTCGAGTCAGCATCCATTTGTCCCAAAATCCAAGGCTAATACCCCCTCAAAAGAGCCAGTTCAATCATACTCGGGGGAAAAGTCTTTGACGCCTAAAATTTAAGACTACTACCAACTAAAAAGGGCTTGGATATGACAAGACCAAAAAGGTCAGAAATCGAAGGCAAATACCCATTGAAATAGGGCTAGTCGAGTCAGGATCAATTTGTCCCAAAATCCAAGGCTAATACCCCCTCAAAAGAGCCAGTTCAATCATGCTCGGGGGAAAAGTCTTTGACCCCTAAAATTTAAGCCTACTACCAACTAAAAAGGGCTCGGATATGACAAGACCAAAAATGTCAGAAATCGAAGGCTAATACCCATCGAAATGGGGCTAGTCGAGTCAGGATCAATTTGTCCCAAAATCCAAGGCTAATACCCCCTCAAACAAGCCAGTTCAATCATGCTCGGGGGAAAAGTCTTTGACACCTAAAAGTTCTGCCTAATACCAACTAAAAAGGACTTCGATATGAGAGGACCAAAAAGGTCAAAAATCGAAGGCTAATACCCATTGAAATGGGGCTAGTCGAGTCAGGATCAATTTGTCCCAAAATCCAAGGCTAATACCCCGTCAAACAAGCCAGTTCAATCATGCTCGGGGGAAAAGTCTTTGACCCATAAAATTTAAGCATAATACCAACTTAAAAGGACTTCGATATGAGAGGACCAAAACGTTCAGAAATCAAAGGCTAATACCCATTGAAATGGGCTAGTCGAGTCAGGATCAATTTGTCCCAAAATCCAAGGCTAATACCCCCTCAAACAAGCCCGTTCAATCATGCTCTGGGAAAAAGTCTTTGACCCATAAACTTTAAGCCTAATACCAACTAAAAAGGGCTTGGATATCACAGGACCAAAACGGTCAGCAATCGAAGGCTAATACCCATTGAAATGGGGCTAGTCGACTCATGATCAATTTGTCCCAAAATCCAAGGCTAAGACCCCCTCAAAAGAGCCAGTTCAATCATGGTCGGGGGAAAAGTCTTTGACCCATAAAATTTAAGCGTATTACCAACTAAAAAGGGCTTCCATATGACAGGGCCAAAAAGGTCAGAAATCGAAGGCTAATACCCATCGAAATGGGGCTAGTTGATTCAGGATCAATTTGTCCCAAAATTGAAGGCTAATACCCCCTCAAAAGAGCCAGTTCAATCATGCTCGGGGGAAAAGTCTTTGACCCCTAAAATTTAAGCCTACTACCAACTAAAAAGGGCTTGGATATGACACGACCAAAAAGGTCAGAAATCGTAGGCAAATACCCATTGAAATAGGGCTAGTAGAGTCAGGATCAATTTGTCCCAAAATCCAAGGCTAATACCCCCTCAAAAGAGCCAGTTCAATCATGCTCGGGGAAAAAGTCTTTGACCCCTAAAATTTAAGCCTACTGCCAACTAAAAAGGGCTTGGATGACAAGACCAAAAAGGTCAGAAATCGAAGGCTAATACCCATTGAAATGGGGCTAGTCGAGTCAAGATCAATTTGTCCCAAAATCCAAGGCTAATACCCCGTCAAACAAGCCAGTTCAATCATACTCGGGGGAAAAGTCTTTGACCCATAAAATTTAAGCCTAATACCAACTTAATAGGACTTCGATATGAGAGGACCAAAAAGGTCAGAAATCGAAGGCTAATACCCATTGAAATGGGCTAGTCGAGTCAGGATCAATTTGTCCCAAAATCCAAGGCTAATACCCCCTCAAACAAGCCCGTTCAATCATGCTCTGGGAAAAAGTCTTTGACCCATAAACTTTAAGCCTAATACCAACTAAAAAGGGCTTGGATATGACAGGACCAAAACGGTCAGAAATCGAAGGCTATTACCCATTGAAATGGGGCTAGTCGAGTCAACATCAATTTGTCCCAAAATCCAAGGGTAATTCCCCCTCAAAAAAGCCAGTTCAATCATGCTGGGGGAAAAGTCTTTGACCCATAAAATTTCAGCCTAATACCAACTAAAAAGGTTTTCGATATGACAAGACCAAAAAGGTCAGAAATCGAAGGTTAATACCCATTGAAATGGGTCTAGTCGAGTCAGCATCCATTTGTCCCAAAATCCAAGGCTAATACCCCCTCAAAAGAGCCAGTTCAATCATACTCGGGGGAAAAGTCTTTGACCCCTAAAATTTAAGCCGACTACCAACTAAAAAGGGCTTGGATATGACAAGACCAAAAAGGTCAGAAATCGAAGGCAAATACCCATTGAAATAGGGCTAGTCGAGTCAGGATCAATTTGTCCCAAAATCCAAGGCTAATACCCCCTTAAAAGAGCCAGTTCAATCATGCTCGGGGGAAAAGTCTTTGACCCCTAAAATTTAAGCCTACTACCAACTAAAAAGGGCTTGGATGACAAGACCAAAAATGTCAGAAATCGAAGGCTAATACCCATTGAAATGGGGCTAGTCGAGTCAGGATCAATTTGTTCCAAAATCCAAGGCTAATACCCCCTCAAACAAGCCAGTTCAATCATGCTCGGGGGAAAAGTCTTTGACCAATAAAATTTAAGCCTAATACCAACTAAAAAGGACTTCGATATGACAGGACCAAAAAGGTCAGAAATCGAAGGCTAATACCCATTGAAATGGGGCTAGTCGAGTCAGGATCAATTTGTCCCAAAATCCAAGGCTAATACCCCGTCAAACAAGCCAGTTCAATCATGCTCGGGGGAAAAGTCTTTGACCCATAAAATTTAAGCCTAATACCAACTTAAAAGGACTTCGATATGAGAGGACCAAAAAGGTCAGAAATCGAAGGCTAATACCCATTGAAATGGGCTAGTCGAGTCAGGATCAATTTGTCCCAAAATCCAAGGCTAGTACCCCCTCAAACAAGCCCGTTCAATCATGCTCTGGGAAAAAGTCTTTGACCCATAAACTTTAAGCCTAATACCAACTAAAAAGGGCTTGGATATGACAGGACCAAAAAGGTCAGAAATCGAAGGCTAATACCCATTGAAATGGGGCTAGTCGAGTCAAGATCAATTTGTCCCAAAATCCAAGGGTAATTCCCCCTCAAAAAAGCTAGTTCAATCATGCTGGGGGAAAAGTCTTTGACCCATAAAATTTCAGCCTAATACCAACTAAAAAGGTTTTCGATATGACAAGACCAAAAAGGTCAGAAATCGAAGGTTAATACCCATTGAAATGGGTCTAGTTGAGTCAGCATCCATTTGTCCCAAAATCCAAGGCTAATACCCCCTCAAAAGAGCCAGTTCAATCATACTCGGGGGAAAAGTCTTTGACCCCTAAAATTTAAGCCTACTACCAACTAAAAAGGGCTTGGATATGACAAGACCAAAAAGGTCAGAAATCGAAGGCAAATACCCATTGAAATAGGGCTAGTCGAGTTAGGATCAATTTGTCCCAAAATCCAAGGCTTATACCCCCTCAAACAAGCCCGTTCAATCATGCTCTGGGAAAAAGTCTTTGACCCATAAACTTTAAGCCTAATACCAACTAAAAAGGGCTTGGATATGACAGGACCAAAAAGGTCAGAAATCGAAGGCTAATACCCATTGAAATTGGGCTAGTAGAGTCAGGATCAATTTGTCCCAAAATCCAAGGCTACTACCCCCTCAAAAAAGCCAGTTCAATCATGCTCGGGGGAAAAGTCTTTGACACCTAAAATTTCTGCCTAATACCAACTAAAAAGGACTTCGATATGAGAGGACCAAAAAGGTCAGAAATCGAAGGCTAATACCCATTGAAATGGGGCTAGTCGAGTCAGGATCAATTTGTCCCAAAATCCAAGGCTAATACCCCGTCAAACAAGCCAGTTCAATCATGCTCGGGGGAAAAGTCTTTGACCCATAAAATTTAAGCCTAATACCAACTTAAAAGGACTTCGATATGAGAGGACCAAAAAGGTCAGAAATCGAAGGCTAATACCCATTGAAATGGGCTAGTCGAGTCAGGATCAATTTGTCCCAAAATCCAAGGCTAATACCCCCTCAAACAAGCTCGTTCAATCATGCTCTGGGAAAAAGTCTTTGACCCATAAACTTTAAGCCTAATACAAACTAAAAAGGGCTTGGATATGACAGGACCAAAACGGTCAGAAATCGAAGGCTAATACCCATTGAAATGGGGCTAGTCGAGTCAAGATCAATTTGTCCCAAAATCCAAGGGTAATTCCCCCTCAAAAAAGCTAGTTCAATCATGCTGGGGGAAAAGTCTTTGACCCATAAAATTTCAGCCTAATACCAACTAAAAAGGTTTTCGATATGACAAGACCAAAAAGGTCAGAAATCGAAGGTTAATACCCATTGAAATGGGTCTAGTCGAGTCAGCATCCATTTGTCCCAAAATCCAAGGCTAATACCCCCTCAAAAGAGCCAGTTCAATCATCCTCGGGGGAAAAGTCTTTGACCCCTAAAATTTAAGCCTACTACCAACTAAAAAGGGCTTGGATATGACAAGACCAAAAAGGTCAGAAATCGAAGGCAAATACCCATTGAAATAGGGCTAGTTGAGTGAGGATCAATTTGTCCCAAAATCCAAGGCTAATACCCCCTCAAAAGAGCCAGTTCAATCATACTCGGGGGAAAAGTCTTTGACCCCTAAAATTTAAGCCTACTACCAACTAAAAAGGGCTTGGATATGACAAGACCAAAAAGGTCAGAAATCGAAGGCAAATACCCATTGAAATAGGGCTAGTCGAGTCAGGATCAATTTGTCCCAAAATCCAAGGCTAATACCCCCTCAAACAAGCCAGTTCAATCATGCTCGGGGGAAAAGTCTTTGACCAATAAAATTTAAGCCTAATACCAACTAAAAAGGACTTCGATATGACAGGACCAAAAAGGTCAGAAATCGAAGTCTAAAACCCATTGAAATGGGGTTAGTCCAGTCAGGATCAATTTGTCCCAAAAACCAATGCTAATACCCCCTCAAAAGAGCCAGTTCAATCATGCTTGGGGGAAAAGTCTTTGACCCCTAAAATTTAAGCCTAATACCAACTAAAAAGGACTTCGATATGACAGGACCAAAAAGGTCAGAAATTGAAGGCTAATACCCATTGAAATGGGGCTAGTCGAGTCAGGATCAATTTGTCCCAAAATCCAAGGCTAAGACCCCCTCAAAAGAGCCAGTTCAATCATGCTCGGGGGAAAAGTCTTTGACCCCTAAAATTTAAGCCTAATACCAACTAAAAAGGACTTCGATATGACAGGACCAAAAAGGTCAGAAATCGAAGGGTAATACCCATTGAAATGGGGCTAGTCGAGTCATGATCAATTTGTCCTAAAATCCAAGGCTAAGACCCCCTCAAAAGAGCCAGTTCAATCATGCTCGGGGGAAAAGTCTTTGACCCATAAAATTTAAGCGTATTACCAACTAAAAAGGGCTTCCATATGACAGGACCAAAAAGGTCAGAAATCGAAGGCTAATACCCATCGAAAAGGGGCTAGTTGATTCAGGATCAATTTGTCCCAAAATTGAAGGCTAATACCCCCTCAAAAGAGCCAGTTTAATCATGCTCGGGGGAAAAGTCTTTGACCCCTAAAATTTAAGCCTACTACCAACTAAAAAGGGCTTGGATATGACAAGACCAAAAAGGTCAGAAATCGAAGGCAAATACCCATTGAAATAGGGCTAGTCGAGTCAGGATCAATTTGTCCCAAAATCCAAGGCTAATACCCCCTCAAAAGAGCCAGTTCAATCATGCTCGGGGGAAAAGTCTTTGACCCCTAAAATTTAAGCCTACTACCAACTAAAAAGGGCTTGCATATGACAAGACCAAAAATGTCAGAAATCGAAGGCTAATACCCATTGAAATGGGGCTAGTCAAGTCAGGATCAATTTGTCCCAAAATCCAAGGCTAATACCCCCTCAAACAAGCCAGTTCAATCATGCTCGGGGGAAAAGTCTTTGACCAATAAAATTTAAGCCTAATACCAACTAAAAAGGACTTCGATATGACAGGACCAAAAAGGTCAAAAATCGAAGTCTAAAACCCATTGAAATGGGGCTAGTCCAGTCAGGATCAATTTGTCCCAAAACCCAATGCTAATACCCCCTCAAAAGAGCCAGTTCAATCATGCTCGGGGGAAAAGTCTTTGACCCCTAAAATTTAAGAGTAATACCAACTAAAAAGGACTTCGATATGACAGGACCAAAAAGGTCAGAAATCGAAGGGTAATACCCATTGAAATGGGGCTAGTCGAGTCAGGATCAATTTGTCCCAAAATCCAAGGCTAAGACCCCCTCAAAAGAGCCAGTTCAATCATGATCGGGGGAAAAGTCTTTGACCCATAAAATTTAAGCGTATTACCAACTAAAAAGGGCTTCCATATGACAGGACCAAAAAGGTCAGAAATCGAAGGCTAATACCCATTGAAATGGGGCTAGTTGATTCAGGATTAATTTGTCCCAAAATCCAAGGCTAATACCCCCTCAAACAAGCCAGTTCAATCATGCTCGGGGGAAAAGTCTTTGACCAATAAAATTTAAGCCTAATACCAACTAAAAAGGACTTCGATATGACAGGACCAAAAAGGTCAGAAATCGAAGTCTAAAACCCATTGAAATGGGGTTAGTCCAGTCAGGATCAATTTGTCCCAAAAACCAATGCTAATACCCCCTCAAAAGAGCCAGTTCAATCATGCTTGGGGGAAAAGTCTTTGACCCCTAAAATTTAAGCCTAATACCAACTAAAAAGGACTTCGATATGACAGGACCAAAAAGGTCAGAAATTGAAGGCTAATACCCATTGAAATGGGGCTAGTCGAGTCAGGATCAATTTGTCCCAAAATCCAAGGCTAAGACCCCCTCAAAAGAGCCAGTTCAATCATGCTTGGGGGAAAAGTCTTTGACCCACAAAATTTAAGCGTATTACCAACTAAAAAGGGCTTCCATATGACAGGACCAAAAAGGTCAGAAATCAAAGGCTAATACCCATCGAAATGGGGCTAGTTGATTCAGGATCAATTAGTCCCAAAATTGAAGGCTAATACCCCCTCAAACAGGCCAGTTCAATCATGCTCGGGGGAAAAGTCTTTGACCCATAAAATTTAAGCCTAATACCAACTAAAAAGGACTTTGATATGATAGCACTAAAAAGGTCAGAAATCGAAGGGAAATACCCTTTGAAATGGGTCTAGTCGAGTCAGGATCAATTTGTCCCAAAATCCACGGCTAAGACCCCCTCAAAAGAGCCAGTTCAATCATGCTCGGGGGAAAAGTCTTTGACCCATAAAATTTAAGCCTACTACCAACTAAAAAGGGCTTGGATATGACAAGACCAAAAAGGTTAGAAATCGAAGGCTAATACCCATTGAAATGGGGCTAGTCGAGTCAGGATCAATTTGTCCCAAAATCCAAGGCTAATACCCCCTCAAACAAGCCAGTTCAATCATGCTCGGGGGAAAAGTCTTTGACCCATAAAATTTCATCCTAATACCAACTAAAAAGGACTTCGATATGACAAGACCAAAAAGGTCAGAAATCAAAGGGTAATACCCATTGAAATGGGGCTAGTCGAGTCAGGATCAATTTGTCCCAAAATCTAAGGCTAATACCCCCTTAAAAAAGCCAGTTCAATCATGCTTGGGGGAAAAGTCTTTGACCCATAAAATTTCAGCCTAATACCAACTAAAAAGGACTTCGATGTCAAGACCAAAAAGGTCAGAAATCGAAGGCTAATACCCATTGAAATGGGGCTAGTCGAGTCAGGATCAATTTGTCCCAAAATCCAAGGCTAATACTCCCTCAAAAGAGCCAGTTCAATCATACTCGGGGGAAAAGTCTTTGACCCCTAAAATTTAAGCCTACTACCAACTAAAAAGGGCTTGGATATGACAAGACCAAAAAGGTCAGAAATCGAAGGCAAATACCCATTGAAATAGGGCTAGTCGAGTCAGGATCAATTTGTCCCAAAATCCAAGGCTAATACCCCCTCAAAAGAGCCAGTTCAATCATGCTCGGGGGAAAAGTCTTTGACCCCTAAAATTTAAGCCTACTACCAACTAAAAAGGGCTTGGATATGACAAGACCAAAAATGTCAGAAATCGAAGGCTAATACCCATTGAAATGGGGCTAGTCGAGTCAGGATCAATTTGTCCCAAAATCCACGGCTAATACCCCCTCAAACAAGCCAGTTCAATCATGCTCGGGGGAAAAGTCTTTGACCAATAAAATTTAAGCCTAATACCAACTAAAAGGGACTTCGATATGACAGGACCAAAAAGGTCAAAAATCGAAGTCTAAAACCCATTGAAATGGGGCTAGTCCAGTCAGGATCAATTTGTCCCAAAAACCAATGCTAATACCCCCTCAAAAGAGCCAGTTCAATCATGCTCGGGGGAAAAGTCTTTAACCCCTAAAATTTAAGCCTAATACCAACTAAAAAGGACTTCGATATGACAGGACCAAAAAGGTCAGAAATCGAAGGGTAATACCCATTGAAATGGGGCTAGTCGAGTCATGATCAATTTGTCCTAAAATCCAAGGCTAAGACCCCCTCAAAAGAGCCAGTTCAATCATGCTCGGGGGAAAAGTCTTTGACCCATAAAATTTAAGCGTATTACCAACTAAAAAGGGCTTCCATATGACAGGACCAAAAAGGTCAGAAATCGAAGGCTAATACCCATCGAAAAGGGGCTAGTTGATTCAGGATCAATTTGTCCCAAAATTGAAGGCTAATACCCCCTCAAAAGAGCCAGTTTAATCATGCTCGGGGGAAAAGTCTTTGACCCCTAAAATTTAAGCCTACTACCAACTAAAAAGGGCTTGGATATGACAAGACCAAAAAGGTCAGAAATCGAAGGCAAATACCCATTGAAATAGGGCTAGTCGAGTCAGGATCAATTTGTCCCAAAATCCAAGGCTAATACCCCCTCAAAAGAGCCAGTTCAATCATGCTCGGGGGAAAAGTCTTTGACCCCTAAAATTTAAGCCTACTACCAACTAAAAAGGGCTTGCATATGACAAGACCAAAAATGTCAGAAATCGAAGGCTAATACCCATTGAAATGGGGCTAGTCAAGTCAGGATCAATTTGTCCCAAAATCCAAGGCTAATACCCCCTCAAACAAGCCAGTTCAATCATGCTCGGGGGAAAAGTCTTTGACCAATAAAATTTAAGCCTAATACCAACTAAAAAGGACTTCGATATGACAGGACCAAAAAGGTCAAAAATCGAAGTCTAAAACCCATTGAAATGGGGCTAGTCCAGTCAGGATCAATTTGTCCCAAAACCCAATGCTAATACCCCCTCAAAAGAGCCAGTTCAATCATGCTCGGGGGAAAAGTCTTTGACCCCTAAAATTTAAGAGTAATACCAACTAAAAAGGACTTCGATATGACAGGACCAAAAAGGTCAGAAATCGAAGGGTAATACCCATTGAAATGGGGCTAGTCGAGTCAGGATCAATTTGTCCCAAAATCCAAGGCTAAGACCCCCTCAAAAGAGCCAGTTCAATCATGATCGGGGGAAAAGTCTTTGACCCATAAAATTTAAGCGTATTACCAACTAAAAAGGGCTTCCATATGACAGGACCAAAAAGGTCAGAAATCGAAGGCTAATACCCATTGAAATGGGGCTAGTTGATTCAGGATTAATTTGTCCCAAAATCCAAGGCTAATACCCCCTCAAACAAGCCAGTTCAATCATGCTCGGGGGAAAAGTCTTTGACCAATAAAATTTAAGCCTAATACCAACTAAAAAGGACTTCGATATGACAGGACCAAAAAGGTCAGAAATCGAAGTCTAAAACCCATTGAAATGGGGTTAGTCCAGTCAGGATCAATTTGTCCCAAAAACCAATGCTAATACCCCCTCAAAAGAGCCAGTTCAATCATGCTTGGGGGAAAAGTCTTTGACCCCTAAAATTTAAGCCTAATACCAACTAAAAAGGACTTCGATATGACAGGACCAAAAAGGTCAGAAATTGAAGGCTAATACCCATTGAAATGGGGCTAGTCGAGTCAGGATCAATTTGTCCCAAAATCCAAGGCTAAGACCCCCTCAAAAGAGCCAGTTCAATCATGCTTGGGGGAAAAGTCTTTGACCCACAAAATTTAAGCGTATTACCAACTAAAAAGGGCTTCCATATGACAGGACCAAAAAGGTCAGAAATCAAAGGCTAATACCCATCGAAATGGGGCTAGTTGATTCAGGATCAATTAGTCCCAAAATTGAAGGCTAATACCCCCTCAAACAGGCCAGTTCAATCATGCTCGGGGGAAAAGTCTTTGACCCATAAAATTTAAGCCTAATACCAACTAAAAAGGACTTTGATATGATAGCACTAAAAAGGTCAGAAATCGAAGGGAAATACCCTTTGAAATGGGTCTAGTCGAGTCAGGATCAATTTGTCCCAAAATCCACGGCTAAGACCCCCTCAAAAGAGCCAGTTCAATCATGCTCGGGGGAAAAGTCTTTGACCCATAAAATTTAAGCCTACTACCAACTAAAAAGGGCTTGGATATGACAAGACCAAAAAGGTTAGAAATCGAAGGCTAATACCCATTGAAATGGGGCTAGTCGAGTCAGGATCAATTTGTCCCAAAATCCAAGGCTAATACCCCCTCAAACAAGCCAGTTCAATCATGCTCGGGGGAAAAGTCTTTGACCCATAAAATTTCATCCTAATACCAACTAAAAAGGACTTCGATATGACAAGACCAAAAAGGTCAGAAATCAAAGGGTAATACCCATTGAAATGGGGCTAGTCGAGTCAGGATCAATTTGTCCCAAAATCTAAGGCTAATACCCCCTTAAAAAAGCCAGTTCAATCATGCTTGGGGGAAAAGTCTTTGACCCATAAAATTTCAGCCTAATACCAACTAAAAAGGACTTCGATGTCAAGACCAAAAAGGTCAGAAATCGAAGGCTAATACCCATTGAAATGGGGCTAGTCGAGTCAGGATCAATTTGTCCCAAAATCCAAGGCTAATACTCCCTCAAAAGAGCCAGTTCAATCATGCTCGGGGGAAAAGTCTTTGACCCATAAAATTTAGTCCTAATACCAACTAAAAAGGACTTCGATATGACATGACCAAAAAGGTCAGAAATCGAAGGCTAATACCCATTGAAATGGGGTTAGTCGAGTCAGGATCAATTTGTCCCAAAAACCTAGGCTAATACTCCCTCAAACAAGCCAGATTAACCATGCCCGAGGGAATAGGCTATAACCTATAAAATTTATCCCTAGTACCAACTAAAAAGGGCTTGGATATGACAGGACCAAAAAGGTCAGAAATCGTAGGCTAATACCCATTGAAATGGGGCTAGTCGAGTCAGGATCAATTTGTCCCAAAATCCAAGGCTAATACCCCCTCAAACAAGCCAGTTCAATCATGCTCGGGGGAAAAGTCTTTGACCCATAAAATTTAAGCCTAATACCAACTAAAAAGGGCTTTGATATGACAGGACCAAAAAGGTCAGAAATCGAAGGCTAAAACCTATTGAAATGGGGCTAGTCGAGTCAGGATCAATTTGTCCCAAAAACCAAGGCTAATACGCCCTCAAACAAGCCAGATCAATCATGCCCGAGGGAATAGGCTATAACCCATAAAATTTATCCCTAGTACCAACTAAAAAGGGCTTTGATATGACAGGACCAAAAAGGTCAGAAATCGAAGGCTAATACCCATTGAAATGGGGCTAGTCGAGTCAGGATCAATTTGTCCCAAAATCCAAGGCTAATACTCCCTCAAACAAGCCAGATCAATCATGCCCGAGGGAATAGGCTATAACCTATAAAATTTATCCCTAGTACCAACTAAAAAGGGCTTGGATATGACAGGACCAAAAAGGTCAGAAATCGAAGGGTAATACCCATTAAAATGGGGCTAGTCGAGTCAGGATCAATTTGTCCCAAAAACCAAGGCTAATACGCCCTCAAACAAGCCAGATCAATCATGCTCGAGGGAATAGGCTATAACCCATAAAATTTAGACCTAATACCAACTAAAAAGGACTTTGATATGACAGCACTAAAAAGTTCAGAAATCGAAGGCTAATACCCATTGAAATGGGGCTAGTCGAGTCAGGATCAATTTGTCCCAAAATCCAAGGCTAAGACCCCCTCAAAAGAGCCAGTTCAATCATGCTCGAGGGAAAAGTCTTTGACCCATAAAATTTAAGTCTACTAACAACTAAAAAGGGCTTGGATATGACAAGACCAAAAAGGTCAGAAATCAAAGGCTAATACCCATTGAAATGGGGCTAGTCGAGTCAATATCAATTTGTCCCAAAATCCCAGGCTAATACCCCCTCAAACAAGCCCGTTCAATCATGCTCTGGGAAAAAGTCTTTGACCCATAAAGTTTAAGCCTAATACCAACTAAAAAGGGCTTGGATATGACAAGACCAAAAAGGTAAGAAATCAAAGGCTAATACCCATCGAAATGGGGCTAGTTGATTCAGGATCAATTTGTCCCAAAATCCAAGGCTAATACCCCCTCAAACATGCCAGTTCAATCATGCTCGGGGGAAAAGTCTTTGACCCTTAAACTTTAAGCCTAATACCAACTAAAAAGGGCTTTGATATGACAGCACCAAAAAGGTCAGAAATTCAAGGCTAATACCCATTGAAATGGGGCTAGTCGAGTCAGGATCAATTTGTCACAAAATCCAAGGCTAATACGCCCTCAAAAAAGCCAGTTCAATCATGCTTGCGGGAAATGTCTTTGACGCATAAAATTTCAGCCTAATACCAACTAAAAAGGTTTTCGATATGACAAGACCAAAAAGGTCAGAAATCGAAGGGTAATACCCATTGAAATGGGGCTAGTCGAGTCAGGATCGATTTGTTCCAAAAACCAAGGCTAATACCCGCTCAAAAGAGCCAGTTCAATCATGCTCGGGGGAAAAGTCTTTGACCCATAAAATTTAAGCCTACTACCAACTAAAAAGGGCTTGGATATGACAAGACCAAAAAGGTCAAAAATCGAAGGCTAATACCCATTGAAATGGGGCTAGTCGAGTCAGGATCAATTTGTCCCAAAATCCAAGGCTAATACCCCCTCAAACAAGCCAGTTCAATCATGCTTGAGGGAAAAGTCTTTGACCCATAAAATTTAAGCGTAATACCAACTAAAAAGGGCTTCCATATGACAGGACCAAAAAGGTCAGAAATCGAAGGCTAATACCCATCGAAATGGGGCTAGTTGATTCAGGATCAATTTGTCCCAAAATTGAAGGCTAATACCCCCTCAAACAGGCCAGTTCAATCATGCTCGGGGGAAAAGTCTTTGACCCATAAACTTTAAGCCTAATAGGAACTAAAAAGGGCTTGGATATGACAAGACCAAAAAGGTAAGAAATCGAAGGCTAATATCCATTGAAATGAGGCTAGTCGAGTCAGGATCAATTTGCCCTAAAATCCAAGGCTAATACACCCTCAAACAAGCCAGTTCACTCATGCTTGGGGGAAAAGTCTTTGACCCATAAAATTTAAGCCTAATACCAACTAAAAAGGACTTTGATATGACATCACTAAAAAGGTCAGAAATCGAAGGCTAATACCCATTGAAATGGGGCTAGTCGAGTCAGGATCAATTTGTCCCAAAATCCAAGGCTAAGACCCCCTCAAAAGAGCCAATTCAATCATGCTCGGGGGAAAAGTCTTTTACCCCTAAAATTTAAGCCTACTACCAACTAAAAAGGGCTTGGATATGACAAGACCAAAAAGGTCAGAAATCGAAGGCTAATACCCATTGAAATGGGGCTAGTCGAGTCAGGATCAATTTGTCTTAAAATCTAAGCCTAATACCCCCTTAAAAAAGACAGTTCAATCATGCTTGGGGGAAAAGTCTTTGACCCATAAAATTTCAGCCTAATACCAACTAAAAAGGACTTCGATATGACAAGACCAAAAAGGTCAGAAATCGAAGGCTAATACCCATTGAAATGGGGCTAGTCGAGTCAGGATCAATTTGTACCAAAATCCAAGGCTAATACCCCCTCAAAAGAGCCAGTTCAATCATGCTCGGAGGAAAAGTCTTTGACCCATAAAATTTAGAACTAATACCAACTAAAAAGGACTTCGATATGACAGGACCAAAAAGGTCAGAAATCGAAGGCTAATACCCATTGAAATGGGGCTAGTCGAGTCAGGATCAATTTGTACCAAAATCCAAGGCTAATACCCCCTCAAAAGAGCCAGTTCAATCATGCTCGGAGGAAAAGTCTTTGACCCGTAAAATTGAGGCCTAATACCAACTAAAAAGGACTTCGATATGACAAGACCAAAAAGGTCAGAAATCGAAGGCTAATACACATTAAAATGGGGCTAGTCGAGTCAGGATGAATTTGTCCCAAAATCCAAGGCTAATACCCCCTCAAAAGAGCCAGTTCAATCATGCTCGGGGGAAAGTCTTTGACCCATAAAATTTAGAACTAATACCAACTAAAAAGGACTTCGATATGACAGGACCAAAAAGGTCAGAAATCGAAGGCTAATACCCATTGAAATGGGGCTAGTCAAGTCAGGATCAATTTGTCCCAAAATCTAAGGCTAATACCCCCTTAAAAAAGCCAGTTCAATCATGCTTGGGGGAAAAGTCTTTGACCCATAAAATTTCAGCCTAATACCAACTAAAAAGGACTTCGATATGACAAGACCAAAAAGGTCAGAAATCGAAGGCTAATACCCATTGAAATGGGGCTAGTCGAGTCAGGATCAATTTGTACCAAAATCCAAGGCTAATACCCCCTCAAAAGAGCCAGTTCAATCATGCTCGGAGGAAAAGTCTTTGACCCGTAAAATTGAGGCCTAATACCAACCAAAAAGGACTTCGATATGACAGGACCAAAAAGGTCAGAAATCGAAGGCTAATACACATTAAAATGGGGCTAGTCGAGTCAGGATGAATTTGTCCCAAAATCCAAGGCTAATACCCCCTCAAAAGAGCCAGTTCAATCATGCTCGGGGGAAAGTCTTTGACCCATAAAATTTAGAACTAATACCAACTAAAAAGGACTTCGATATGACAGGACCAAAAAGGTCAGAAATCAAAGGCTAATACCCATTGAAATGGGGCTAGTCAAGTCAGGATCAATTTTTCCCAAAATCTAAGGCTAATACCCCCTTAAAAAAGCCAGTTCAATCATGCTTGGGGGAAAAGTCTTTGACCCATAAAATTTCAGCCTAATACCAACTAAAAAGGACTTCGATATGACAAGACCAAAAAGGTCAGAAATCGAAGGCTAATACCCATTGAAATGGGGCTAGTCGAGTCAGGATCAATTTGTCCCAAAATCCAAGATTAATACCCCCTCAAAAGAGCCAGTTCAATCATGCTCGGAGAAAAAGTCTTTGACCCATAAAATTTCAGCCTAATACCAACTAAAAAGGACTTCGATATGACAAGACCAAAAAGGTCAGAAATCGAAGGCTAATACCCATTGAAATGGGGCTAGTCGAGTCAGGATCAATTTGTCCCAAAATCCAAGGCTAATACCCCCTCAAAAGAGCCAGGTCAATCATGCTCGGAGTAAAAGTCTTTGACACATAAAACTGAGGCCTAATACCAACTAAAAAGGACTTCGATATGACAGGACCAAAAAGGTCAGAAATCGAAGGCTAATACACATTAAAATGGGGCTAGTCGAGTCAGGATGAATTTGTCCCAAAATCCAAGGCTAATACCCCCTCAAAAGTGCCAGTTCAATCATGCTCGGGGGAAAAGTCTTTGACCCATAAAATTTAGAACTAATACCAACTAAAAAGGACTTCGATATGACAGGACCAAAAAGGTCAGAAATCGAAGGCTAATACCCATTGAAATGGGGCTAGTCGAGTCAGGATCAATTTGGCCCAAAATCCAAGGCTAATACCCCCTCAAACAAGCCAGATCAATCATGCCCGACGGAATAGGCTATAACCCCTAAAATTTATCCCTAGTACCAACTAAAAAAGGCTTGGATATGACAGGACCAAAAAGGTCAGAAATCGAAGGCTAATACCCATTGAAATGGGGCTAGTCGAGTCAGGATCAATTTATCCCAAAATCTAAGGCTAGTACCCCCTCAAAAAAGCCAGTTCAATCATGCTCGGGGGAAAAGTCTTTGACCCAATAAATTTAAGCCTAATACCAACTAAAAAGGGCTTTGATATGACAGGACCAAAAAGGTCAGAAATCGAAGGCTAAAACCTATTGAAATGGGGCTAGTCGAGTCAGGATCAATTTGTCCCAAAAACCAAGTCTACTACGCCCTCAAACAAGCCAAATCAATCATGCCCGAGGGAATAGGCTATAACCCATAAAATTTATCCCTAGTACCAACTAAAAAAGTCTTTGATATGACAGGACCAAAAAGGTCAGAAATCGAAGGCTAATACCCATTGAAATGGGGCTAGTCGAGTCAGGATCAATTTGTCCCAAAATCCAAGGCTAATACCCCTGAAACAAGCCTGTTCAATCAAGCTCTAGGAAAAAGTCTTTGACCCATAAACTTTAAGCCTAATACCAACTAAAAAGGGCTTGGATATGATAAGACCAAAAAGGTAAGAAATCGAAGGCTAATACCGATTGAAATGAGGCTAGTCGAGTCAGGATCAATTTGTCCCAAAAACCAAGGCTAATACCCCCTCAAACAAGCCAGATCAATCATGCTCGGGGGAAAAGTCTTTGACCCGTAAAATTTAGAACTAATACCCACTAAAAAGGACTTCGATATGACAGGACCAAAAAGGTAAGAAATCGAAGGCTAATACCCATTGAAATTGAGCTAGTCGAGTCAGGATCAATTTGTCCCAAAATCCAAGGCTAAAACCCCCTCAAACAAGCCAGATCAATCATGCCCGACGGAATAGGCTATAACCCCTAAAATTTATCCCTAGTGCCAACTACAAAGGGCTTGGATATAACAGGACCAAAAAGGTCAGAAATCGAAGGCTAATACCCATTGAAATGGGGCTAGTCGAGTCAGGATCAATTTGTCCTAAAATATAAGGCTAATACCCCCTCAAAAAAGCCAGTTCAATCATGCTCGGGGGAAAAGTCTTTGACCCATAAAATTTAAGCCTAATACCAACTAAAAAGGGCTTTGATATGACAGGACCAAAACGGTCAGTAATCGAAAGCTAAAACCTATTGAAATGGGGCTAGTCGAGTCAGGATCAATTTGTCCCAAAAACCAAGTCTACTACGCCCTCAAACAAGCCAGATCAATCATGACCGAGGGAATAGGCTATAACCCATAAAATTTATCCCTAGTACCAACTAAAAAGGTCTTTGATATGGCAGGACCAAAAAGGTCAGAAATCGAAGGCCAATACCCATTGAAATGGGGCTAGTCGAGTCAGGATCAATTTGTCCCAAAATCCAAGGCTAATACCCCCTGAAACAAGCCTGTTCAATCAAGCTCTGGGAAAAAGTCTTTGACCCATAAACTTTAAGCCTAATACCAACTAAAAAGGGCTTGGATATGATAAGACCAAAAAGGTAAGAAATCGAAGGCTAATACCGATTGAAATGAGGCTAGTCGAGGCAGGATCAATTTGTCCCAAAAACCAAGGCTAATACCCCCTCAAACAAGCCAGATTAATCATGCTCGGGGGAAAAGTCTTTGACCCATAAAATTTAGAACTAATACCAACTAAAAAGGACTTCGATATGACAGGACCAAAAAGGTCAGAAATCGAAGGCTAATACCCATTGAAATGGGGCTAGTCGAGTCAGGATCAATTTGTCCCAAAATCCAAGGCTAATACCCCCTCAAACAAGCCAGTTCAATCATGCTCGGGGGAAAAGTCTTTGACCCATAAAATTTAAGCGTAATACCAACTAAAAAGGGCTTCCATATGACAGGACCAAAAAGGTCAGAAATCGAAGGCCAATACCCATTGAAATGGGGCTAGTCGAGTCAGGATCAATTTGTCCCAAAATCCAAGGCTAATACCCCCTGAAACAAGCCTGTTCAATCAAGCTCTGGAAAAAGTCTTTGACCCATAAACTTTAAGCCTAATACCAACTAAAAAGGGCTTGGATATGATAAGACCAAAAAGGTAAGAAATCGAAGGCTAATACCGATTGAAATGAGGCTAGTCGAGTCAGGATCAATTTGTCCCAAAAACCAAGGCTAATACCCCCTCAAACAAGCCAGATCAATCATGATCGGGGGAAAAGTCTTTGAACCATAAAATTTAGAACTAATACCAACTAAAAAGGACTTCGATATGACAGGACCAAAAAGGTCAGAAATCGAAGGCTAATACCCATTGAAATGGGGCTAGTCGAGTCAGGATCAATTTGTCCCAAAATCAAAGGCTAATACCCCCTCAAACAAGCCAGATCAATCATACCCGACGGAATAGGCTATAACCCCTAAAATTTATCCCTAGTACCAACTAAAAAGGGCTTGGATATGACAGGACCAAAAATGTCAGAAATCGAAGGCTAATACCCATTTAAATGCGGCTAGTCGAGTCAGGATCAATTTGTCCCAAAAACCAAGGCTAATACCCCCTCAAACAAACCAGATCAATCATGCTCGGGGGAAAAGTCTTTGACCCATAAAATTTAGAACTAATACCAACTAAAAAGGACTTCGATATGACAGGACCAAAAAGGTCAGAAATCGAAGGCTAATACCCATTGAAATGGGGCTAGTCGAGTCAGGATCAATTTGTCCCAAAATCAAAGGCTAATACCCCCTCAAACAAGCCAGATCAATCATGCCCGACGGAATAGGCTATAACCCCTAAAATTTATCCCTAGTGCCAACTACAAAGGGCTTGGATATAACAGGACCAAAAAGGTCAGAAATCGAAGGCTAATACCCATTGAAATGGGGCTAGTCGAGTCAGGATCAATTTGTCCCAAAATCCAAGGCTAATACCCCTGAAACAAACCTTTTCAATCAAGCTCTAGGAAAAAGTCTTTGACCCATAAACTTTAAGCCTTATACCAACTAAAAAGGGCTTGGATATGATAAGACCAAAAAGGTAAGAAATCGAAGGCTAATACCGATTGAAATGAGGCTAGTCGAGTCAGGATCAATTTGTCCCAAAAACCAAGGCTAATACCCCCTCAAACAAGCCAGATCAATCATGCTCGGGGGAAAAGTCTTTGACCCGTAAAATTTAGAACTAATACCCACTAAAAAGGACTTCGATATGACAGGACCAAAAAGGTCAGAAATCGAAGGCTAATACCCATTGAAATTGAGCTAGTCAAGTCAGGATCAATTTGTCCCAAAATCCAAGGCTAAAACCCCCTCAAACAAGCCAGATCAATCATGCCCGACAGAATAGGCTATAACCCCTAAAATTTATCCCTAGTGCCAACTACAAAGGGCTTGGATATAACAGGACCAAAAAGGTCAGAAATCGAAGGCTAATACCCATTGAAATGGGGCTAGTCGAGTCAGGATCAATTTGTCCTAAAATATAAGGCTAATACCCCCTCAAAAAAGCCAGTTCAATCATGCTCGGGGGAAAAGTCTTTGACCCATAAAATTTAAGCCTAATACCAACTAAAAAGGGCTTTGATATGACAGGACCAAAACGGTCAGAAATCGAAGGCTAAAACCTATTGAAATGGGGCTAGTCGAGTCAGGATCAATTTGTCCCAAAAACCAAGTCTACTACGCCCTCAAACAAGCCAGATCAATCATGACCGAGGGAATAGGCTATAACCCATAAAATTTATCCCTAGTACCAACTAAAAAGGTCTTTGATATGGCAGGACCAAAAAGGTCAGAAATCGAAGGCCAATACCCATTGAAATGGGGCTAGTCGAGTCAGGATCAATTTGTCCCAAAATCCAAGGCTAATACCCCCTGAAACAAGCCTGTTCAATCAAGCTCTGGAAAAAGTCTTTGACCCATAAACTTTAAGCCTAATACCAACTAAAAAGGGCTTGGATATGATAAGACCAAAAAGGTAATAAATCGAAGGCTAATACCGATTGAAATGAGGCTAGTCGAGTCAGGATCAATTTGTCCCAAAAACCAAGGCTAATACCCCCTCAAACAAGCCAGATCAATCATGCTCGGGGGAAAAGTCTTTGACCCATAAAATTTAGAACTAATACCAACTAAAAAGGACTTCGATATGACAGGACCAAAAAGGTCAGAAATCGAAGGCTAATACACATTGAAATGGGGCTAGTCGAGTCAGGATCAATTTGTCCCAAAATCAAAGGCTAATACCCCCTCAAACAAGCCAGATCAATCATGCCCGACGGAATAGGCTATAACCCCTAAAATTTATCCCTAGTACCAACTAAAAAGGGCTTGGATATGACAGGACCAAAAAGGTCAGAAATCGAAAGCTAATACCCATTGAAATGGGGCTAGTCGAGTCAGGATCAATTTGTCCCAAAATCTAAGGCTAATACCCCCTCAAAAAAGCCAGTTCAATCATGCTCGGGGGAAAAGTCTTTGACCCATAAAATTTAAGCCTAATACCAACTAAAAAGGGCTTTGATATGACAGGACCAAAAAGGTCAGAAATCGAACGCTAAAACCTATTGAAATGGGGCTAGTCGAGTCAGGATCAATTTGTCCAAAAAACCAAGTCTACTACGCCCTCAAACAAGCCAGATCAATCATGCCCGAGGGAATTGGCTATAACCCATAAAATTTATCCCTAGTACCAACTAAAAAGGTCTTTGATATGACAGGACCAAAAAGGTCAGAAATCGAAGGCTAATACCCATTGAAATGGGGCTAGTCGAGTCAGGATCAATTTGTCCCAAAATCCAAGGCTAATACCCCCTGAAACAAGCCTGTTCAATCAAGCTCTGGGAAAAAGTCTTTGACCCATAAACTTTAAGCCTAATACCAACTAAAAAGGGCTTGGATATGATAAGACCAAAAAGGTAAGAAATCGAAGGCTAATACCGATTGAAATGAGGCTAGTCGAGGCAGGATCAATTTGTCCCAAAAACCAAGGCTAATACCCCCTCAAACAAACCAGATCAATCATGCTCGGGGGAAAAGTCTTTGACCCATAAAATTTAGAACTAATACCAACTAAAAAGGACTTCGAATGACAGGACCAAAAAGGTCAGAAATCGAAGGCTAATACCCATTGAAATGGGGCTAGTCGAGTCAGGATCAATTTGTCCCAAAATCCAAGGCTAATACCCCCTCAAACAAGCCAGATCAATCATGCCCGATGGAATAGGCTATAACCCCTAAAATTTATCCCTAGTACCAACTAAAAAGGGCTTGGATATGACAGGACCAAAAAGGTCAGAAATCGAAGGCTAATACCCATTGAAATGGGGCTAGTCGAGTCAGGATCAATTTGTCCCAAAATCTAAGGCTAATACCCCCTCAAAAAAGCCTGTTCAATCATGCTCGGGGGAAAAGTCTTTGACCCATAAGATTTAAGCCTAATACCAACTAAAAAGGGCTTGGATATGACAGGACAAAAAAGGTCAGAAATCGAAGGCTAATACCCATTGAAATGGGGCTAGTCGAGTCAGGATCAATTTGTCCCAAAAACCAAGTCTACTACGCCCTCAAACAAGCCAGATCAATCATGCCCGAGGGAATAGGATATAACCCATAAAATTTATCCCTAGTACCAACTAAAAAGGTCTTTGATATGACAGGACCAAAAAGGTCAGAAATCGAAGGCTAATACCCATTGAAATGGGGCTAGTCGAGTCAGGATCAATTTGTCCCAAAATCCAAGGCTAATACCCCCTGAAACAAGCCTGTTTAATCAAGCTCTGGGAAAAAGTCTTTGACCCATAAACTTTAAGCCTAATACCAACTAAAAAGGGCTTGGATATGATAAGACCAAAAAGGTAAGAAATCGAAGGCTAATACCGATTGAAATGAGGCTAGTCGAGGCAGGATGAATTTGTCCCAAAAACCAAGGCTAATACCCCCTCAAACAAGCCAGATTAATCATGCTCGGGGGAAAAGTCTTTGACCCATAAAATTTAGAACTAATACCAACTAAAAAGGACTTCGATATGACAGGACCAAAAAGGTCAGAAATCGAAGGCTAATACCCATTGAAATGGGGCTAGTCGAGTCAGGATCAATTTGTCCCAAAATCCAAGGCTAATACCCCCTCAAACAAGCCAGTTCAATCATGCTCGGGGGAAAAGTCTTTGACCCATAAAATTTAAGCGTAATACCAACTAAAAAGGGCTTCCAAATGACAAGACCAAAAAGGTCAGAAATCGAAGGCCAATACCCATTGAAATGGGGCTAGTCGAGTCAGGATCAATTTGTCCCAAAATCCAAGGCTAATACCCCCTGAAACAAGCCTGTTCAATCAAGCTCTGGAAAAAGTCTTTGACCCATAAACTTTAAGCCTAATACCAACTAAAAAGGGCTTGGATATGATAAGACCAAAAAGGTAAGAAATCGAAGGCTAATACCGATTGAAATGAGGCTAGTCGAGTCAGGATCAATTTGTCCCAAAAACCAAGGCTAATACCCCCTCAAACAAGCCAGATCAATCATGCTCGGGGGAAAAGTCTTTGACCCATAAAATTTAGAACTAATACCAACTAAAAAGGACTTCGATATGACAGGACCAAAAAGGTCAGAAATCGAAGGCTAATACCCATTGAAATGGGGCTAGTCGAGTCAGGATCAATTTGTCCCAAAATCAAAGGCTAATACCCCCTCAAACAAGCCAGATCAATCATGCCCGACGGAATAGGCTATAACCCCTAAAATTTATCCCTAGTACCAACTAAAAAGGGCTTGGATATGACAGGACCAAAAATGTCAGAAATCGAAGGCTAATACCCATTTAAATGGGGCTAGTCGAGTCAGGATCAATTTGTCCCAAAATCTAAGGCTAATACCCCCTCAAAAAACCCAGTTCAATCATGCTCGGGGGAAAAGTCTTTGACCTATAAAATTTAAGCCTAATACCAACTAAAAAGGGCTTTGATATGACAGGACCAAAAAGGTCAGAAATCGAACGCTAAAACCTATTGAAATGGGGCTAGTCAAGTCAGGATCAATTTGTCCCAAAAACCAAGTCTACTACGCCCTCAAACAAGCCAGATCAATCATGCCCGAGGGAATAGGCTATAACCCATAAAATTTATCCCTAGTACCAACTAAAAAGGTCTTTGATATGACAGGACCAAAAAGGTCAGAAATCGAAGGCTAATACCCATTGAAATGGGGCTAGTCGAGTCAGGATCAATTTGTCCCAAAATCCAAGGCTAATACCCCCTGAAACAAGCCTGTTCAATCAAGCTCTAGGAAAAAGTCTTTGACCCATAAACTTTAAGCCTAATACCAACTAAAAAGGGCTTGGATATGATAAGACCAAAAAGGTAAGAAATCGAAGGCTAATACCGATTGAAATGAGGCTAGTCGAGGCAGGATCAATTTGTCCCAAAAACCAAGGCTAATACCCCCTCAAACAAGCCAGATCAATCATGCTCGGGGGAAAAGTCTTTGACCCATAAAATTTAGAACTAATACCAACTAAAAAGGACTTCGATATGACAGGACCAAAAAGGTCAGAAATCGAAAGCTAATACCCATTGAAATGGGGCTAGTCGAGTCAGGATCAATTTGTCCCAAAATCAAAGGCTAATACCCCCTCAAACAAGCCAGATCAATCATGCCCGACGGAATAGGCTATAACCCCTAAAATTTATCCCTAGTACCAACTAAAAAGGGCTTGGATATGACAGGACCAAAAATGTCAGAAATCGAATGCTAATACCCATTTAAATGGGGCTAGTCGAGTCAGGATCAATTTGTCCCAAAATCTAAGGCTAATACCCCCTCAAAAAACCCAGTTCAATCATGCTCGGGGGAAAAGTCTTTGACCTATAAAATTTAAGCCTAATACCAACTAAAAAGGGCTTTGATATGACAGGACCAAAAAGGTCAGAAATCGAACGCTAAAACCTATTGAAATGGGGCTAGTCAAGTCAGGATCAATTTGTCCCAAAAACCAAGTCTACTACGCCCTCAAACAAGCCAGATCAATCATGCCCGAGGGAATAGGCTATAACCCATAAAATTTATCCCTAGTACCAACTAAAAAGGTCTTTGATATGACAGGACCAAAAAGGTCAGAAATCGAAGGCCAATACCCATTGAAATGGGGCTAGTCGAGTCAGGATCAATTTGTCCCAAAATCCAAGGCTAATACCCCCTGAAACAAGCCTGTTCAATCAAGCTCTGGGAAAAAGTCTTTGACCCATAAACTTTAAGCCTAATACCAACTAAAAAGGGCTTGGATATGATAAGACCAAAAAGGTAAGAAATCGAAGGCTAATACCGATTGAAATGAGGCTAGTCGAGGCAGGATCAATTTGTCCCAAAAACCAAGGCTAATACCCCCTCAAACAAGCCAGATCAATCATGCTCGGGGGAAAAGTCTTTGACCCATAAAATTTAGAACTAATACCAACTAAAAAGGACTTCGATATGACAGGACCAAAAAGGTCAGAAATCGAAGGCTAAAACCCATTGAAATGAGGCTAGTCGAGTCAAGATCAATTTGTCCCAAATACCAAGGCTAATACCCCCTCAAACAAGCCAGATCAATCATGCTCGGGGGAAAAGTTTTTGACCCATAAAATTTATCCCTAGTACCAACTAAAAAGGGCTTGGATATGACAGGACCAAAAAGGTCAGAAATCGAAGGCTAATACCCATTGAAATGGGGCTAGTCGAGTCAGGATCAATTTGTCCCAAAATCCAAGGCTAATACCCCCTCAAACAAGCCAGATCAATCATGCCTGAGGGAAAAGTCTTTGACCCATAAAATTTATCCCTAGTACCAACTAAAGAGGGCTTGGATATGACAGGACCAAAAAGGTCAGAAATCAAAGGCTAATACCCATTGAAATGGGGCTAGTCGAGTCAGGATCAATTTGTCCCAAAATCCAAGGCTAATACCTCCTCAAATAAGCCAGATCAATCATACCCGAGGGAATAGGCTATAACCCATAAAATTTATCCCTAGTACCAACTAAAAAGGGCTTGGATATGACAGGACCAAAAAGGTCAGATATCAAAGGCTAATATCCATTGAAATGGGGCTAGTCGAGTCAGGATCAATTTGTCCAAAAATCCAAGGCTAATACCCCTTCAAAAGAGCCAGTTCAATCATGCTCGGGGGAAAAGTCTTTGACCCATAAAATTTAGGCGTAATACCAACTAAAAAGGACTTTGATATGACAGGACCAAAAAGGTCAGAAATCGAAGGCTAATACCCATTGAAATGGGGCTAGTCGAGTCAGGATCAATTTGGTCCCAAAAACCAAGGTTAATACTCTCTTAAACAAGCCAGATCAATCATGCCCGAGGGAATAGGCTATAACCCATAAAATTTATCCCTAGTACCAACTAAAAAGGGCTTGGATATGACAGGACCAAAAAGGTCAGAAATCGAAGGCTAATACCCATTGAAATGGGGCTAGTCGAGTCAGGATCAATTTGTCCCAAAATCCAAGGCTAATACCCCTTCAAAAGAGCCAGTTCAATCATGCTCGGGGGAAAAGTCTTTGACCCATAAAATTTAAGCCTAATACCAAGTAAAAAGGACTATGATATGACAGGACGAAAAAGGTCAGAAATCGAAGGCTAATACCCATTGAAATGGGGCTAATCGAGTCAGGATCAATTTGTCCCAAAATTCAAGGCTAATACCCCCTCAAAAGAGCCTGTTCAATCATGCTCGGGGGAAAAGTCTTTGACCCATAAAATTTAGGCCTAATACCAACTAAAAAGGACTTTGATATGACAGGACCAAAAAGGTCAGAAATCGAAGGCTAATACCCATTGAAATGGGGCTAGTCGAGTCAGGATCAATTTGTCTCAAAAACCAAGGTTAATACCCCCTCAAACAAGCCAGATCAATCATGCCCGAGGGAATAGGCTATAACCCATAAAATTTATCCCTAGTACCAACTAAAAAGGGCTTGGATATGACAGGACCAAAAAGGTCAGAAATCGAAGGCTAATACCCATTTAAATGGGGCTAGTCGAGTCAGGATCAATTTGTCCCAAAATCCAAGGCTAATACCCCCTCAAATAAGCCCGTTCAATCAATCTCTGGGAAAAAGTCTTTGACCCATAAACTTTAAGCCTAATACCAACTAAAAAGGGCTTGGATATGACAAGACCAAAAAGGTAAGAAATCGAAGTCTAATAACCATCGAAATGGGGCTAGTTGATTCAGGATCAATTTGTCCCAAAATCGAAGGCTAATACCCCCTCAAACAGGCCAGTTCAATCATGCTCGGGGGAAAAATCTTTGACCCATAAACTTTAAGCCTAATACCAACTAAAAAGGACTTCAATATGACAGGACCAAAAAGGTCAGAAATCAAAGGCTAAAACCCATTGAAATGAGGCTAGTCGAGTCAAGATCAATTTGTCCCAAATACCAAGGCTAAGAACCCCTCAAAAATAAGCCAGATCTATCATGCCCGAGGGAATAGGCTATAACCCATAAAATTTATGCCTAGTACCAACTAAAACGGGCTTGGATATGACAGGACCAAAAAGGTCAGAAATCGAAAGCTAATACCCATTGAAACGGGGCTAGTCGAGTCAGGATCAATTTGTCCCAAAATCCAAGGCTAATACCCCCTCAAAAAAGCCAGTTAAATCATGCTAGGGGGAAAATTCTTTGACCCATAAAATTTCAGCCTAATACCAACTAAAAAGGACTTCGATATGACAAGATGAAAAACGGTCAGAAATCGAAGGGTAATACCCATTGAAATGGGGCTAGTCGAGTCAGGATCAATTTGTCCCAAAATCCAAGGCTAATACCCCCTCAAAAGAGCCTGTTCAATCATGCTCGGTGGAAAAGTCTTTGACCCATAAAATTTAGGCCTAATACCAACTAAAAAGGACTTTGATATGACAGGACCAAAAAGGTCAGAAATCGAAGGCTAATACCCGTTAAAATGGGGCTAGTCGAGTCAGGATCAATTTGTCTCAAAAACCAAGGTTAATACCCCCTCAAAAAAGCCAGATCAATTATGCCCGAGGGAATAGGCTATAACCCATAAAATTTATCCCTAGTACCAACTAAAAAGGGCTTGGATATGACAGGACCAAAATGGTCAGAAATCGAAGGCTAATACCAATTTAAATAGGGCTAGTCGAGTCAGGATCAATTTGTCCCAAAATCCAAGGCTAATACCCCCTCAAATAAGCCCGTTCAATCAATCTCTGGGAAAAAGTCTTTGACCCATAAACTTTAAGCCTAATACCAACTAAAAAGGGCTTGGATATGACAAGACCAAAAAGGTAAGAAGTCGAAGTCTAATAACCATCGAAATGGGGCTAGTTGATTCAGGATCAATTTGTCCCAAAATCGAAGGCTAATACCCCCTCAAACAGGCCAGTTCAATCATGCTCGGGGGAAAAGTCTTTGACCCATAAACTTTAAGCCTAATACCAACTAAAAAGGGCTTGGATATGACAAGACCAAAAACGTAAGAAATCGAAGGCTAATACCGATTGAAATTAGGCTAGTCGAGTCAGGATCAATTTGTCCCAAAACCAAGGCTAATACCCCCTCAAACAAGCCAGATCAATCATGCACGGGGGAAACGTTTTTGACCCATAAAATTTATCCCTAGTACCAACTAAAATGGGCTTGGATATGACAGGACCAAAAAGGTCAGAAATCGAAAGCTAATACCCATTGATATGGGGCTAGTCGAGTCAGGATCAATATGTCCCAAAATCCAAGGCTAATACACCTTCAAAAGAGCCAGTTCAATCATGCTCGGGGGAAAAGTCTTTGACCCATAAAATTTAGGCCTAATACCAACTAAAAAGGACTATGATATGACAGGACGAAAAAGGTCAGAAATCGAAGGCTAATACCCATTGAAATGGGGCTAGTCGAGTCAAGATCAATTTGTCCCAAAATCCAAGGCTAATACCCCCTCAAAAGAGCCAGTTCAATCATGCTCGGGGGAAAAGTCTTTGACCCAAAAAATTTAGGCCTAATACCAACTAAAAAGGACTTCGATATGACAGGACCAAAAAGGTCAGAAATCAAAGGCTAAAACCCTTTGAAATGGGGCTAGTCGAGTCAAGATCAATTTGTCCAAAAAACCAAGGCTAATAACCCCTCAAAAATAAGCCAGATCAATCATGCCCGAGGGAATAGGCTATAACCCATAAAATTTATCCCTACTACCAACTAAAAAGGGCTGGGATATGACAGGACCAAAAAGGTCAGAAATCGAAAGCTAATACCCATTGAAACGGGGCTAGTCGAGTCAGGATCAATTTGTCCCAAAATCCAAGGCTAATACCTCCTCAAAAAAGCCAGTTCAATCATGCTAGGGGGAAAATTCTTTGACCCATAAAATTTCAGTCTAATACCAACTAAAAAGGACTTCGATATGACAAGATGAAAAAAGGTCAGAAATCGATGGGTAATACCCATTGAAATGGCGCTAGTCGAGTCAGGATCAATTTGTCCCAAAATCCAAGGCTAATACCCCCTCAAAAGAGCCAGTTCAATCATTCTCGGGGGAAAAGTCTTTGAGCCATAAAATTTAAGCCTAATACCAACTAAAAAGGACTTTGATATGACAGCACCAAAAAGGTCAGAAATCGAAGGCTAATACCCATTGAAATGGGGCTAGTCGAGTCAGGATCAATTTTGTCCCAAAACCAAGGCTAATACCCCCTCAAACAAGCCAGATCAATCATGCACGGGGGAAAAGTTTTTGACCCATAAAATTTATCCCTAGTACCAACTAAAATGGGCTTGGATATGACAGGACCAAAAAGGTCAGAAATCGAAAGCTAATACCCATTGATATGGGGCTAGTCGAGTCAGGATCAATATGTCCCAAAATCCAAGGCTAATACACCTTCAAAAGAGCCAGTTCAATCATGCTCGGGGGAAAAGTCTTTGACCCATAAAATTTAGGCCTAATACCAACTAAAAAGGACTATGATATGACAGGACGAAAAAGGTCAGAAATCGAAGGCTAATACCCATTGAAATGGGGCTAGTCGAGTCAAGATCAATTTGTCCCAAAATCCAAGGCTAATACCCCCTCAAAAGAGCCAGTTCAATCATGCTCAGGGGAAAAGTCTTTGACCCAAAAAATTTAGGCCTAATACCAACTAAAAAGGACTTCGATATGACAGGACCAAAAAGGTCAGAAATCAAAGGCTAAAACCCTTTGAAATGGGGCTAGTCGAGTCAAGATCAATTTGTCCAAAAAACCAAGGCTAATAACCCCTCAAAAATAAGCCAGATCAATCATGCCCGAGGGAATAGGCTATAACCCATAAAATTTATCCCTACTACCAACTAAAAAGGGCTGGGATATGACAGGACCAAAAAGGTCAGAAATCGAAAGCTAATACCCATTGAAACGGGGCTAGTCGAGTCAGGATCAATTTGTCCCAAAATCCAAGGCTAATACCTCCTCAAAAAAGCCAGTTCAATCATGCTAGGGGGAAAATTCTTTGACCCATAAAATTTCAGTCTAATACCAACTAAAAAGGACTTCGATATGACAAGATGAAAAAAGGTCAGAAATCGATGGGTAATACCCATTGAAATGGCGCTAGTCGAGTCAGGATCAATTTGTCCCAAAATCCAAGGCTAATACCCCCTCAAAAGAGCCAGTTCAATCATTCTCGGGGGAAAAGTCTTTGAGCCATAAAATTTAAGCCTAATACCAACTAAAAAGGACTTTGATATGACAGCACCAAAAAGGTCAGAAATCGAAGGCTAATACCCATTGAAATGGGGCTAGTCGAGTCAGGATCAATTTTGTCCCAAAACCAAGGCTAATACCCCCTCAAACAAGCCAGATCAATCATGCACGGGGGAAAAGTTTTTGACCCATAAAATTTATCCCTAGTACCAACTAAAAAGGGCTTGGATATGACAGGACCAAAAAGGTCAGAAATCGAAGGCTAATACCCATTGAATTGGGGCTACTCGAGTCAGGATCAATTTGTCCCAAAATCCAAGGCTAATACCCCTTCAAAAGAGCCAGTTCAATCATGCTCGGGGGAAAAGTCTTTGACCCATAAAATTTAGGCCTAATACCAACTAAAAAGGACTATGATATGACAAGACGAAAAAGGTCAGAAATCGAAGGCTAATACCCATTAAAATGGGGCTAGTCGAGTCAGGATCAATTTGTCCCAAAATCCAAGGCTAATACCCCCTCAAAAGAACCAATTCAATCATGCTCGGGGGAAAAGTCTTTGACCCATAAAATTTAGGCCTAATACCAACTAAAAAGGACTTTGATATGACAGGACCAAAAAGGTCAGAAATCGAAGGCTAATACCCATTGAAATGGGGCTAGTCGAGTCAGGATCAATATGTCCCAAAATCCAAGGCTAATACCCCTTCAAAAGAGCCAGTTCAATCATGCTCGGGGGAAAAGTCTTTGACCCATAAAATTTAGGCCTAATACCAACTAAAAAGGACTATGATATGACAGGACGAAAAAGGTCAGAAATCGAAGGCTAATACCCATTGAAATGGGGCTAGTCGAGTCAAGATCAATTTGTCCCAAAATCCAAGGCTAATACCCCCTCAAAAGAGCCAGTTCAATCATGCTCGGGGGAAAAGTCTTTGACCCATAAAATTTAGGCCTAATACCAACTAAAAAGGACTTCGATATGACAGGACCAAAAAGGTCAGAAATCAAAGGCTAAAACCCTTTGAAATGGGGCTAGTCGAGTCAAGATCAATTTGTCCCAAAAACCAAGGCTAATAACCCCTCAAAAATAAGCCAGTTCAATCATGCCCAAGGGAATAGGCTATAACCCATAAAATTTATCCCTAGTACCAACTAAAAAGGGCTTGGATATGACAGGACCAAAAAGGTCAGATATCGAAAGCTAATACCCATTGAAACGGGGCTAGTCGAGTCAGGATCAATTTGTCCCAAAATCCAAGGCTAATACCTCCTCAAAAAAGCCAGTTCAATCATGCTAGGGGGAAAATTCTTTGACCCATAAAATTTCAGCCTAATACCAACTAAAAAGGACTTCGATATGACAAGATGAAAAAAGGTCAGAAATCGAAGGGTAATACCCATTGAAATGGCGCTAGTCGAGTCAGGATCAATTTGTCCCAAAATCCAAGGCTAATACCCCCTCAAAAGAGCCAGTTCAATCATTCTCGGGGGAAAAGTCTTTGACCCATAAAATTTAAGCCTAATACCAACTAAAAAGGACTTTGATATGACAGCACCAAAAAGGTCAGAAATCGAAGGCTAATACCCATTGAAATGGGGCTAGTCGAGTCAGGATCAATTTTGTCCCAAAAACCAAGGTTAATACTCTCTTAAACAATCCAGATCAATCATGCCCGAGGGAATAGGCTATAACCCATAAAATTTATCCCTAGTACCAACTAAAAAGGGCTTGGATATGACAGGACCAAAAAGGTCAGAAATCAAAGGCTAATACCCATTGAATTGGGGCTACTCGAGTCAGGATCAATTTGTCCCAAAATCCAAGGCTAATACCCCTTCAAAAGAGCCAGTTCAATCATGCTCGGGGGAAAAGTCTTTGACCCATAAAATTTAGGCCTAATACCAACTAAAAAGGACTTTGATATGACAGGACCAAAAAGGTCAGAAATCAAAGGCTAATACCCGTTGAAATGGGGCTAGTCGAGTCAGGATCAATTTGTCTCAAAAACCAAGGTTAATACCCCCTCAAACAAGCCAGATCAATCATGCCCGAGGGAATAGGCTATAACCCATAAAATTTATCCCTAGTACCAACTAAAAAGGGCTTGGATATGACAGGACCAAAATGGTCAGAAATCGAAGGCTAATACCCATTTAAATGGGGCTAGTCGAGTCAGGATCAATTTGTCCCAAAATCCAAGGCTAATACCCCCTCACATAAGCCCGTTCAATCAATCTCTGGGAAAAAGTCTTTGACCCATAAACTTTAAGCCTAATACCAACTAAAAAGGGCTTGGATATGACAAGACCAAAAAGGTAAGAAGTCGAAGTCTAATAACCATCGAAATGGGGCTAGTTGAGTCAGGATCAATTTGTCCCAAAAACCAAGGCTAATACCCCCTCAAACAAGCCAGATCAATCATGCACGGGGGAAAAGTATTTGACCCATAAAATTTATCCCTAGTACCAACTAAAACGGGCTTGGATATGACAGGACCAAAAAGGTCAGAAATCGAAAGCTAATACCCATTGAAATGGGGCTAGTCGAGTCAGGATCAATATGTCCCAAAATCCAAGGCTAATACCCCTTCAAAAGAGCCAGTTCAATCATGCTCGGGGGAAAAGTCTTTGACCCATAAAATTTAGGCCTAATACCAACTAAAAAGGACTATGATATGACAGGACGAAAATGGTCAGAAATCGAAGGCTAATACCCATTGAAATGGGGCTAGTCGAGTCAAGATCAATTTGTCCCAAAATCCAAGGCTAATACCCCCTCAAAAGAGCCAGTTCAATCATGCTCGGGGGAAAAGTCTTTGACCCATAAAATTTAGGCCTAATACCAACTAAAAAGGACTTCGATATGACAGGACCAAAAAGGTCAGAAATCAAAGGCTAAAACCCTTTGAAATGGGGCTAGTCGAGTCAAGATCAATTTGTCCCAAAAACCAAGGCTAATAACCCCTCAAAAATAAGCCAGATCAATCATGCCCAAGGGAATAGGCTATAACCCATAAAATATATCCCTAGTACCAACTAAAAAGGGCTTGGATATGACAGTACCAAAAAGGTCAGAAATCGAAAGCTAATACCCATTGAAACGGGGCTAGTCGAGTCAGGATCAATCTGTCCCAAAATCCAAGGCTAATACCTCCTCAAAAAAGCCAGTTCAATCATGCTAGGGGGAAAAATCTTTGACCCATAAAATTTCAGCCTAATACCAACTAAAAAGGACTTCGATATGACAAGATGAAAAAAGGTCAGAAATCGAAGGGTAATACCCATTGAAATGGCGCTAGTCGAGTCAGGATCAATTTGTCCCAAAATCCAAGGCTAATACCCCCTCAAAAGAGCAAGTTCAATCATTCTCGGGGGAAAAGTCTTTGACCCATAAAATTTAAGCCTAATACCAACTAAAAAGGACTTTGATATGACAGCACCAAAAAGGTCAGAAATCGAAGGCTAATACCCATTGAAATGGGGCTAGTCGAGTCAGGATCAATTTTGTCCCAAAAACCAAGGTTAATACTCCCTCAAACAAGCCAGATCAATCATGCCCGAGGCAATAGGCTATAACCCATAAAATTTATCCCTAGTACCACCTAAAAAGGGCTTGGATATGACAGGACCAAAAAGGTCATAAATCGAAAGCTAATACCCATTGAAACGGGGCTAGTCGAGTCAGGATCAATTTGTCCCAAAATCCAAGGCTAATACCTCCTCAAAAAAGCCAGTTCAATCATGCTAGGGGGAAAATTCTTTGACCCATAAAATTTCAGCCTAATACCAACTAAAAAGGACTTCGATATGACAAGATGAAAAAAGGTCAGAAATCGAAGGGTAATACCCATTGAAATGGCGCTAGTCGAGTCAGGATCAATTTGTCCCAAAATCCAAGGCTAATACCCCCTCAAAAGAGCCAGTTCAATCATTCTCGGGGGAAAAGTCTTTGACCCATAAAATTTAAGCCTAATACCAACTAAAAAGGACTTTGATATGACAGCACCAAAAAGGTCAGAAATCGAAGGCTAATACCCATTGAAATGGGGCTAGTCGAGTCAGGATCAATTTTGTCCCAAAAACCAAGGTTAATACTCTCTTAAACAATCCAGATCAATCATGCCCGAGGGAATAGGCTATAGCCCATAAAATTTATCCCTAGTACCAACTAAAAAGGGCTTGGATATGACAGGACCAAAAAGGTCAGAAATCGAAGGCTAATACCCATTGAAATGGGTCTAGTCGAGTCAGGATCGATTTGTCCCAAAATCCAAGGCTAATACCCCTCAAATAAGCCCGTTCAATCAATCTCTGGGAAAAAGTCTTTGACCCATAAACTTTAAGCCTAATACCAACTAAAAAGATCTTGGATATGACAAGACCAAAAAGGTAAGAAATCGAAGTCTAATAACCATCGAAATGGGGCTAGTTGATTCAAGATCAATTTGTCCCAAAATCGAAGGCTAATACCCCCTCAAACAGGCAGTTCAATCATGCTCGGGGGAAAAGTCTTTGACCCATAAACTTTAAGCCTAATACCAACTAAAAAGGGCTTGGATATGACAAGACCAAAAAGGTAAGAAATCGAAGGCTAATACGCATTGAAATTAGGCTAGTCGAGTCAGGATCAATTTGTCCCAAAAACCAAGGCTAATACCCCCTCAAACAAGCCAGATCAATCATGCTCGGGGGAAAAGTTTTTGACCCATAAAATTTATCCTTAGTACCAACTAAAACGGGCTTGGATATGACAGGACCAAAAAGGTAAAAAATCGAAAGCTAATACCCATTGAAATGGGGCTAGTCGAGTTAGGATCAATTTGTCCCAAAATCCAAGGCTAATACCCCCTCAAAAGAGCCAGTTCAATCATGCTCGGGGGAAAAGTCTTTGACCCATAAAATTTAGGCCTAATACCAACTAAAAAGGACTTTGATATGACATGACCAAAAAGGTCAGAAATCGAAGGCTAATACCCATTGAAATGGGGCTAGTCGAGTCAGGATCAATTTGTCCCAAAAACCAAGGCTAATACCCCCTCAAACAAGCCAGATCAATCATGCCCGAGGGAATAGGGTATAACCCATAAAATTTATCCCTAGTACCAACTAAAAAGGGCTTGGATATGACAGGACCAAAAAGGTCAGAAATCGAAGGGTAATACCCATTGAAATGGGGCCAGTCGAGTCAGGATCAATTTGTCCCAAAATCGAAGGCTAATACCCCCTCAAAATAGCCAGTTCAATTATGCTAGGGGGAAAAGTCTTTGACCCATAAAATTTCAGCCTAATACCAACTAAAAAGGAATTCGATATGACAGCACCACAAAGATCAGAAATCGAAGGCTAATACCCATTGAAATGGGGCTAGTCGAGTCAGGATCAATCTGTCCCAAAATCCAAGGCTAATACCCCCTGAAAAGAGCTAGTTCAATCATACTTGGGGGAAAAGTCTTTGACCCATAAAATTTAGGCCTAATACCAACTAAAAAGGAATTCGATATGACAGCACCAAAAAGATCAGAAATCGAAGGCTAATACCCATTGAAATGGGGCTAGTCGAGTCAGGATCAATTTGTCCCAAAATCCAAGGCTAATACCCCCTCAAAAGAGCCAGTTCAATCATGCTCGGGGGAAAAGTCTTTGACCCATAAAATTTAGGCCTAATACCAACTAAAAAGGACTTCAATATGACAGCACCAAAAAGGTCAGTAATCGAAGGCTAATACCCATTGAAATGGGGCTAGTCAAGTCAGGATCAATTTGTCACAAAATCCAAGACTAATACCCCCTTAAAAGAGCCAGTTCAATCATGGTCGGGGGAAAAGTCATTGACCCATAAAATTTAGGCCTAATACCAACTAAAAAGGACTTCGATATGACAGCACTAAAAAGGTCAGAAATCAAAGGGTAATACCCATTGAAATGGGGCTAGGCGAGTCAGGATCAATTTGTCCCAAAATCCAAGGCTAATACCCCCTCAAAAGAGCCAGTTCAATCATGCTCGGGGGAAAAGTCTTTGACCCATAAAATTTAGGCCTAATACCAACTAAAAAGGACTTCGATATGACAGCACCAAAAAGGTCAGAAATCGAAGGCTAATACCCATTGAAATGGGGCTAGTCGAGTCAGGATCAATTTGTCCCAAAATCCAAGGCTAATACCCCCTCAAAAGAACCAGTTCAATCATGGTCGGGGGAAAAGTCTTTGACCCATAAAATTTAGGCCTAATACCAACTAAAAAGGACTTCGATATGACAGCACCAAAAAGGTAAGAAATCGAAGGCTAATACCCATTGAAATGGGGCTAGTCGAGTCAGGATCAATTTGTCCCAAAAACCAAGGCTAATAACCCCTCAAAAATAAGCCAGATCAATCATGCCCGAGGAAATAGGCTATAACCCATAAAATTTATCCCTAGTACCAACTAAAACGGGCTTGGATATGACAGGACCAAAAAGGTCAGAAATCGAAAGCTAATACCCATTGAAACGGGGCTAGTCGAGTCAGGATCAATTTGTCCCTAAATCCAAGGCTAATACCCCCACAAAAAAGCCAGTTCAATCATGCTAGGGGGAAAATTCTTTGACCCATAAAATTTCAGCCTAATACCAACTAAAAAGGACTTCGATATGACAAGACGAAAAAAGGTCAGAAATCGAAGGGTAATACCCATTGAAATGGGGCTAGTCGAGTCAGGAAAAATTTGTCCCAAAATCCAAGGCTAATACCCCCTCAAAAGAGCCAGTTCAATCATGCTCGGGGAAAAAGTCTTTGACCCATAAAACTTAGGCCTAATACCAACTAAAAAGGACTTCGATATGACAGCACCAAAAAGGTCAGTAATCAAAGGCTAATACCCATTGAAATGGGGCTAGTCAAGTCAGGATCAATTTGTCCCAAAATCCAAGACTAATACCGCCTCAAAAGAGCCAGTTCAATCATGCTCGGGGGAAAAGTCTTTGACCCATAAAATTTAGGCCTAATACCAACTAAAAAGGACTTCGATATGACAGCACCTAAAAGGTCAGAAATCGAAGGCTAATACCCATTGAAATGGAGCTAGTCGAGTCAGGATCAATCTGTCCCAAAATCCAAGGCTAATACCCCCTGAAAAGAGCCAGTTCAATCATACTCGGGGGAAAAGTCTTTGACCCATAAAATTTAGGCCTAATACCAACTAAAAAGGAATTCGATATGACAGCACCAAAAAGATCAGAAATCGAAGGCTAATACCCATTGAAATGGGGCTAGTCGAGTCAGGATCAATTTGTCCCAAAATCAAAGGCTAATACCCCCTCAAAAAAACTAGTTGAATCATGCTGGGGGGAAAAGTCTTTGACCCATAAAATTTCAGCCTAATACCAACTAAAAAGGACTTCGATATGACAAGACGAAAAAGGTCAGAAATCGAAGGGTAATACCCATTTAAATGGGGCTAGTCGAGTCAGGATCAATTTGTCCCAAAATCCAAGGCTAATACCCCCTCAAAAGAGCCAGTTCAATCATGCTCGGGGGAAAAGTCTTTGACCCATACAATTTAGGCCTAATACCAACTAAAAAGGACTTCGATATGACAGGACCAAAAAGGTCAGAAATCAAAGGCTAAAACCAATTAAAATGGGGCTAGTCGAGTGAGGATCAATTTGTCCCAAAACCAAGGCTAATACCCCCTCAAACAAGCCAAATCAATCATGCCCGAGGGAATAGGCTATAACCCATAAAATTTATCCCTAGTACCAATTAAAAAGGGCTTGGATATGACAGGACCAAAAAGGTCAGAAATTGAAGGATAATACCCATTGAAATGGGACTAGTCAAGTCAGGATCAATTTGTCCCAAAATCCAAGACTAATACCCCCTCAAAAGAGCCAGTTCAATCATGCTCGGGGGAAAAGTCTTTGACCCATAAAATTTAGACCTAATACCAACTAAAAAGGACTTCGATATGACAGCACCTAAAAGGTCAGAAATCGAAGGCTAATACCCATTGAAATGGAGCTAGTCGAGTCAGGATCAATCTGTCCCAAAATCCAAGGCTAATACCCCCTGAAAAGAGCCAGTTCAATCATACTTGGGGGAAAAGTCTTTGACCCATAAAATTTAGGCCTAATACCAACTACAAAGGAATTCGATATGACAGCACCAAAAAGATCAAAAATCGAAGGCTAATACCCATTGAAATGGGGCTAGTCGAGTCAGGATCAATTTGTCCCAAAATCCAAGGCTAATACCCCCTCAAAAGAGCCAGTTCAATCATGCTCGGGGGAAAAGTCTTTGACCCATAAAATTTAGGCCTAATACCAACTAAAAAGGACTTCGATATGACAGCACCAAAAAGGTCAGTAATCGAAGGGTAATACCCATTGAAATGGGGCTAGTCAAGTCAGGATCAATTTGTCACAAAATCCAAGACTAATACCCCCTCAAAAGAGCCAGTTCAATCATGGTCGGGGGAAAAGTCATTGACCCATAAAATTTAGGCCTAATACCAACTAAAAAGGACTTCGATATGACAGCACTAAAAAGGTCAGAAATCGAAGGGTAATACCCATTGAAATGGGGCTAGGCGAGTCAGGATCAATTTGTCCCAAAATCCAAGGCTAATACCCCCTCAAAAGAGCCAGTTCCATCATGATCGGGGGAAAAGTCTTTGATCCATAAAATTTAGGCCTAATACCAACTAAAAAGGACTTCGATATGACAGCACCAAAAAGGTAAGAAATCGAAGGCTAATACCCATTGAAATGGGGCTAGTCGAGTCAGGATCAATTTGTCCCAAAAACCAAGGCTAATAACCCCTCAAAAATAAGCCAGATCAATCATGCCCGAGGAAATAGGCTATAACCCATAAAATTTATCCCTAGTACCAACTAAAACGGGCTTGGATATGACAGGACCAAAAAGGTCAGAAATCGAAAGCTAATACCCATTGAAACTGGGCTAGTCGAGTCAGGATCAATTTGTCCCTAAATCCAAGGCTAATACCCCCTCAAAAAAGCCAGTTCAATCATGCTAGGGGGAAAAGTCTTTGACCCATAAAATTTAGGCCTAATACCAACTAAAAAGGACTTCGATATGACAGGACCAAAAAGGTCAGAAATCAAAGGCTAAAACCAATTGAAATGGGGCTAGTCGAGTCAGGATCAATTTGTCCCAAAATCCAAGGCTAATACCCCCTCAAAAGAGCCAGTTCAATCATGCTCGGGGAAAAAGTCTTTGACCCATAAAACTTAGGCCTAATACCAACTAAAAAGGACTTCGATATGACAACACCAAAAAGGTCAGAAATCGAAGGGTAATACCCATTGAAATGGGGCTAGTCGAGTCAGGATCAATTTGTCCCAAAATCCAAGGCTAATACCCCCTTAAAAGAGCGAGTTCAATCATGCTCGGGGGAAAAGTCTTTGACCCATAAAATTTAGGCCTAATACCAACTAAAAAGGACTTGGATATGAGAGCACCAAAAAGGTCAGAAATCGAAGGCTAATACCCATTGAAATGGGGCTAGTCGAGTCAGGATCAATTTGTCCCAAAATCCAAGGCTAATACCCCCTCAAAAGAGCTAGTTCAATCATGCTCGGGGGAAAAGTCTTTGACCCATAAAATTTTGGCCTAATACCAACTTAAAAGGACTTCGATATGACAGCAGCAAAAAGGTCAGAAATCGAAGGCTAATACCCATTGAAATGGGGCTAGTCGAGTCAGGATCAATTTGTCCCAAAATCCAAGGCTAATACCCCCTCGAAAGAGCTAGTTCAATCATGCTCGGGGGAAAAGTCTTTGACCCATAAAATTTAGGCCTAATACCAACTAAAAAGGACTTCGATATGACAGGACCAAAAAGGTCAGAAATCAAAGGCTAAAACCAATTGAAATGGGGCTAGTCGAGTCAGGATCAATTTGTCCCAAAACCAAGGCTAATACCCCCTCAAACAAGCCAAATCAATCATGCCCGAGGGAATAGGCTATAACCCATAAAATTTATCCCTAGTACCAATTAAAAAGGGCTTGGATATGACAGGACCAAAAAGTTCAGAAATTGAAGGATAATACCCATTGAAATGGGACTAGTCAAGTCAGGATCAATTTGTCCCAAAATCCAAGACTAATACACCCTCAAAAGAGCCAGTTCAATCATGCTCGGGGGAAAAGTCTTTGACCCATAAAATTTAGGCCTAATACCAACTAAAAAGGACTTCGATATGACAGCACCTAAAAGGTCAGAAATCGAAGGCTAATACCCATTGAAATGGAGCTAGTCGAGTCAGGATCAATCTATCCCAAAATCCAAGGCTAATACCCCCTGAAAAGAGCCAGTTCAATCATACTTGGGGGAAAAGTCTTTGACCCATAAAATTTAGGCCTAATACCAACTAAAAAGGAATTCGATATGACAGCACCAAAAAGATCAGAAATCGAAGGCTAATACCCATTGAAATGGGGCTAGTCGAGTCAGGATCAATTTGTCCCAAAATCAAAGGCTAATACCCCCTCAAAAAAACTAGTTGAATCATGCTGGGGGGAAAAGTCTTTGACCCATAAAATTTCAGCCTAATACCAACTAAAAAGGACTTCGATATGACAAGACGAAAAAGGTCAGAAATCGAAGGGTAATACCCATTTAAATGGGGCTAGTCGAGTCAGGATCAATTTGTCCCAAAATCCAAGGCTAATACCCCCTCAAAAGAGCCAGTTCAATCATGCTCGGGGGAAAAGTCTTTGACCCATAAAATTTAGGCCTAATACCAACTAAAAAGGACTTCTATATGACAGGACCAAAAAGGTCAGAAATCAAAGGCTAAAACCAATTGAAATGGGGCTAGTCCAGTCAGGATCAATTTGTCCCAAAACCAAGGCTAATACCCCCTCAAACAAGCCAAATCAATCATGCCCGGGGGAAATGTCTTTGACCCATAAAATTTAGGCCTAATACAAACTAAAAAGGACTTCGATATGACAGCACCAAAAAGGTCAGAAATCGAAGGGTAATACCCATTGAAATGGGGCTAGTTGAGTCACGATCAATTTATCCCAAAATCCAAGTCTAATACCCCCTCAAAAGAGCCAGTTCAATCATGGTCGGGGGAAAAGTCTTTGACCCATAAAATTTAGGCCTAATACCAACTAAAAAGGACTTCGATATGACAGCACAAAAAAGGTAAGAAATCGAAGGCTAATACCCATTGAAATGGGGCTAGTCGAGTCGGGATCAATTTGTCCCAAAATTCAAAGCTAATACCCCCTCAAAAGAGCCAGTTCAATCATGCTCGGGGAAAAAGTCTTTGACCCATAAAACTTAGGCCTAATACGAACTAAAAAGGACTTCGATATGACAGCACCAAAAAGGTCAGTAATCAAAGGCTAATACCCATTGAAATGGGGCTAGTCAAGTCAGGATCAATTTGTCCCAAAATCCAAGACTAATACCCCCTCAAAAGAGCCAGTTCAATCATGCTCGGGGGAAAAGTCTTTGACCCATAAAATTTCAGCCTAATACCAACTAAAAAGCACTTCGATATGACAAGACCAAAAAGGTCAGAAATCGAAGGCTAATACCCATTGAAATGGGGCTAGTCGAGTCAGGATCAATTTGTCCCAAAATCCAAGGCTAATACCCCCTCAAAAGAGCCAGTTCAATCATGCTCGAGGGAAAAGTCTTTGACCCATAAAATTTAGGCCTAATACCAACTAAAAAGGACTTCGATATGACAGGACCAAAAAGGTCAGAAATCAAAGGCTAAAACCAATTGAAATGGGGCTAGTCGAGTCAGGATCAATTTGTCCCAAAATCCAAGGCTAATACCCCCTGAAACGAGCCAGTTCAATCATGCTCGGGGGAAATGTCTTTGACCCATAAAATTTAGGCCTAATACAAACTAAAAAGGACTTCGATATGACAGCACCAAAAAGGTCAGAAATCGAAGGGTAATACCCATTGAAATGGGGCTAGTCGAGTCAGGATCAATTTGTCCCAAAATCCAAGGCTAATACCCCCTTAAAAGAGCTAGTTCAATCATGCTCGGGGGAAAAGTCTTTGACCCATAAAATTTAGGCCTAATACCAACTAAAAAGGACTTGGATATGAGAGCACCAAAAAGGTCAGAAATCGAAGGCTAATACCCATTGAAATGGGGCTAGTCGAGTCAGGATCAATTTGTCCCAAAATCCAAGGCTAATACCCCCTCAAAAGAGCTAGTTCAATCATGCTCGGGGGAAAAGTCTTTGACCCATAAAATTTTGGCCTAATACCAACTTAAAAGGACTTCGATATGACAGCAGCAAAAAGGTCAGAAATCGAAGGCTAATACCCATTGAAATGGGGCTAGTCGAGTCAGGATCAATTTGTCCCAAAATCCAAGGCTAATACCCCCTCGAAAGAGCTAGTTCAATCATGCTCGGGGGAAAAGTCTTTGACCCATAAAATTTAGGCCTAATACCAACTAAAAAGGAATTCGATATGACAGCACCAAAAAGATCAGAAATCGAAGGCTAATACCCATTGAAATGGGGCTAGTCGAGTTAGGATCAATTTGTCCCAAAATCAAAGGCTAATACCCCCTCAAAAAAACTAGTTGAATCATGCTGGGGGGAAAAGTCTGTGACCTATAAAATTTCAGCCTAATACCAACTAAAAAGGACTTCGATATGACAAGACGAAAAAGGTCAGAAATCGAAGGGTAATACCCATTTAAATGGGGCTAGTCGAGTCAGGATCAATTTGTCCCAAAATTCAAGGCTAATACCCCCTCAAAAGAGCCTGTTCAATCATGCTCGGGGGAAAAGTCTTTGACCCATAAAATTTAGGCCTAATACCAACTAAAAAGGACTTCTATATGACAGGACCAAAAAGGTCAGAAATCAAAGGCTAAAACCAATTGAAATGGGGCTAGTCGAGTCAGGATCAATTTGTCCCAAAACCAAGGCTAATACCCCCTCAAACAAGCCAAATCAATCATGCCCGAGGGAATAGGCTATAACCCATAAAATTTATCCCTAGTACCAATCAAAAAGGGCTTGGATATGACAGGACCAAAAAGGTCAGAAATTGAAGGATAATACCCATTGAAATGGGACTAGTCGAGTCAGGATCAATTTGTTCCAAAATCTAAGGCTAATACCCCTTTAAAAAAGCCAGTTCAATCATGCTCGAGGGAAAAGTCTTTGACCCATAAAATTTCAGCCTAATACCAACTAAAAAGCACTTCGATATGACAAGACCAAAAAGGTCAGAAATCGAAGGCTAATACCCATTGAAATGGGGCTAGTCGAGTCAGGATCAATTTGTCCCAAAATCCAAGGCTAATACCGCCTGAAAAGAGCCAGTTCAATCATGCTCGGGGGAAATGTCTTTGACCCATAAAATTTAGGCCTAATACAAACTAAAAAGGACTTCGATATGACAGCACCAAAAAGGTCAGAAATCGAAGGGTAATACCCATTGAAATGGGGCTAGTCGAGTCAGGATCAATTTATCCCAAAATCCAAGTCTAATACCCCCTCAAAAGAGCCAGTTCAATCATGGTCGGGGGAAAAGTCTTTGACCCATAAAATTTAGGCCTAATACCAACTAAAAAGGACTTCGATATGACAGCACCAAAAAGGTAAGAAATCGAAGGCTAATACCCATTGAAATGGGGCTAGTCGAGTCAGGATCAATTTGTCCCAAAATTCAAAGTTAATACCCCCTCAAAAGAGCCAGTTCAATCATGCTCGGGGAAAAAGTCTTTGACCCATAAAACTTAGGCCTAATACGAACTAAAAAGGACTTCGATATGACAGCACCAAAAAGGTCAGTAATCAAACGCTAATACCCATTGAAATGGGGCTAGTCAAGTCAGGATCAATTTGTCCCAAAATCCAAGACTAATACCCCCTCAAAAGAGCCAGTTCAATCATGCTCGGGGGAAAAGTCTTTGACCCATAAAATTTCAGCCTAATACCAACTAAAAAGCACTTCGATATGACAAGACCAAAAAGGTCAGAAATCGAAGGCTAATACCCATTGAAATGGGGCCAGTCGAGTCAGGATCAATTTGTCCCAAAATCCAAGGCTAATACCCCCTCAAAAGAGCCAGTTCAATCATGCTCGAGGGAAAAGTCTTTGACCCATAAAATTTAGGCCTAATACCAACTAAAAAGAACTTCGATATGACAGGACCAAAAAGGTCAGAAATCAAAGGCTAAAACCAATTGAAATGGGGCTAGTCGAGTCAGGATCAATTTGTCCCAAAATCCAAGGCTAATACCCCCTGAAACGAGCCAGTTCAATCATGCTCGGGGGAAATGTCTTTGACCCATAAAATTTAGGCCTAATACCAACTAAAAAGGACTTCGATATGACAGCACCAAAAAGGTCAGAAATCGAAGGGTAATACCCATTGAAATGGGGCTAGTCGAGTCAGGATCAATTTGTCCCAAAATCCAAGGCTAATACCCCCTTAAAAGAGCTAGTTCAATCATGCTCGGGGGAAAAGTCTTTGACCCATAAAATTTAGGCCTAATACCAACTAAAAAGGACTTGGATATGAGAGCACCAAAAAGGTCAGAAATCAAAGGCTAATACCCATTGAAATGGGGCTAGTCGAGTCAGGATCAATTTGTCCCAAAACCAAGGCTAATACCCCCTCAAACAAGCCAAATCAATCATGCCCAAGGGAATAGGCTATAACCCATAAAATTTATCCCTAGTACCAATTAAAAAGGGCTAGGATATGATAGGACCAAAAAGGTCAGAAATCAAAGGATAATACCCATTGAAATGGGACTAGTCGAGTCAGGATCAATTTGTCCCAAAATCTAAGGCTAATACCCCTTTAAAAAAGCCAGTTCAATCATGCTCGGGGGAAAAGTCTTTGACCCATAAAATTTCAGCCTAATACCAACTAAAAAGCACTTCGATATGACAAGACCAAAAAGGTCAGAAATCGAAGGCTAATACCCATTGAAATGGGGCTAGTCGAGTCAGGATCAATTTGTCCCAAAATTCAAGGCTAATACCCCCTGAAAAGACCCAGTTCAATCATGCTCGGGGGAAATGTCTTTGACCCATAAAATTTAGGCCTAATACCAACTAAAAAGGACTTCGATATGACAGGACCAAAAAGGTCAGAAATCAAAGGCTAAAACCAATTGAAATGGGGCTAGTCGAGTCAGGATCAATTTGTCCCAAAATCCAAGGCTAATACCCCCTGAAACGAGCCAGTTCAATCATGCTCGGGGGAAATGTCTTTGACCCATAAAATTTAGGCCTAATACAAACTAAAAAGGACTTCGATATGACAGCACCAAAAAGGTCAGAAATCGAAGGGTAATACCCATTGAAATGGGGCTAGTCGAGTCAGGATCAATTTGTCCCAAAATCCAAGGCTAATACCCCCTTAAAAGAGCTAGTTCAATCATGCTCGGGGGAAAAGTCTTTGACCCATAAAATTTAGGCCTAATACCAACTAAAAAGGACTTGGATATGAGAGCACCAAAAAGGTCAGAAATCGAAGGCTAATACCCATTGAAATGGGGCTAGACGAGTCAGGATCAATTTGTCCCAAAATCCAAGGCTAATACCCCCTCAAAAGAGCTAGTTCAATCATGCTCGGGGGAAAAGTCTTTGACCCATAAAATTTTGGCCTAATACCAACTTAAAAGGACTTCGATATGACAGCAGCAAAAAGGTCAGAAATCGAAGGCTAATACCCATTGAAATGGGGCTAGTCGAGTCAGGATCAATTTGTCCCAAAATCCAAGGCTAATACCCCCTCAAAAGAGCTAGTTCAATCATGCTCGGGGGAAAAGTCTTTGACCCATAAAATTTCAGCCTAATAGCAACTAAAAAGGACTTCGATATGACAACACCAAAAAGGTCAGAAATCAAAGGGTAATACCCATTGCAATGGGGCTAGTCGAGTCAGGATCAATTTGTCCCAAAATCCAAGGCTAATACCCCCTCAAAAGAGCCAGTTCAATCATGCTTGGGGGAAAAGTCTTTGACCCATAAAATTTAGGCCTAATACCAACTAAAAAGGACTTGGATATGAGAGCACCAAAAAGGTCAGAAATCGAAGGCTAATACCCATTGAAATGGGGCTAGACGAGTCAGGATCAATTTGTCCCAAAATCCAAGGCTAATACCCCCTCAAAAGAGCTAGTTCAATCATGCTCGGGGGAAAAGTCTTTGACCCATAAAATTTTGGCCTAATACCAACTTAAAAGGACTTCGATATGACAGCAGCAAAAAGGTCAGAAATCGAAGGCTAATACCCATTGAAATGGGGCTAGTCGAGTCAGGATCAATTTGTCCCAAAATCCAAGGCTAATACCCCCTCAAAAGAGCTAGTTCAATCATGCTCGGGGGAAAAGTCTTTGACCCATAAAATTTCAGCCTAATAGCAACTAAAAAGGACTTCGATATGACAACACCAAAAAGGTCAGAAATCAAAGGGTAATACCCATTGCAATGGGGCTAGTCGAGTCAGGATCAATTTGTCCCAAAATCCAAGGCTAATACCCCCTCAAAAGAGCCAGTTCAATCATGCTCGAGGGAAAAGTCTTTGACCCATAAAATTTAGGCCTAATACCAACTAAAAAGGACTTGGATATGAGAGCACCAAAAAGGTCAGAAATCAAAGGCTAATACCCATTGAAATGGGGCTAGTCGAGTCAGGATCAATTTGTCCCAAAACCAAGGCTAATACCCCCTCAAACAAGCCAAATCAATCATGCCCAAGGGAATAGGCTATAACCCATAAAATTTATCCCTAGTACCAATTAAAAAGGGCTAGGATATGATAGGACCAAAAAGGTCAGAAATCAAAGGATAATACCCATTGAAATGGGACTAGTCGAGTCAGGATCAATTTGTCCCAAAATCTAAGGCTAATACCCCTTTAAAAAAGCCAGTTCAATCATGCTCGGGGGAAAAGTCTTTGACCCATAAAATTTCAGCCTAATACCAACTAAAAAGCACTTCGATATGACAAGACCAAAAAGGTCAGAAATCGAAGGCTAATACCCATTGAAATGGGGCTAGTCGAGTCAGGATCAATTTGTCCCAAAATTCAAGGCTAATACCCCCTGAAAAGACCCAGTTCAATCATGCTCGGGGGAAATGTCTTTGACCCATAAAATTTAGGCCTAATACCAACTAAAAAGGACTTCGATATGATAGGACCAAAAAGGTCAGAAATCAAAGGCTAAAACCAATTGAAATGGGGCTAGTCGAGTCAGGATCAATTTGTCCCAAAATCCAAGGCTAATACCCCCTGAAACGAGCCAGTTCAATCATGCTCGGGGGAAATGTCTTTGACCCATAAAATTTAGGCCTAATACAAACTAAAAAGGACTTCGATATGACAGCACCAAAAAGGTCAGAAATCGAAGGGTAATACCCATTGAAATGGGGCTAGTCGAGTCAGGATCAATTTGTCCCAAAATCCAAGGCTAATACCCCCTTAAAAGAGCTAGTTCAATCATGCTCGGGGGAAAAGTCTTTGACCCATAAAATTTAGGCCTAATACCAACTAAAAAGGACTTGGATATGAGAGCACCAAAAAGGTCAGAAATCGAAGGCTAATACCCATTGAAATGGGGCTAGTCGAGTCAGGATCAATTTGTCCCAAAATCCAAGGCTAATACCCCCTCAAAAGAGCTAGTTCAATCATGCTCGGGGGAAAAGTCTTTGACCCATAAAATTTTGGCCTAATACCAACTTAAAAGGACTTCGATATGACAGCAGCAAAAAGGTCAGAAATCGAAGGCTAATACCCATTGAAATGGGGCTAGTCGAGTCAGGATCAATTTGTCCCAAAATCCAAGGCTAATACCCCCTCGAAAGAGCTAGTTCAATCATGCTCGGGGGAAAAGTCTTTGACCCATAAAATTTAGGCCTAATACCAACTAAAAAGGAATTCGATATGACAGCACCAAAAAGATCAGAAATCGAAGGCTAATACCCATTGAAATGGGGCTAGTCGAGTTAGGATCAATTTGTCCCAAAATCAAAGGCTAATACCCCCTCAAAAAAACTAGTTGAATCATGCTGGGGGGAAAAGTCTTTGACCCATAAAATTTCAGCCTAATACCAACTAAAAAGGACTTCGATATGACAAGACGAAAAAGGTCAGAAATCGAAGGGTAATACCCATTTAAATGGGGCTAGTCGAGTCAGGATCAATTTGTCCCAAAATCCAAGGCCAATACCCCCTCAAAAGAGCCAGTTCAATCATGCTCGGGGGAAAAGTCTTTGACCCATAAAATTTAGGCCTAATACCAACTAAAAAGGACTTCTATATGACAGGACCAAAAAGGTCAGAAATCAAAGGCTAAAACCAATTGAAATGGGGCTAGTCGAGTCAGGATCAATTTGTCCCAAAACCAAGGCTAATACCCCCTCAAACAAGCCAAATCAATCATGCCCGAGGGAATAGGCTATAACCCATAAAATTTATCCCTAGTACCAATTAAAAAGGGCTTGGATATGACAGGACCAAAAAGGTCAGAAATTGAAGGATAATACCCATTGAAATGGGACTAGTCGAGTCAGGATCAATTTGTTCCAAAATCTAAGGCTAATACCCCTTTAAAAAAGCCAGTTCAATCATGCTCGAGGGAAAAGTCTTTGACCCATAAAATTTCAGCCTAATACCAACTAAAAAGCACTTCGATATGACAAGACCAAAAAGGTCAGAAATCGAAGGCTAATACCCATTGAAATGGGGCTAGTCGAGTCAGGATCAATTTGTCCCAAAATCCAAGGCTAATACCGCCTGAAAAGAGCCAGTTCAATCATGCTCGGGGGAAATGTCTTTGACCCATAAAATTTAGGCCTAATACAAACTAAAAAGGACTTCGATATGACAGCACCAAAAAGGTCAGAAATCGAAGGGTAATACCCATTGAAATGGGGCTAGTCGAGTCAGGATCAATTTATCCCAAAATCCAAGTCTAATACCCCCTCAAAAGAGCCAGTTCAATCATGGTCGGGGGAAAAGTCTTTGACCCATAAAATTTAGGCCTAATACCAACTAAAAAGGACTTCGATATGACAACACCAAAAAGGTAAGAAATCGAAGGCTAATACCCATTGAAATGGGGCTAGTCGAGTCAGGATCAATTTGTCCCAAAATTCAAAGTTAATACCCCCTCCAAAGAGCCAGTTCAATCATGCTCGGGGAAAAAGTCTTTGACCCATAAAACTTAGGCCTAATACGAACTAAAAAGGACTTCGATATGACAGCACCAAAAAGGTCAGTAATCAAAGGCTAATACCCATTGAAATGGGGCTAGTCAAGTCAGGATCAATTTGTCCCAAAATCCAAGACTAATACCCCCTCAAAAGAGCCAGTTCAATCATGCTCGGGGGAAAAGTCTTTGACCCATAAAATTTCAGCCTAATACCAGCTAAAAAGCACTTCGATATGACAAGACCAAAAAGGTCAGAAATCGAAGGCTAATACCCATTGAAATGGGGCTAGTCGAGTCAGGATCAATTTGTCCCAAAATCCAAGGCTAATACCCCCTCAAAAGAGCCAGTTCAATCATGCTCGAGGGAAAAGTCTTTGACCCATAAAATTTAGGCCTAATACCAACTAAAAAGGACTTCGATATGACAGGACCAAAAAGGTCAGAAATCAAAGGCTAAAACCAATTGAAATGGGGCTAGTCGAGTCAGGATCAATTTGTCCCAAAATCCAAGGCTAATACCCCCTGAAACGAGCCAGTTCAATCATGCTCGGGGGAAATGTCTTTGACCCATAAAATTTAGGCCTAATACCAACTAAAAAGGACTTCGATATGACAGCACCAAAAAGGTCAGAAATCGAAGGGTAATACCCATTGAAATGGGGCTAGTCGAGTCAGGATCAATTTGTCCCAAAATCCAAGGCTAATACCCCCTTAAAAGAGCTAGTTCAATCATGCTCGGGGGAAAAGTCTTTGACCCATAAAATTTAGGCCTAATACCAACTAAAAAGGACTTGGATATGAGAGCACCAAAAAGGTCAGAAATCAAAGGCTAATACCCATTGAAATGGGGCTAGTCGAGTCAGGATCAATTTGTCCCAAAACCAAGGCTAATACCCCCTCAAACAAGCCAAATCAATCATGCCCAAGGGAATAGGCTATAACCCATAAAATTTATCCCTAGTACCAATTAAAAAGGGCTAGGATATGATAGGACCAAAAAGGTCAGAAATCAAAGGATAATACCCATTGAAATGGGACTAGTCGAGTCAGGATCAATTTGTCCCAAAATCTAAGGCTAATACCCCTTTAAAAAAGCCAGTTCAATCATGCTCGGGGGAAAAGTCTTTGACCCATAAAATTTCAGCCTAATACCAACTAAAAAGCACTTCGATATGACAAGACCAAAAAGGTCAGAAATCGAAGGCTAATACCCATTGAAATGGGGCTAGTCGAGTCAGGATCAATTTGTCCCAAAATTCAAGGCTAATACCCCCTGAAAAGACCCAGTTCAATCATGCTCGGGGGAAATGTCTTTGACCCATAAAATTTAGGCCTAATACCAACTAAAAAGGACTTCGATATGACAGGACCAAAAAGGTCAGAAATCAAAGGCTAAAACCAATTGAAATGGGGCTAGTCGAGTCAGGATCAATTTGTCCCAAAATCCAAGGCTAATACCCCCTGAAACGAGCCAGTTCAATCATGCTCGGGGGAAATGTCTTTGACCCATAAAATTTAGGCCTAATACAAACTAAAAAGGACTTCGATATGACAGCACCAAAAAGGTCAGAAATCGAAGGGTAATACCCATTGAAATGGGGCTAGTCGAGTCAGGATCAATTTGTCCCAAAATCCAAGGCTAATACCCCCTTAAAAGAGCTAGTTCAATCATGCTCGGGGGAAAAGTCTTTGACCCATAAAATTTAGGCCTAATACCAACTAAAAAGGACTTGGATATGAGAGCACCAAAAAGGTCAGAAATCGAAGGCTAATACCCATTGAAATGGGGCTAGACGAGTCAGGATCAATTTGTCCCAAAATCCAAGGCTAATACCCCCTCAAAAGAGCTAGTTCAATCATGCTCGGGGGAAAAGTCTTTGACCCATAAAATTTTGGCCTAATACCAACTTAAAAGGACTTCGATATGACAGCAGCAAAAAGGTCAGAAATCGAAGGCTAATACCCATTGAAATGGGGCTAGTCGAGTCAGGATCAATTTGTCCCAAAATCCAAGGCTAATACCCCCTCAAAAGAGCTAGTTCAATCATGCTCGGGGGAAAAGTCTTTGACCCATAAAATTTCAGCCTAATAGCAACTAAAAAGGACTTCGATATGACAACACCAAAAAGGTCAGAAATCAAAGGGTAATACCCATTGCAATGGGGCTAGTCGAGTCAGGATCAATTTGTCCCAAAATCCAAGGCTAATACCCCCTCAAAAGAGCCAGTTCAATCATGCTTGGGGGAAAAGTCTTTGACCCATAAAATTTAGGCCTAATACCAACTAAAAAGGACTTCGATATGAGAGCACCAAAAAGGTCAGAAATCGAAGGCTAATACCCATTGAAATGGGGCTAGTCGAGTCAGAATCAATTTGTCCCAAAATCCAAGGCTAATACCCCCTCAAAAGAGCCAGTTCAATCATGCTCGAGGGAAAAGTCTTTGACCCATAAAATTTAGGCCTAATACCAACTAAAAAGACTTCGATATGACAGGACCAAAAAGGTCAGAAATCAAAGGCTAAAACCCATTGAAATGGGGCTAGTCGAGTCAGAATCAATTTGTCCCAAAATCCAAGGCTAATACCCCCTCAAAAAAGGCATTTCAATCATGCTTGGGGGAAAAGTCTTTGACCCATAAAATTTCAGCCTAATACCAACTAAAAAGTACTTCGATATGACATGACCACAAAGGTCAGAAATCGAAGGGTAATACCCATTGAAATGGGGCTAGTCGAGTCATGATCAATTTGTCCCAAAATCCAAGGCTAATACCCCCTCAAAAGAGCCAGTTCAATCATCCTCGAGGGAAAAGTCTTTGACACATAAAATTTAGGCCTAACACCAACTAAAAAGGACTTCGATATGACAGGACCAAAAAGGTCAGAAATCAAAGGCTAAAACCAATTGATATGGGGCTAGTCGAGTCAGGATCAATTTGTCCCAAAATCCAAGGCTAATACCCCCTGAAAAGACCCAGTTCAATTATGCTCGGGGGAAATGTCTTTGACCCATAAAATTTAGGCCTAATACCAACTAAAAAGGACTTCGATATGACAGGACCAAAAAGGTCAGAAATCAAATGCTAAAACCAATTAAAATGGGGCTAGTCTAGTCAGGATCAATTTGTCCCAAAACCAAGGCTAATACCCCCTCAAACAAGCCAAATCAATCATGCCCAAGGGAATAGGCTATAACCCATAAAAATTATCCCTAGTACCAATTAAAAAGGGCTTGGATATCATAGGACCAAAAAGGTCAGAAATTGAAGGATAATACCCATTGAAATGGGACTAGTCGAGTCAGGATCAATTTGTCCCAAAATCTAAATCTAATACCCCTTTAAAAAAGCCAGTTCAATCATGCTCGGGGGAAAAGTCTTTGACAAATAAAATTTCAGCCTAATACCAACTAAAAAGCACTTCGATATGACAAGACCAAAAAGGTCAGAAATCGAAGGCTAATACCCATTGAAATGGGGCTAGTCGAGTCAGGATCAATTTGTCCCAAAATCCAAGGCTAATACCGCCTGAAAAGAGCCAGTTCAATCATGCTCGGGGGAAATGTCTTTGACCCATAAAATTTAGGCCTAATGCAAACTAAAAAGGCCTTCGATATGACAGCACCAAAAAGGTCAGAAATCGAAGGGTAATACCCATTGAAATGGGGCTAGTCGAGTCAGGATCAATTTATCCAAAAATCCAAGCCTAATACCCCCTCAAAAGAGCCAGTTCAATCATGGTCGGGGGAAAAGTCTTTGACCCATAAAATTTAGGCCTAATACCAACTAAAAAGGACTTCGATATGACAGCACCAAAAAGGTAAGAAATCGAAGGCTAATACCCATTGAAATGGGGCTAGTCGAGTCAGGATCAATTTGTCCCAAAATTCAAAGCTAATACCCCCTCAAAAGAGCCAGTTCAATCATGCTCGGGGAAAAAGTCTTTGACCCATAAAACTTAGGCCTAATAACAACTAAAAAGGACTTCGATATGACAGCACCAAAAAGGTCAGTAATCAAAGGCTAATACCCATTGAAATGGGGCTAGTCAAGTCAGGATCAATTTGTCCCAAAATCCAAGACTAATACCCCCTCAAAAGAGCCAGTTCAATCATGCTCGGGGGAAAAGTCTTTGACCCATAAAATTTCAGCCTAATACCAACTAAAAAGCACTTCGATATGACAAGACCAAAAAGGTCAGAAATCGAAGGCTAATACCCATTGAAATGGGGCTAGTCGAGTCAGGATCAATTTGTCCCAAAATCCAAGGCTAATACCCCCTCAAAAGAGCCAGTTCAATCATGCTCGAGGGAAAAGTCTTTGACCCATAAAATTTAGGCCTAATACCAACTAAAAAGGACTTCGATATGACAGGACCAAAAAGGTCAGAAATCAAAGGCTAAAACCAATTGAAATGGGGCTAGTCGAGTCAGGATCAATTTGTCCCAAAATCCAAGGCTAATACCCCCTGAAAGGAGCCAGTTCAATCATGCTCGGGGGAAATGTCTTTGACCCATAAAATTTAGGCCTAATACAAACTAAAAAGGACTTCGATATGACAGCACCAAAAAGGTCAGAAATCGAAGGGTAATACCCATTGAAATGGGGCTAGTCGAGTCAGGATCAATTTGTCCTAAAATCTAAATCTAATACCCCTTTAAAAAAGCCAGTTCAATCATGCTCGGGGGAAAAGTCTTTGACAAATAAAATTTCAGCCTAATACCAACTAAAAAGCACTTCGATATGACAAGACCAAAAAGGTCAGAAATCGAAGGCTAATACCCATTGAAATGGGGCTAGTCGAGTCAGGATCAATTTGTCCCAAAATACAAGGCTAATACCCCCTCAAAAGAGCCAGTTCAATCATGCTCGAGGGAAAATTCTTTGACCCATAAAATTTAGGCCTAATACCAACTAAAAAGGACTTCGATATGACAGGACCAAAAAGGTCAGAAATCAAAGGCTAAAACCAATTGAAATGGGGCTAGTCGAGTCAGGATCAATTTGTCCCAAAATCCAAGGCTAATACCCCCTGAAACGAGCCAGTTCAATCATGCTCGGGGGAAATGTCTTTGACCCATAAAATTTAGGCCTAATACAAACTAAAAAGGACTTCGATATGACAGCACCAAAAAGGTCAGAAATCGAAGGGTAATACCCATTGAAATGGGGCTAGTCGAGTCAGGATCAATTTGTCCTAAAATCCAAGGCTAATACCCCCTTAAAAGAGCTAGTTCAATCATGCTCGGGGGAAAAGTCTTTGACCCATAAAATTTAGGTCTAATACCAACTAAAAAGGACTTGGATATGAGAGCAACAAAAAGGTCAGAAATCAAAGGCTAATACCCATTGAAATGGGGCTAGTCGAGTCAGGATCAATTTGTCCCAAAACCAAGGCTAATACCCCCCTCAAACAAGCCAAATCAATCATGCCCAAGGGAATAGGTTATAACCCATAAAATTTATCCCTAGTACCAATTAAAAAGGGCTAGGATATGATAGGACCAAAAAGGTCAGAAATCAAAGGATAATACCCATTGAAATGGGACTAGTCGAGTCAGGATCAATTTGTCCCAAAATCTAAGGCTAATACCCCTTTAAAAAAGCCAGTTCAATCATGCTCGGGGGAAAAGTCTTTGACCCATAAAATTTCAGCCTAATACCAACTAAAAAGCACTTCGATATGACAAGACCAAAAAGGTCAGAAATCGAAGGCTAATACCCATTGAAATGGGGCTAGTCGAGTCAGGATCAATTTGTCCCAAAATTCAAGGCTAATACCCCCTGAAAAGACCCAGTTCAATCATGCTCGGGGGAAATGTCTTTGACCCATAAAATTTAGGCCTAATACCAACTAAAAAGGACTTCGATATGACAGGACCAAAAAGGTCAGAAATCAAAGGCTAAAACCAATTGAAATGGGGCTAGTCGAGTCAGGATCAATTTGTCCCAAAATCCAAGGCTAATACCCCCTGAAACGAGCCAGTTCAATCATGCTCGGGGGAAATGTCTTTGACCCATAAAATTTAGGCCTAATATAAACTAAAAAGGACTTCGATATGACAGCACCAAAAAGGTCAGAAATCGAAGGGTAATACCCATTGAAATGGGGCTAGTCGAGTCAGGATCAATTTGTCCCAAAATCCAAGGCTAATACCCCCTTAAAAGAGCTAGTTCAATCATGCTCGGGGGAAAAGTCTTTGACCCATAAAATTTAGGCCTAATACCAACTAAAAAGGACTTGGATATGAGAGCACCAAAAAGGTCAGAAATCGAAGGCTAATACCCATTGAAATGGGGCTAGTCGAGTCAGGATCAATTTGTCCCAAAATCCAAGGCTAATACCCCCTCAAAAGAGCTAGTTCAATCATGCTCGGGGGAAAAGTCTTTGACCCATAAAATTTTGGCCTAATACCAACTTAAAAGGACTTCGATATGACAGCAGCAAAAAGGTCAGAAATCGAAGGCTAATACCCATTGAAATGGGGCTAGTCGAGTCAGGATCAATTTGTCCCAAAATCCAAGGCTAATACCCCCTCAAAAGAGCTAGTTCAATCAAGCTCGGGGGAAAAGTCTTTGACCCATAAAATTTCAGCCTAATACCAACTAAAAAGGACTTCGATATGACAGCACCAAAAAGGTCAGAAATCAAAGGCTAATACCCATTGAAATGGGGCTACTCGAGTCAGGATCAATTTGTCCCAAAATCCAAGGCTAATACCCCCTTAAAAGAGCTAGTTCAATCATGCTCGGGGGAAAAGTCTTTGACCCATAAAATTTAGGCCTAATACCAACTAAAAAGGACTTGGATATGAGAGCACCAAAAAGGTCAGAAATCGAAGGCTAATACCCATTGAAATGGGGCTAGTCGAGTCAGGATCAATTTGTCCCAAAATCCAAGGCTAATACCCCCTCAAAAGAGCTAGTTCAATCATGCTCGGGGGAAAAGTCTTTGACCCATAAAATTTTGGCCTAATACCAACTTAAAAGGACTTCGATATGACAGCAGCAAAAAGGTCAGAAATCGAAGGCTAATACCCATTGAAATGGGGCTAGTCGAGTCAGGATCAATTTGTCCCAAAATCCAAGGCTAATACCCCCTCAAAAGAGCTAGTTCAATCAAGCTCGGGGGAAAAGTCTTTGACCCATAAAATTTCAGCCTAATACCAACTAAAAAGGACTTCGATATGACAGCACCAAAAAGGTCAGAAATCAAAGGCTAATACCCATTGAAATGGGGCTACTCGAGTCAGGATCAATTTGTCCCAAAATCCAAGGCTAATACCCCCTCAAAAGAGTCAGTTCAATCATGCTCGAGGTAAAAGTCTTTGACCCATAAAATTTAGGCCTAATACCAACTAAAAAGGACTTCGATATGACAGGACCAAAAAGGTCAGAAATCAAAGGCTAAAACCCATTGAAATGGGGCTAGTCGAGTCAGAATCAATTTGTCCCAAAATCCAAGGCTAATACCCCCTCAAAAAAGCCAGTTCAATCATGCTGGGGGGAAAAGTCTTTGACCCATAAAATTTCAGCCTAATACCAACTAAAAAGGACTTCGATATGACAAGACAAAAAAGGTCAGAAATCGAAGGGTAATACCCATTGAAATGGGGCTAGTCGAGTCAGAATCAATTTGTCCCAAAATCCAAGGCTAATACCCCTTTAAAAAAGCCAGTTCAATCATGCTCGGGGGAAAAGTCTTTGACCCATAAAATTTCAGCCTAATACCAACTAAAAAGGACTTCGATATGACAAGACCAAAAAGGTCAGAAATCGAAGGCTAATACCCATTAAAATGGGGCTAGTCGAGTCAGGATCAATTTGTCCCAAAATCCAAGGCTAATACCCCCTGAAACGAGCCAGTTCAATCATGCTCGGGGGAAATGTCTTTGACCCATAAAATTTAGGCCTAATACAAACTAAAAAGGACTTCGATATGACAGCACCAAAAAGGTCAGAAATCGAAGGGTAATACCCATTGAAATGGGGCTAGTCGAGTCAGGATCAATTTGTCCCAAAATCCAAGTCTAATACCCCCTCAAAAGAGCCAGTTCAATCATGGTCGGGGTAAAAGTCTTTGACCCATAAAATTTAGGCATAATACCAACTAAAAAGGACTTCGATATGACAGCACCAAAAAGGTCAGAAATCGAAGGCTAATACCCATTGAAATGGGGCTAGTCGAGTCAGGATCAAATTGTCCCAAAATCCAAAGCTAATACCCCCTCAAAAGAGCCAGTTCAATCATGCTCGGGGGAAAAGTCTTTGACCCATAAAATTTCAGCCTAATACCAACTAAAAAGCACTTCGATATGACAGGATCAAAAAGGTCAGAAATCAAAGGATAAAACCCATTGAAATGGGGCTAGTCGAGTCAGAATCAATTTGTCCCAAAATCCAAGGCTAATACCCCCTCAAAAAAGGCAGTTCAATCATGCTTGGGGGAAAAGTCTTTGACCCATAAAATTTCAGCCTAATACCAACTAAAAAGTACTTCGATATGACATGACCAAAAAGGTCAGAAATCGAAGGGTAATACCCATTGAAATGGGGCTAGTCGAGTCATGATCAATTTGTCCCAAAATCCAAGGCTAATACCCCCTCAAAAGAGCCAGTTCAATCATGCTCGAGGGAAAAGTCTTTGACCCATAAAATTTAGGCCTAATACCAACTAAAAAGGACTTCGATATGACAGGACCAAAAAGGTCAGAAATCAAAGGCTAAAACCAATTGAAATGGGGCTAGTCGAGTCAGGATCAATTTGTCCCAAAATCCAAGGCTAATACCCCCTGAAAAGGCCCAGTTCAATTATGCTCGGGGGAAATGTCTTTGACCCATAAAATTTAGGCCTAATACCAACTAAAAAGGACTTCGATATGACAGGACCAAAAAGGTCAGAAATCAAATGCTAAAACAAATTGAAATGGGGCTAGTCGAGTCAGGATCAATTTGTCCCAAAACCAAGGCTAATACCCCCTCAAACAAGCCAAATCAATCATGCCCAAGGGAATAGGCTATAACCCATAAAATTTATCCCTAGTACCAATTAAAAAGGGCTTGGATATGATAGGACCAAAAAGGTCAGAAATTGAAGGATAATACCCATTGAAATGGGACTAGTTGAGTCAGGATCAATTTGTCCCAAAATCTAAATCTAATACCCCTTTAAAAAAGCCAGTTCAATCATGCTCGGGGGAAAAGTCTTTGACCCATAAAATTTCAGCCTAATACCAACTAAAAAGCACTTCGATATGACAAGACCAAAAAGGTCAGAAATCGAAGGCTAATACCCATTGAAATGGGGCTAGTCGAGTCAGGATCAATTTGTCCCAAAATCCAAGGCTAATACCGCCTGAAAAGAGCCAGTTCAATCATGCTCGGGGGAAATGTCTTTGACCCATAAAATTTAGGCCTAATACAAACTAAAAAGGACTTCGATATGACAGCACCAAAAAGGTCAGAAATCGAAGGGAAATACCCATTGAAATGGGGCTAGTCGAGTCAGGATCAATTTGTCCCAAAATCCAAGGCTAATACCCCCTCAAAAGAGCCAGTTCAATCATGGTCGGGGGAAAAGTCTTTGACAATAAAATTTAGGCCTAATACCAACTAAAAAGGACTTCGATATGACAGCACCAAAAAGGTAAGAAATCGAAGTCTAATACCCATTGAAATGGGGCTAGTCGAGTCAGGATCAATTTGTCCCAAAAATCAAAGCTAATACCCCCTCAAAAGAGCCAGTTCAATCATGCTCGGGGGAAAAGTCTTTGACCCATAAAATTTAGGCCTAATACCAACTAAAAAGGACTTCGATATGAGAGCACCAAAAAGGTCAGAAATCGAAGGCTAATACCCATTGAAATGGGGCTAGTCGAGTCAGAATCAATTTGTCCCAAAATCCAAGGCTAATACCCCCTCAAAAAAGCCAGTTCAATCATGCTGGGGGGAAAAGTCTTTGACCCATAAAATTTCAGCCTAATACCAACTAAAAAGTACTTTGATATGACAAGACCAAAAAGGTCAGAAATCGAAGGGTAATACCCATTGAAATGGGGCTAGTCGAGTCAGGATCAATTTATCCCAAAATCCAAGGCTAATACCCCCTCAAAAGAGCCAGTTCAATCATGCTCGGGGGAAAAGTCTTTGAGCCATAAAATTTAGGCCTAATACCAACTAAAAAGGACTTCGATATGAGAGCACCAAAAAGGTCAGAAATCGAAGGCTAATACCCATTGAAATGGGGCTAGTCGAGTCAGAATCAATTTGTCCCAAAATCCAAGGCTAATACCCCCTCAAAAAAGCCAGTTCAATCATGCTGGGGGGAAAAGTCTTTGACCCATAAAATTTCAGCCTAATACCAACTAAAAAGGACTTCGATATGACAAGACCAAAAAGGTCAGAAATCGAAGGGTAATACCCATTGAAATGGGGCTAGTCGAGTCAGAATCAATTTGTCCCAAAATCCAAGGCTAATACCCCTTTAAAAAAGCCAGTTCAATCATGCTCGGGGGAAAAGTCTTTGACCCATAAAATTTCAGCCTAATACCAACTAAAAAGGACTTCGATATGACAAGACCAAAAAGGTCAGAAATCGAAGGCTAATACCCATTAAAATGGGGCTAGTCGAGTCAGGATCAATTTGTCCCAAAATCCAAGGCTAATACCCCCTGAAACGAGCCAGTTCAATCATGCTCGGGGGAAATGTCTTTGACCCATAAAATTTAGGCCTAATACAAACTAAAAAGGACTTCGATATGACAGCACCAAAAAGGTCAGAAATCGAAGGGTAATACCCATTGAAATGGGGCTAGTCGAGTCAGGATCAATTTGTCCCAAAATCCAAGTCTAATACCCCCTCAAAAGAGCCAGTTCAATCATGGTCGGGGGAAAAGTCTTTGACCCATAAAATTTAGGCATAATACCAACTAAAAAGGACTTCGATATGACAGCACCAAAAAGGTCAGAAATCGAAGGCTAATACCCATTGAAATGGGGCTAGTCGAGTCAGGATCAACTTGTCCCAAAATTCAAAGCTAATACCCCCTCAAAAGAGCCAGTTCAATCATGCTCGGGGGAAAAGTCTTTGACCCATAAAATTTCAGCCTAATACCAACTAAAAAGGACTTCGATATGACAGCACCAAAAACGTCAGAAATCAAAGGGTAATACCCATTGCAATGGGGCTAGTCGAGTCAGGATCAAATTGTCCCAAAATCCAAAGCTAATACCCCCTCAAAAGAGCCAGTTCAATCATGCTCGGGGGAAAAGTCTTTGACCCATAAAATTTCAGCCTAATACCAACTAAAAAGGACTTCGATATGACAGCACCAAAAACGTCAGAAATCAAAGGGTAATACCCATTGCAATGGGGCTAGTCGAGTCAGGATCAATTTGTCCCAAAATCCAAGGCTAATACCCCCTCAAAAGAGCCAGTTCAATCATGCTTGGGGGAAAAGTCTTTGACCCATAAAATTTAGGCCTAATACCAACTAAAAAGACTTCGATATGACAGGACCAAAAAGGTCAGAAATCAAAGGCTAAAACCCATTGAAATGGGGCTAGTCGAGTCAGGATCAATTTGTCCCAAAATCCAAGGCTAATACCCCCTCAAAAGAGCCAATTCAATCATGCTCGAGGGAAAAGTCTTTGACCCATAAAATTTAGGCCTAATACCAACTAAAAAGGACTTCGATATGACAGGACCAAAAATGTCAGAAATCAAAGGCTAATACCCATTGAAATGGGGCTAGTCGAGTCAGGATCAATTTGTCCCAAAACCAAGGCTAATACCCCCTCAAACAAGCCAAATCAATCATGCCCAAGGGAATAGGCTATAACCCATAAAATTTATCCCTAATACCAATTAAAAAGGGCTTGGATATGATAGGACCAAAAAGGTCAGAAATTGAAGGATAATACCCATTGAAATGGGACTAGCTGAGTCAGGATCAATTTGTCCCAAAGCTAAATCTAATACCCCTTTAAAAAAGCCAGTTCAATCATGCTCGGGGGAAAAGTCTTTGACCCATAAAATTTCAGCCTAATACCAACTAAAAAGCACTTCGATATGACAAGACCAAAAAGGTCAGAAATCGAAGGCTAATACCAATTGAAATGGGGCTAGTCGAGTCAGGATCAATTTGTCCCAAAATCCAAGGCTAATACCGCCTGAAAAGAGCCAGTTCAATCATGCTCGGGGGAAATGTCTTTGACCCATAAAATTTAGGCCTAATACAAACTAAAAAGGACTTCGATATGACAGCACCAAAAAGGTCAGAAATCGAAGTGTAATACCCATTGAAATGGGGCTAGTCGAGTCAGGATCAATTTGTCCCAAAATCCAAGGCTAATACCCCCTGAAAAGACCCAGTTCAATCATGGTCGGGGGAAAAGTCTTTGACCCATAAAATTTAGGCCTAATACCAACTAAAAAGGACTTCGATATGACAGCACCCAAAAGGTAAGAAATCGAAGGCTAATACCCATTGAAATGGGGCTAGTCGAGTCAGGATCAACTTGTCCCAAAATTCAAAGCTAATACCCCCTCAAAAGAGCCAGTTCAATCATGCTCGGGGGAAAAGTCTTTGACCCATAAAATTTCAGCCTAATACCAACTAAAAAGCACTTCGATATGACAGGATCAAAAAGGTCAGAAATCAAAGGCTAAAACCCATTGAAATGGGGCTAGTCGAGTCAGAATCAATTTGTCCCAAAATCCAAGGCTAATACCCCCTCAAAAAAGGCAGTTCAATCATGCTTGGGGGAAAAGTCTTTGACCCATAAAATTTCAGCCTAATACCAACTAAAAAGTACTTCGATATGACATGACCAAAAAGGTCAGAAATCGAAGGGTAATACCCATTGAAATGGGGCTAGTCGAGTCATGATCAATTTGTCCCAAAATCCAAGGCTAATACCCCCTCAAAAGAGCCAGTTCAATCATGCTCGAGGGAAAAGTCTTTGACCCATAAAATTTAGGCCTAATACCAACTAAAAAGGACTTCGATATGACAGGACCAAAAAGGTCAGAAATCAAAGGCTAAAACCAATTGAAATGGGGCTAGTCGAGTCAGGATCAATTTGTCCCAAAATCCAAGGCTAATACCCCCTGAAAAGGCCCAGTTCAATTATGCTCGGGGGAAATGTCTTTGACCCATAAAATTTAGGCCTAATACCAACTAAAAAGGACTTCGATATGACAGGACCAAAAAGGTCAGAAATCAAATGCTAAAACAAATTGAAATGGGGCTAGTCGAGTCAGGATCAATTTGTCCGAAAACCAAGGCTAATACCCCCTCAAACAAGCCAAATCAATCATGCCCAAGGGAATAGGCTATAACCCATAAAATTTATCCCTAGTACCAATTAAAAAGGGCTTGGATATGATAGGACCAAAAAGGTCAGAAATTGAAGGATAATACCCATTGAAATGGGACTAGCTGAGTCAGGATCAATTTGTCCCAAAGCTAAATCTAATACCCCTTTAAAAAAGCCAGTTCAATCATGCTCGGGGGAAAAGTCTTTGACCCATAAAATTTCAGCCTAATACCAACTAAAAAGCACTTCGATATGACAAGACCAAAAAGGTCAGAAATCGAAGGCTAATACCAATTGAAATGGGGCTAGTCGAGTCAGGATCAATTTGTCCCAAAATCCAAGGCTAATACCGCCTGAAAAGAGCCAGTTCAATCATGCTCGGGGGAAATGTCTTTGACCCATAAAATTTAGGCCTAATACAAACTAAAAAGGACTTCGATATGACAGCACCAAAAAGGTCAGAAATCGAAGTGTAATACCCATTGAAATGGGGCTAGTCGAGTCATGATCAATTTGTCCCAAAATCCAAGGCTAATACCCCCTGAAAAGACCCAGTTCAATCATGGTCGGGGGAAAAGTCTTTGACCCATAAAATTTAGGCCTAATACCAACTAAAAAGGACTTCGATATGACAGCACCCAAAAGGTAAGAAATCGAAGGCTAATACCCATTGAAATGGGGCTAGTCGAGTCAGGATCAACTTGTCCCAAAATTCAAAGCTAATACCCCCTCAAAAGAGCCAGTTCAATCATGCTCGGGGGAAAAGTCTTTGACCCATAAAATTTAGGCCTAATACCAACTAAAAAGGACTTCGATATGAGAGCACCAAAAAGGTCAGAAATCAAAGGCTAATACCCATTGAAATGGGGCTAGTCGAGTCAGAATCAATTTGTCCCAAAATCCAAGGCTAATACCCCCTCAAAAAAGCCAGTTCAATCATGCTGGGGGGAAAAGTCTTTGGCCCATAAAATTTCAGCCTAATACCAACTAAAAAGGACTTCGATATGACAAGACCAAAAAGGTCAGAAATCGAAGGGTAATACCCATTGAAATGGGGCTAGTCGAGTCACGATCAATTTGTCCCAAAATCCAAGGCTAATACCCCCTCAAAAGAGCCAGTTCAATCATGGTCGGGGGAAAAGTCTTTGACCCATAAAATTTAGGCCTAATACCAACTAAAAAGGACTTCGATATGACAAGACCAAAAAGGTCAGAAATCGAAGGGTAATACCCATTCAAATGGGGCTAGTCGAGTCAGGATCAATTTGTCCCAAAATCCAAGGCTAATTCCCCCTCAAAAGAGCCAGTTCAATCATGCTCGGGGGAAAAGTCTTTGACCCATAAAATTTTGGCCTAATACCAACTAAAAAGGACTTCGATATGACAGGACCAAAAAGGTCAGAAATCGAAGGCTAATACCCATTGAAATGGGGCTAGTCGAGTCAGGATCAATTTGTCCCAAAAACCAAGGCTAATACTCCCTCAAACAAGCCAGATCAATCATGCCCCAAGGAATAGGCTATAACCCATAAAATTTATCCCTAGTACCAAATAAAAAGGGCTTGGATATGACAGGACCAAAAAGGTCAGAAATCGAAGGCTAATACCCATTGAAATGGGGCTAGTCGAGTCAGGATCAATTTGTCCCAAAATCCAAGGCTAATACCCCCTCAAAAGAGCCAGTTCAATCATGCTCGGGGGAAAAGTCTTTGACCCATAAAATTTCAGCCTAATACCACCTAAAAAGGACTTCGATATGACAGCACCAAAAAGGTCAGAAATTGAAGGCTAATACCCATTGAAATGGGGCTAGTCGAGTCACGATCAATTTGTCCCAAAATCCAAGGCTAATACCCCCTCAAAAGAGCCAGTTCAATCATGGTCGGGGGAAAAGTCTTTGACCCATAAAATTTAGGCCTAATACCAACTAAAAAGGACTTCGATATGACAGCACCAAAAGGTAAGAAATTGAAGGCTAATACCCATTGAAATGGGGCTAGTCGAGTCAGGATCAATTTGTCCCAAAATCCAAGGCTAATACCCCCTCAAAAGAGCTAGTTCAATCATGCTCGGGGGAAAAGTCTTTGACCCATAAAATTTCAGCCTAATACCAACTAAAAAGGACTTCGATATGACAGCACCAAAAATTCAGAAATCAAAGGCTAATACCCATTGAAATGGGGCTAGTCGAGTCAGGATCAATTTGTCCCAAAATCCAAGGCTAATACCCCCTCAAAAGAGCCAGATCAATCATGCTCGAGGGAAAAGTCTTTGACCCATAAAATTTAGGCCTAATACCAACTAAAAAGGACTTCGATATGACAGGACCAAAAAGGTCAGAAATCAAAGGCTAAAACCCATTGAAATGGGGCTAGTCGAGTCAGGATCAATTTGTCCCAAAAACCAAGGCTAATACCCCCTTAAACAAGCCAGATCAATCATGCCCGAGGGAATAGGCTATAATCCATAAAATTTATCCCTAGTACCAACTAAAAAGGGCTTGGATATGACAGGACCAAAAAGGTCAGAAATCGAAGGCTAATACCCATTGAAATGGGGCTAGTCGAGTCAGGATCAATTTGTCCCAAAATCTAAGGCTAATACCCCCTTAAAAAAGCCAGTTCAATCATGCTCGGGGGAAAAGTCTTTGACCCATAAAATTTCAGCCTAAAACCATCTAAAAAGCACTTCGATATGACAAGACCAAAAAGGTCAGAAATCGAAGGCTAATACCCATTGAAATGGGGCTAGTCGAGTCAGGATCAATTTGTCCCAAAATCCAAGGCTAATACCCCCTCAAAAGAGCCAATTCAATCATGCTCGAGGGAAAAGTCTTTGACCCATAAAATTTAGGCCTAATACCAACTAAAAAGGACTTCGATATGACAGGACCAAAAATGTCAGAAATCAAAGGCTAATACCCATTGAAATGGGGCTAGTCGAGTCAGGATCAATTTGTCCCAAAACCAAGGCTAATACCCCCTCAAACAAGCCAAATCAATCATGCCCAAGGGAATAGGCTATAACCCATAAAATTTATCCCTAGTACCAATTAAAAAGGGCTTGGATATGATAGGACCAAAAAGGTCAGAAATCGAAGGATAATACCCATTGAAATGGGACTAGTCGAGTCAGGATCAATTTGTCCCAAAATCTAAGGCTAATACCCCTTTAAAAAAGCCAGTTCAATCATGCTCGGGGGAAAAGTCTTTGACCCATAAAATTTCAGCCTAATACCAACTAAAAAGCACTTCGATATGACAGGATCAAAAAGGTCAGAAATCAAAGGATAAAACCCATTGAAATGGGGCTAGTCGAGTCAGAATCAATTTGTCCCAAAATCCAAGGCTAATACCCCCTCAAAAAAGGCAGTTCAATCATGCTTGGGGGAAAAGTCTTTGACCCATAAAATTTCAGCCTAATACCAACTAAAAAGTACTTCGATATGACATGACCAAAAAGGTCAGAAATCGAAGGGTAATACCCATTGAAATGGGGCTAGTCGAGTCATGATCAATTTGTCCCAAAATCCAAGGCTAATACCCCCTCAAAAGAGCCAGTTCAATCATGCTCGAGGGAAAAGTCTTTGACCCATAAAATTTAGGCCTAATACCAACTAAAAAGGACTTCGATATGACAGGACCAAAAAGGTCAGAAATCAAAGGCTAAAACCAATTGAAATGGGGCTAGTCGAGTCAGGATCAATTTGTCCCAAAATCCAAGGCTAATACCCCCTGAAAAGGCCCAGTTCAATTATGCTCGGGGGAAATGTCTTTGACCCATAAAATTTAGGCCTAATACCAACTAAAAAGGACTTCGATATGACAGGACCAAAAAGGTCAGAAATCAAATGCTAAAACAAATTGAAATGGGGCTAGTCGAGTCAGGATCAATTTGTCCCAAAACCAAGGCTAATACCCCCTCAAACAAGCCAAATCAATCATGCCCAAGGGAATAGGCTATAACCCATAAAATTTATCCCTAGTACCAATTAAAAAGGGCTTGGATATGATAGGACCAAAAAGGTCAGAAATTGAAGGATAATACCCATTGAAATGGGACTAGTTGAGTCAGGATCAATTTGTCCCAAAATCTAAATCTAATACCCCTTTAAAAAAGCCAGTTCAATCATGCTCGGGGGAAAAGTCTTTGACCCATAAAATTTCAGCCTAATACCAACTAAAAAGCACTTCGATATGACAAGACCAAAAAGGTCAGAAATCGAAGGCTAATACCCATTGAAATGGGGCTAGTCGAGTCAGGATCAATTTGTCCCAAAATCCAAGGCTAATACCGCCTGAAAAGAGCCAGTTCAATCATGCTCGGGGGAAATGTCTTTGACCCATAAAATTTAGGCCTAATACAAACTAAAAAGGACTTCGATATGACAGCACCAAAAAGGTCAGAAATCGAAGGGTAATACCCATTGAAATGGGGCTAGTCGAGTCAGGATCAATTTGTCCCAAAATCCAAGGCTAATACCCCCTCAAAAGAGCCAGTTCAATCATGGTCGGGGGAAAAGTCTTTGACCATAAAATTTAGGCCTAATACCAACTAAAAAGGACTTCGATATGACAGCACCAAAAAGGTAAGAAATCGAAGTCTAATACCCATTGAAATGGGGCTAGTCGAGTCAGGATCAATTTGTCCCAAAAATCAAAGCTAATACCCCCTCAAAAGAGCCAGTTCAATCATGCTCGGGGGAAAAGTCTTTGACCCATAAAATTTAGGCCTAATACCAACTAAAAAGGACTTCGATATGAGAGCACCAAAAAGGTCAGAAATCGAAGGCTAATACCCATTGAAATGGGGCTAGTCGAGTCAGAATCAATTTGTCCCAAAATCCAAGGCTAATACCCCCTCAAAAAAGCCAGTTCAATCATGCTGGGGGGAAAAGTCTTTGACCCATAAAATTTCAGCCTAATACCAACTAAAAAGTACTTCGATATGACAAGACCAAAAAGGTCAGAAATCGAAGGGTAATACCCATTGAAATGGGGCTAGTCGAGTCAGGATCAATTTTTCCCAAAATCCAAGGCTAATACCCCCTCAAAAGAGCCAGTTCAATCATGCTCGGGGGAAAAGTCTTTGAGCCATAAAATTTAGGCCTAATACCAACTAAAAAGGACTTCGATATGAGAGCACCAAAAAGGTCAGAAATCGAAGGCTAATACCCATTGAAATGGGGCTAGTCGAGTCAAGATCAATTTGTCCCAAAATCCAAGGCTAATTCCCCCTCAAAAGAGCCAGTTCAATCATGCTCGGGGGAAAAGTCTTTGACCCATAAAATTTTGGCCTAATACCAACTAAAAAGGACTTCGATATGACAGCACCAAAAAGGTCAGAAATCGAAGGCTAATACCCATTGAAATGGGGCTAGTCGAGTCAGGATCAATTTGTTCCAAAATCCAAGGCCAATACCCCCCTCAAAAGAGCCAGTTCAATCATGCTCGGGGGAAAAGTCTTTGACCCATAAAATTTCAGCCTAATACCAACTAAAAAGGACTTCGATATGACAGCACCAAAAAGGTCAGAAATCAAAGGCTAATACCCATTGAAATGGGGCTAGTCGAGTCAGGATCAATTTGTCCCAAAATCCAAGGCTAATACCCCCTCAAAAGAGCCAGTTCAATCATGCTCGAGGGAAAAGTCTTTGACCCATAAAATTTAGGCCTAATACCAACTAAAAAGGATTTCGATATGACAGGACCAAAAAGGTTAGAAATCAAAGGCTAAAACCCATTGAAATAGGCCTAGTCGAATCAGGATCAATTTGTCCCAAAAACAAAGTCTAATACACCCTCAAACAAGCAGATCAATCATGCCCGAGGGAATAGGCTATAACTCATAAAATTTATCCCTAGTACCAACTAAAAAGGGCTTGGATATGACAGGACCAAAAAGGTCAGAAATCGAAGGCTAACACCCATTGAAATGGGGCTAGTCAAGTCAGGATCAACTTGTCCCAAAATCTAAGGCTAATACCCCCTTAAAAAAGCCAGTTCAATCATGCTCGGGGGAAAAGTCTTTGACCCATAAAATTTCAGCCTAATACCAACTAAAAAGCACTTCGATATGACAGGACCAAAAAGGTCAGAAATCGAAGGCTAATACCCATTGAAATGGGGCTAGTCGAGTCAGGATCAATTTGTCCCAAAATCCAAGGCTAATACCCCCTCAAAAGAGCCAGTTCAATCATGCTCGGGGGAAAAGTCTTTGACCCATAAAATTTAGGCCTAATACCAACTAAAAAGGACTTCGATATGACAGGATGAAAAAGGTCAGAAATCGAAGGCTAATACCCATCGAAATGGGGCTAGTCGAGTCAAGATCAATTTGTCCCAAAATCCAAGGCTAATACCCCCTCAAAAGAGCCAGTTCACTCATGCTTGGGGAAAAGTCTTTGACCCATAAAATTTCAGCCAAATACCAACTAAAAAGGGCTTGGATATGACAGGACCAAAAAGGTCAGAAATCGAAGGCTAATACCCATTGAAATGGGGCTAGTCGAGTCAGGATCAATTTGTCCCAAAATCCAAGGCTAATACACCCTAAAAAGAGCCAGTTCAATCATGCTCGAAGGAAAAGTCTTTGACCCATAAAATTTAGGCCTAATACCAACTAAAAAGGACTTCGATATGACAGGACCAAAAAGGTCAGAAATCAAAGGCTAATACCCATTGAAATGGGGCTAGTCGAGTCAGGATCAATTTGTCCCAAAACCAATGCTAATACCCCCTCAAACAAGCCAAATCAATCATGCCCAAGGGAATAGGCTATAACCCATAAAATTTATCCCTAGTACCAATTAAAAAAGGCTTGGATATGATAGGACCAAAAAGGTCAGAAATCGAAGGATAATACCCATTGAAATGGGACTAGTCGAGTCAGGATCAATTTGTCCCAAAATCTAAGGCTAATACCCCTTTAAAAAAGCCAGTTCAATCATGCTCGGGGGAAAAGTCTTTGACCCATAAAATTTCAGCCTAATACCAACTAAAAAGCACTTCGATATGACAAGACCAAAAAGGTCAGAAATCGAAGGCTAATACCCATTGAAATGGGGCTAGTCGAGTCAGGATCGATTTGTCCCAAAATCCAAGGCTAATACCGCCTGAAAAGAGCCAGTTCAATCATGCTCGGGGGAAATGTCTTTGACCCATAAAATTTAGGCCTAATACAAACTAAAAAGGACTTCGATATGACAGCACCAAAAAGGTCAGAAATCGAAGGGTAATACCCATTGAAATGGGGCTAGTCGAGTCATGATCAATTTGTCCCAAAATCCAAGGCTAATACCCCCTCAAAAGAGCCAGTTCAATCATGGTCGGGGGAAAAGTCTTTGACCATAAAATTTAGGCCTAATACCAACTAAAAAGGACTTCGATATGACAGCACCAAAAAGGTAAGAAATCGAAGTCTAATACCCATTGAAATGGGGCTAGTCGAGTCAGGATCAATTTGTCCCAAAAATCAAAGCTAATACCCCCTCAAAAGAGCCAGTTCAATCATGCTCGGGGGAAAAGTCTTCGACCCATAAAATTTAGGCCTAATACCAACTAAAAAGGACTTCGATATGAGAGCACCAAAAAGGTCAGAAATCGAAGGCTAATACCCATTGAAATGGGGCTAGTCGAGTCAGAATCAATTTGTCCCAAAATCCAAGGCTAATACCCCCTCAAAAAAGCCAGTTCAATCATGCTGGGGGGAAAAGTCTTTGACCCATAAAATTTCAGCCTAATACCAACTAAAAAGTACTTCGATATGACAAGACCAAAAAGGTCAGAAATCGAAGGGTAATACCCATTGAAATGGGGCTAGTCGAGTCAGGATCAATTTTTCCCAAAATCCAAGGCTAATACCCCCTCAAAAGAGCCAGTTCAATCATGCTCGGGGGAAAAGTCTTTGAGCCATAAAATTTAGGCCTAATACCAACTAAAAAGGACTTCGATATGAGAGCACCAAAAAGGTCAGAAATCGAAGGCTAATACCCATTGAAATGGGGCTAGTCGAGTCAAGATCAATTTGTCCCAAAATCCAAGGCTAATTCCCCCTCAAAAGAGCCAGTTCAATCATGCTCGGGGGAAAAGTCTTTGACCCATAAAATTTTGGCCTAATACCAACTAAAAAGGACTTCGATATGACAGCACCAAAAAGGTCAGAAATCGAAGGCTAATACCCATTGAAATGGGGCTAGTCGAGTCAGGATCAATTTGTCCCAAAATCCAAGGCCAATACCCCCCTCAAAAGAGCCAGTTCAATCATGCTCGGGGGAAAAGTCTTTGACCCATAAAATTTCAGCCTAATACCAACTAAAAAGGACTTCGATATGACAGCACCAAAAAGGTCAGAAATCAAAGGCTAATACCCATTGAAATGGGGCTAGTCGAGTCAGGATCAATTTGTCCCAAAATCCAAGGCTAATACCCCCTCAAAAGAGCCAGTTCAATCATGCTCGAGGGAAAAGTCTTTGACCCATAAAATTTAGGCCTAATACCAACTAAAAAGGATTTCGATATGACAGGACCAAAAAGGTTAGAAATCAAAGGCTAAAACCCATTGAAATAGGCCTAGTCGAATCAGGATCAATTTGTCCCAAAAACAAAGTCTAATACACCCTCAAACAAGCAGATCAATCATGCCCGAGGGAATAGGCTATAACTCATAAAATTTATCCCTAGTACCAACTAAAAAGGGCTTGGATATGACAGGACCAAAAAGGTCAGAAATCGAAGGCTAACACCCATTGAAATGGGGCTAGTCAAGTCAGGATCAACTTGTCCCAAAATCTAAGGCTAATACCCCCTTAAAAAAGCCAGTTCAATCATGCTCGGGGGAAAAGTCTTTGACCCATAAAATTTCAGCCTAATACCAACTAAAAAGCACTTCGATATGACAGGACCAAAAAGGTCAGAAATCGAAGGCTAATACCCATTGAAATGGGGCTAGTCGAGTCAGGATCAATTTGTCCCAAAATCCAAGGCTAATACCCCCTCAAAAGAGCCAGTTCAATCATGCTCGGGGGAAAAGTCTTTGACCCATAAAATTTAGGCCTAATACCAACTAAAAAGGACTTCGATATGACAGGATGAAAAAGGTCAGAAATCGAAGGCTAATACCCATCGAAATGGGGCTAGTCGAGTCAAGATCAATTTGTCCCAAAATCCAAGGCTAATACCCCCTCAAAAGAGCCAGTTCACTCATGCTTGGGGAAAAGTCTTTGACCCATAAAATTTCAGCCAAATACCAACTAAAAAGGGCTTGGATATGACAGGACCAAAAAGGTCAGAAATCGAAGGCTAATACCCATTGAAATGGGGCTAGTCGAGTCAGGATCAATTTGTCCCAAAATCCAAGGCTAATACCCCCTAAAAAGAGCCAGTTCAATCATGCTCGAAGGAAAAGTCTTTGACCCATAAAATTTAGGCCTAATACCAACTAAAAAGGACTTCGATATGACAGGACCAAAAAGGTCAGAAATCAAAGGCTAATACCCATTGAAATGGGGCTAGTCGAGTCAGGATCAATTTGTCCCAAAACCAATGCTAATACCCCCTCAAACAAGCCAAATCAATCATGCCCAAGGGAATAGGCTATAACCCATAAAATTTATCCCTAGTACCAATTAAAAAAGGCTTGGATATGATAGGACCAAAAAGGTCAGAAATCGAAGGATAATACCCATTGAAATGGGACTAGTCGAGTCAGGATCAATTTGTCCCAAAATCTAAGGCTAATACCCCTTTAAAAAAGCCAGTTCAATCATGCTCGGGGGAAAAGTCTTTGACCCATAAAATTTCAGCCTAATACCAACTAAAAAGCACTTCGATATGACAAGACCAAAAAGGTCAGAAATCGAAGGCTAATACCCATTGAAATGGGGCTAGTCGAGTCAGGATCGATTTGTCCTAAAATCCAAGGCTAATACCCCCTTAAAAGAACCAGTTCAATCATGCTCGGGGGAAATGTCTTTGACCCATAAAATTTAGGCCTAATACAAACTAAAAAGGACTTCGATATGACAGCACCAAAAAGGTCAGAAATCGAACGGTAATACTCATTGAAATGGGGCTAGTCGAGTCATGATCAATTTGTCCCAAAATCCAAGGCTAATACCCCCTCAAAAGAGCCAGTTCAATCATGGTCGGGGGAAAAGTCTTTGACCCATAAAATTTAGGCCTAATACCAACTAAAAAGGACTTCGATATGACAAGACCAAAAAGGTCAGAAATCGAAGGGTAATACCCATTCAAATGGGGCTAGTCGAGTCAGGATCAATTTGTCCCAAAATCCAATGCTAATTCCCCCTCAAAAGAGCCAGTTCAATCATGCTCGGGGGAAAAGTCTTTGACCCATAAAATTTTGGCCTAATACCAACTAAAAAGGACTTCGATATGACAGGACCAAAAAGGTCAGAAATCGAAGGCTAATACCCATTGAAATGGGGCTAGTCGAGTCAGGATCAATTTGTCCCAAAAACCAAGGCTAATACTCCCTCAAACAAGCCAGATCAATCATGCCCCAAGGAATAGGCTATAACCCATAAAATTTATCCCTAGTACCAAATAAAAAGGGCTTGGATATGACAGGACCAAAAAGGTCAGAAATCGAAGGCTAATACCCATTGAAATGGGGCTAGTCGAGTCAGGATCAATTTGTCCCAAAATCCAAGGCTAATACCCCCTCAAAAGAGCCAGTTCAATCATGCTCGGGGGAAAAGTCTTTGACCCATAAAATTTCAGCCTAATACCACCTAAAAAGGACTTCGATATGACAGCACCAAAAAGGTCAGAAATTGAAGGCTAATACCCATTGAAATGGGGCTAGTCGAGTCAGGATCAATTTGTCCTAAAATCCAAGGCTAATACCCCCTCAAAAAAGCCAGTTTAATCATGTTTGGGGGAAAAGTCTTTGACCCATAAAATTTCAGCCAAATACCAACTAAAAAGGACTTCGATATGACAAGACCAAAAAGGTCAAAAATCGAAGGGTAATACCCATTGAAATGGGGCTAGTCGAGTCAGGATCAATTTATCCCAAAATCCAAGGCTAATACCCCCTCAAAAGAGCCAGTTCAATTATGCTCGGGGGAAAAGTCTTTGACCCATAAAATTTAAGCCTAATACCAACTAAAAAGGACTTCGATATGACAGCACCAAAAAGGTCAGAAATCGAAGGCTAATACCCATTGAAATGGGGCTAGTCGAGTCAGGATCAACTTGTCCCAAAATCCAAGGCTAATACCCCCTCAAAAAAGCCAGATCAATCATGCCCGAGGGAATAGGCTATAACCCATAAAATTTATCCCTAGTACCGACTAAAAAGGGCTTGGATATGACAGGACCAAAAAGGTCAGAAGTCGAAGGCTAATACCCATTGAATGGGGCTAGTCGAGTCAGGATCAATTTGTCCCAAAATCCAAGTCTAATACCCCCTCAAAAGAGCTAGTTCAATCATGCCCGAGGGAATAGGCTATAACCCATAAAATTTATCCCTAGTACCAAATAAAAAGGGCTTGGATATGACAGGACCAAAAAGGCCAGAAATCGAAGGCTAATACCCATTGAAATGGGGCTAGTCGAGTCAGGATCAATTTGTCCCAAAATCCAAGGCTAATACCCCCTCAAAAGAGCCAGTTTAATCATGCTCGGGGTAATACCAACTTAAAGGTCTTGGATATGAACAAGGTTAGAAATATAAGTCTAATACTCATTTAAATGGTGCTTGTCGAGTCAGGATCAATTTGTCTGAAAATCCAAGGCTAACACCTCCAAAAACCAAGTTCAATCAAGTTTGGGGGAAAAGTCTATTACCCATAAATTTGAAGTCTAATACCAACTTAAAGGTCTTGTATATGAACAGAAATCTAAGTCTAATACTCATTTAAATGGGGCTTGTCGAGTCAGGATCAATTTGTCTGAAAATCCAAGGCTAACACCTCCAAAAACCAAGTTCAGTCAAGTTTGGGGGAAAAGTCTATTACCCATAAATTTGAAGTCTAATACCAACTAAAAGGGCTTGGATATGAACAAGGTTAGAAATCTAAGGCTAATGCTCATTTAAATGGTACTCGTCGAGTCAGGATCAATTTTTCCAAAAATCCAAGGCTAACACTCCCTCCAAAAACTAAGTTCAATCATGTTTGGGGGAAAAGTCTATTACCCATAAATTTGAAGTCTAATACCAACTAAAAGTGCTTGGATATGAACAAGGTTAGAAATCTAAGTCTAATGCTCATTTAAATGGGCCTTGTCGAGTCAGGATCAATTTGTCTAAAAATCCAAGGCTAACACCTCCAAAAACCAAGTTCAATCAAGTTTGGGGGAAAAGTCTATTACCCATAAATTTGAAGTCTAATACCAACTAAAAGGACTTGGATATGAACAAGGTTAGAAATCTAAGTCTAATACTCATTTAAATGGGGCTTGTCGAGTCAGGATCAATTTGTCTGAAAATCCAAGGCTAACACCTCCAAAAACCAAGTTCAGTCAAGTTTGGGGGAAAAGTCTATTACCCATAATTTTGAAGTCTAATACAAACTAAAAGGGCTTGGATATGAACAAGGTTAGAAATCTAAGGCTAATACTCATTTATATGGTACTCGTCGAGTCAGGATCAATTTTTCCAAAAATCCAAGGCTAACACTCCCTCCAAAAACTAAGTTCAATCATGTTTGGGGGAAAAGTCTATTACCCATAAATTTGAAGTCTAATACCAACTTAAAGGTCTTGTATATGAACAGATTAGAAATCTAAGTCTAATACTCATTTAAATGGGGCTTGTCGAGTCAGGATCAATTTGTCTGAAAATCCAAGGCTAACACCTCCAAAAACCAAGTTCAATCAAGTTTGGGGGAAAAGTCTATTACCCATAAATTTGAAGTCTAATACCAACTAATAGGGCTTGGATATGAACAAGGTTAGAAATCTAAGGCTAATGCTCATTTAAATGGTACTCGTCGAGTCAGGATCAATTTTTCCAAAAATCCAAGGCTAACACTCCCTCCAAAAACTAAGTTCAATCATGTTTGGGGGAAAAGTCTATTACCCATAAATTTGAAGTCTAATACCAACTAAAAGGCCTTGGATATGAACAAGGTTAGAAATCTAAGGCTAATACTCATTTAAATGGGGCTCGTCGAGTCAGGATCAATTTTTCCGAAAATCCAAGGCTAACACTCCCTCCAAAAACTAAGTTCAATCATGTTTGGGGGAAAAGTCTATTACCCATAAATTTGAAGTCTAATACCAACTAAAAGTGCTTGGATATGAACAAGGTTAAAAATCTAAGTCTAATACTCATTTAAATGTGGCTTGTCGAGTCAGGATCAATTTGTCTGAAAATCCAAGGCTAACACCTCCAAAAACCAAGTTCAATCAAGTTTGGGGGAAAAGTCTATTACCCATAAATTTGAAGTCTAATACCAACTAAAAGGGCTTGGATATGAACAAGGTTAGAAATCTAAGGCTAATACTCATTTAAATGGGGCTCGTCGAGTCAGGATCAATTTTTCCGAAAATCCAAGGCTAACACTCCCTCCAAAAACTATGTTCAATCATGTTTGGGGGAAAAGTCTATTACCCATAAATTTGAAGTCTAATACCAACTAAAAGGGCTTGGATATGAACAAGGTTAGAAATCTAAGTCTAATGCTCATTTAAATGGGGCTTGTCGAGTCAGGATCAATTTGTCTAAAAATCCAAGGCTAACACCTCCAAAAACCAAGTTCAATCAAGTTTGGGGGAAAAGTCTATTACCCATAAATTTGAAGTCTAATACCAACTAAAAGGCCTTGGATATGAACAAGGTTAGAAATCTAAGTCTAATACTCATTTAAATGGGGCTTGTCGAGTCAGGATCAATTTGTCTGAAAATCCAAGGCTAACACCTCCAAAAACCAAGTTCAATCAAGTTTGGGGGAAAAGTCTACTACTCATAAATTTGAAGTCTAATACCAACTAAAAGGGCTTGGATATGAACAAGGTTAGAAATCTAAGGCTAATACTCATTTAAATGGGGCTCGTCGAGTCAGGATCAATTTTTCTGAAAATCCAAGGCTAACACTCCCTCCAAAAACTAAGTTCAATCATGTTTGGGGGAAAAGTCTATTACCCATAAATTTGAAGTCTAATACCAACTAAAAGTGCTTGGATATGAACAAGGTTAGAAATCTAAGTCTAATACTCATTTAAATGGGGTTTGTCAAGTCAGGATCAATTTGTCTGAAAATCCAAGGCTTACACCTCCAAAAACCTAGTTCAATCAAGTTTGGGGGAAAAGTCTATTACCCATAAATTTGAAGTCTAATACCAACTAAAAGGCCTTGGATATGAACAAGGTTAGAAATCTAAGTCTAATACTCATTTAAATGGGGTTTGTCGAGTCAGGATCAATTTGTCCGAAAATCCAAGGCTAACACCTCCAAAAACCAAGTTCAATCAAGTTTGGGGGAAAAGTCTATTACCCATAAATTTGAAGTCTAATACCAACCAAAAGGCCTTGGATATGAACAAGGTTAGAAATCTAAGTCTAATACTCATTTAAATGGGGCTTGTCGAGTCAGGATCAATTTGTCCGAAAATCCAAGGCTAACGGCTCCAAAAACCAAGTTCAATCAAGTTTGGGGGAAAAGTCTATTACCCATAAATTTGAAGTCTAATACCAACTAAAAGGGCTTGGATATGAACAAGGTTAGAAATATAAGGCTAATACTCATTTAAATGGGGCTCGTCGAGTCAGGATCAATTTTTCCGAAAATCGAAGGCTAACACTCCCTCCAAAAACTAAGTTCAATCATGTTTGGGGGAAAAGTCTATTACCCATAAATTTGAAGTCTAATACCAACTAAAAGGGCTTGGATATGAACAAGGTTAGAAATCTAAGTCTAATACTCATTTAAATGGAGCTTGTCGAGTCAGGATCAATTTGTCCGAAAATCCAAGGCTAACACCTCCAAAAACCAAGTTCAATCAAGTTTGGGGGAAAAGTCTATTACCCATAAATTTGAAGTCTAATACCAACTAAAAGGGCTTGGATATGAACAAGGTTAGAAATCTAAGTCTAATACTCATTTAAATGGGGCTTGTCGTTTCAGGATCAATTTGTCCGAAAATCCAAGGCTAACACCTCCAAAAACCAAGTTCAATCAAGTTTGGGGGAAAAGTCTATTACCCATAAATTTGAAGTCTAATACCAACTAAAAGGGCTTGGATATGAACAAGGTTAGAAATCTAAGGCTAATACTCATTTAAATGGGGCTTGTCGAGTCAGGATCAATTTGTCCGAAAATCCAAGGCTAACACCTCCAAAAACCAAGTTCAATCAAGTTTGAGGGAAAAGTCTATTACCCATAAATTTGAAGTCAAATACCAACTAAAAGGGCTTGGATATGAACAAGGTTAGAAATCTAAGGCTAATACTCATTTAAATGGGGCTCGTCGAGTCAGGATCACTTTTTCCAAAAATCCAAGGCTAACACTCCCTCCAAAAACTAAGTTCAATCATGTTTGGGGGAAAAGTCTATTACCCATAAATTTGAAATCTAATACCAACTAAAAAGGCTTGGATATGAAGAAGGTTAGAAATCTAAGGCTAATACTCATTTAAATGGGGCTCGTCGAGTCAGGATCAATTTTTCCAAAAATCCAAGGCTAACACTCCCTCCAAAAACCAAGTTCAATCAAGTTTGGGGGAAAAGTCTATTACCCATAAATTTGAAGTCTAATACCAACTAAAAGGCTTGGATATGAACAAGGTTAGAAATCTAAGGCTAATACTCATTTAAATGGGGCTCGTCGAGTCAGGATCAATTTTTCCGAAAATCCAAGGCTAACACCTCCAAAAACCAAGTTCAATCAAGTTTGGGGGAAAAGTCTATTACCCATAAATTTGAAGTTTAATACCAACTAAAAGGGCTTGGATATGAACAAGGTTAGAAATCTAAGTCTAATACTCATTTAAATAGGGCTTGTCGAGTCAGGATCAATTTATCCGAAAATCCAAGGCTAACACCACCAAAAACCAAGTTCAATAAAGTTTGGGGGAAAAGTCTATTACCCATAAATTTGAAGTCTAATACCAACTAAAAGGGCTTGGATATGAACAAGGTTAGAAATATAAGGCTAATACTCATTTAAATGGGGCTTGTCGAGTCAGGATCAATTTGTCCGAAAATCCAAGGCTAACGCCTCCAAAAACCAAATTCAATCAAGTTTGGGGGAAAAGTCTATTACCCATAAATTTGAAGTCTAATACCAAGTAAAAGGGCTTGGATATGAACAAGGTTAGAAATATAAGGCTAATACTCATTTAAATGGGGCTCGTCGAGTCAGGATCAATTTTTCCGAAAATCGAAGGCTAACACTCCCTCCAAAAACTAAGTTCAATCATGTTTGGGGGAAAAGTCTATTACCCATAAATTTGAAGTCTAATACCAACTAAAAGGGCTTGGATATGAACAAGGTTAGAAATCTAAGTCTAATACTCATTTAAATGGAGCTTGTCGAGTCAGGATCAATTTGTCCGAAAATCCAAGGCTAACACCTCCAAAAACCAAGTTCAATCAAGTTTGGGGGAAAAGTCTATTACCCATAAATTTGAAGTCTAATACCAACTAAAAGGGCTTGGATATGAACAAGGTTAGAAATCTAAGTCTAATACTCATTTAAATGGGGCTTGTCGTTTCAGGATCAATTTGTCCGAAAATCCAAGGCTAACACCTCCAAAAACCAAGTTCAATCAAGTTTGGGGGAAAAGTCTATTACCCATAAATTTGAAGTCTAATACCAACTAAAAGGCCTTGGATATGAACAAGGTTAGAAATCTAAGGCTAATACTCATTTAAATGGGTTTGTCGAGTCAGGATCAATTTGTCCGAAAATCCTAGGCTAACACCTCCAAAAACCAAGTTCAATCAAGTTTGAGGGAAAAGTCTATTACCCATAAATTTGAAGTCAAATACCAACTAAAAGGGCTTGGATATGAACAAGGTTAGAAATCTAAGGCTAATACTCATTTAAATGGGGCTCGTCGAGTCAGGATCACTTTTTCCAAAAATCCAAGGCTAACACTCCCTCCAAAAACTAAGTTCAATCATGTTTGGGGGAAAAGTCTATTACCCATAAATTTGAAATCTAATACCAACTAAAAAGGCTTGGATATGAAGAAGGTTAGAAATCTAAGGCTAATACTCATTTAAATGGGGCTCGTCGAGTCAGGATCAATTTTTCCGAAAATCCAAGGCTAACACTCCCTCCAAAAACCAAGTTCAATCAAGTTTGGGGGAAAAGTCTATTACCCATAAATTTGAAGTCTAATACCAACTAAAAGGGCTTGGATATGAACAAGGCTAGAAATCTAAGGCTAATACTCATTTAATTGGGGCTCGTCGAGTCAGGATCAATTTTTCCGAAAATCCAAGGCTAACACTCCCTCCAAAAACTAAGTTCAATCATGTTTGGGGGAAAAGTCTATTACCCATAAATTTGAAGTCTAATACCAACTAAAAGGGCATGGATATGAACAAGGTTAGAAATCTAAGTTCAATACTCATTTAAATGGGGTTTGTCGAGTCAGGATCAATTTGTCCGAAAATCCAAGGCTTACACCTCCAAAAGCCAAGTTCAATCAAGTTTGGGGGAAAAGTCTATTACCCATAAATTTGAAGTCTAATACCAAATAAAAGGCTTTGGATATAAACAAGGTTAGAAATCTAAGTCTAATACTCATTTAAATGGGGCTTGTCCAGTCAGGATCAATTTGTCCGAAAATCCAAAGCTAACACCTCCAAAAACCAAGTTCAATCAAGTTTGGGGGAAAAGTCTATTACCCATAAATTTGAAGTCTAATACCAACTAAAAGGCCTTAGATATGAACAAGGTTAGAAATCTAAGTCTAATACTCATTTAAATGGGGCTTGTCGAGTCAGGATCAATTTGTCCGAAAATCCAAGGCTAACACCTCCAAAAACTAAGTTCAATCATGTTTGGGGGAAAAGTCTATTACCCATAAATTTGAAGTCTAATACCAACTAAAAGGTCTTGGATATGAACAAGGTTAGAAATCTAAGTCTAATACTCATTTAAATGGGGCTTGTCGAGTCAGGATCAATTTGTCCGAAAATCCAAGGCTTACACCTCCAAAAACCAAGATCAATCAAGTTTGGGGGAAAAGTCTATTACCCATAAATTTGAAGTCTAATACCAACTAAAAGGGCTTGGATATGAACAAGGTTAGAAATCTAAGGCTAATACTCATTTAAATGGGGCTCGTCGAGTCAGGATCAATTTTTCCGAAAATCGAAGGCTAACACTCCCTCCAAAAACTAAGTTCAATCATGTTTGGGGGAAAAGTCTATTACCCATAAATTTGAAGTCTAATACCAACGAAAAGGGCTTGGATATGAACAAGGTTAGAAATCTAAGTCTACTACTCATTTAAATGGGGCTTGTCGAGTCAGGATCAATTTGTCCGAAAATCCAAGGCTAACACCTCCAAAAACCAAGTTCAATCAAGTTTGGGGGAAAAGTCTATTACCCATAAATTTGAAGTCTAATACCAACTAAAAGGGCTTGGATATGAACAAGGTTAGAAATCTAAGGCTAATACTCATTTAAATGGGTTTGTCGAGTCAGGATCAATTTGTCCGAAAATCCAAGGCTAACTCCTCCAAAAACCAAGTTCAATCAAGTTTGAGGGAAAAGTCTATTACCCATAAATTTGAAGTCAAATACCAACTAAAAGGGCTTGGATATGAACAAGGTTAGAAATCTAAGGCTAATACTCATTTAAATGGGGCTCGTCGAGTCAGGATCACTTTTTCCAAAAATCCAAGGCTAACACTCCCTCCAAAAACTAAGTTCAATCATGTTTGGGGGAAAAGTCTATTACCCATAAATTTGAAATCTAATACCAACTAAAAAGGCTTGGATATGAAGAAGGTTAGAAATCTAAGGCTAATACTCATTTAAATGGGGCTCGTCGAGTCAGGATCACTTTTTCCAAAAATCCAAGGCTAACACTCCCTCCAAAAACTAAGTTCAATCATGTTTGGGGGAAAAGTCTATTACCCATAAATTTGAAATCTAATACCAACTAAAAAGGCTTGGATATGAAGAAGGTTAGAAATCTAAGGCTAATACTCATTTAAATGGGGCTCGTCGAGTCAGGATCAATTTTTCCGAAAATCCAAGGCTAACACTCCCTCCAAAAACCAAGTTCAATCAAGTTTGGGGGAAAAGTCTATAACCCATAAATTTGAAGTCTAATACCAACTAAAAGGGCTTGGATATGAACAAGGCTAGAAATCTAAGGCTAATACTCATTTAATTGGGGCTCGTCGAGTCAGGATCAATTTTTCCGAAAATCCAAGGCTAACACTCCCTCCAAAAACTAAGTTCAATCATGTTTGGGGGAAAAGTCTATTACCCATAAATTTGAAGTCTAATACCAACTAAAAGGGCATGGATATGAACAAGGTTAGAAATCTAAGTTCAATACTCATTTAAATGGGGTTTGTCGAGTCAGGATCAATTTGTCCGAAAATCCAAGGCTTACACCTCCTAAAGCCAAGTTCAATCAAGTTTGGGGGAAAAGTCTATTACCCATAAATTTGAAGTCTAATACCAACTAAAAGGCCTTAGATATGAACAAGGTTAGAAATCTAAGTCTAATACTCATTTAAATGGGGCTTGTCGAGTCAGGATCAATTTGTCCGAAAATCCAAGGCTAACACCTCCAAAAACTAAGTTCAATCATGTTTGGGGGAAAAGTCTATTACCCATAAATTTGAAGTCTAATACCAACTAAAAGGTCTTGGATATGAACAAGGTTAGAAATCTAAGTCTAATACTCATTTAAATGGGGCTTGTCGAGTCAGGATCAATTTGTCCGAAAATCCAAGGCTTACACCTCCAAAAACCAAGATCAATCAAGTTTGGGGGAAAAGTCTATTACCCATAAATTTGAAGTCTAATACCAACTAAAAGGGCTTGGATATGAACAAGGTTAGAAATCTAAGGCTAATACTCATTTAAATGGGGCTCGTCGAGTCAGGATCAATTTTTCCGAAAATCGAAGGCTAACACTCCCTCCAAAAACTAAGTTCAATCATGTTTGGGGGAAAAGTCTATTACCCATAAATTTGAAGTCTAATACCAACGAAAAGGGCTTGGATATGAACAAGGTTAGAAATCTAAGTCTACTACTCATTTAAATGGGGCTTGTCGAGTCAGGATCAATTTGTCCGAAAATCCAAGGCTAACACCTCCAAAAACCAAGTTCAATCAAGTTTGGGGGAAAAGTCTATTACCCATAAATTTGAAGTCTAATACCAACTAAAAGGGCTTGGATATGAACAAGGTTAGAAATCTAAGGCTAATACTCATTTAAATGGGTTTGTCGAGTCAGGATCAATTTGTCCGAAAATCCAAGGCTAACACCTCCAAAAACCAAGTTCAATCAAGTTTGAGGGAAAAGTCTATTACCCATAAATTTGAAGTCAAATACCAACTGAAAGGGCTTGGATATGAACAAGGTTAGAAATCTAAGGCTAATACTCATTTAAATGGGGCTCGTCGAGTCAGGATCACTTTTTCCAAAAATCCAAGGCTAACACTCCCTCCAAAAACTAAGTTCAATCATGTTTGGGGGAAAAGTCTATTACCCATAAATTTGAAATCTAATACCAACTAAAAAGGCTTGGATATGAAGAAGGTTAGAAATCTAAGGCTAATACTCATTTAAATGGGGCTCGTCGAGTCAGGATCAATTTTTCCGAAAATCCAAGGCTAACACTCCCTCCAAAAACCAAGTTCAATCAAGTTTGGGGGAAAAGTCTATAACCCATAAATTTGAAGTCTAATACCAACTAAAAGGGCTTGGATATGAACAAGGCTAGAAATCTAAGGCTAATACTCATTTAATTGGGGCTCGTCGAGTCAGGATCAATTTTTCCGAAAATCCAAGGCTAACACTCCCTCCAAAAACTAAGTTCAATCATGTTTGGGGGAAAAGTCTATTACCCATAAATTTGAAGTCTAATACCAACTAAAAGGGCATGGATATGAACAAGGTTAGAAATCTAAGTTCAATACTCATTTAAATGGGGTTTGTCGAGTCAGGATCAATTTGTCCGAAAATCCAAGGCTTACACCTCCTAAAGCCAAGTTCAATCAAGTTTGGGGGAAAAGTCTATTACCCATAAATTTGAAGTCTAATACCAAATAAAAGGCTTTGGATATAAACAAGGTTAGAAATCTAAGTCTAATACTCATTTAAATGGGGCTTGTCGAGTCAGGATCAATTTGTCCGAAAATCCAAAGCTAACACCTCCAAAAACCAAGTTCAATCAAGTTTGGGGGAAAAGTCTATTACCCATAAATTTGAAGTCTAATACCAACTAAAAGGCCTTAGATATGAACAAGGTTAGAAATCTAAGTCTAATACTCATTTAAATGGGGCTTGTCGAGTCAGGATCAATTTGTCCGAAAATCCAAGGCTAACACCTCCAAAAACTAAGTTCAATCATGTTTGGGGGAAAAGTCTATTACCCATAAATTTGAAGTCTAATACCAACTAAAAGGTCTTGGATATGAACAAGGTTAGAAATCTAAGTCTAATACTCATTTAAATGGGGCTTGTCGAGTCAGGATCAATTTGTCCGAAAATCCAAGGCTTACACCTCCAAAAACCAAGATCAATCAAGTTTGGGGGAAAAGTCTATTACCCATAAATTTGAAGTCTAATACCAACTAAAAGGGCTTGGATATGAACAAGGTTAGAAATCTAAGGCTAATACTCATTTAAATGGGGCTCGTCGAGTCAGGATCAATTTTTCCGAAAATCGAAGGCTAACACTCCCTCCAAAAACTAAGTTCAATCATGTTTGGGGGAAAAGTCTATTACCCATAAATTTGAAGTCTAATACCAACGAAAAGGGCTTGGATATGAACAAGGTTAGAAATCTAAGTCTACTACTCATTTAAATGGGGCTTGTCGAGTCAGGATCAATTTGTCCGAAAATCCAAGGCTAACACCTCCAAAAACCAAGTTCAATCAAGTTTGGGGGAAAAGTCTATTACCCATAAATTTGAAGTCTAATACCAACTAAAAGGGCTTGGATATGAACAAGGTTAGAAATCTAAGGCTAATACTCATTTAAATGGGTTTGTCGAGTCAGGATCAATTTGTCCGAAAATCCAAGGCTAACACCTCCAAAAACCAAGTTCAATCAAGTTTGAGGGAAAAGTCTATTACCCATAAATTTGAAGTCAAATACCAACTGAAAGGGCTTGGATATGAACAAGGTTAGAAATCTAAGGCTAATACTCATTTAAATGGGGCTCGTCGAGTCAGGATCACTTTTTCCAAAAATCCAAGGCTAACACTCCCTCCAAAAACTAAGTTCAATCATGTTTGGGGGAAAAGTCTATTACCCATAAATTTGAAATCTAATACCAACTAAAAAGGCTTGGATATGAAGAAGGTTAGAAATCTAAGGCTAATACTCATTTAAATGGGGCTCGTCGAGTCAGGATCAATTTTTCTGAAAATCCAAGGCTAACACTCCCTCCAAAAACCAAGTTCAATCAAGTTTGGGGGAAAAGTCTATTACCCATAAATTTGAAGTCTAATACCAACTAAAAGGGCTTGGATATGAACAAGGCTAGAAATCTAAGGCTAATACTCATTTAATTGGGGCTCGTCGAGTCAGGATCAATTTTTCCGAAAATCCAAGGCTAACACTCCCTCCAAAAACTAAGTTCAATCATGTTTGGGGGAAAAGTCTATTACCCATAAATTTGAAGTCTAATACCAACTAAAAGGGCATGGATATGAACAAGGTTAGAAATCTAAGTCTAATACTCATTTAAATGGGGTTTGTCGAGTCAGGATCAATTTGTCCGAAAATCCAAGGCTTACACCTCCAAAAGCCAAGTTCAATCAAGTTTGGGGGAAAAGTCTATTACCCATAAATTTGAAGTCTAATACCAAATAAAAGGCTTTGGATATAAACAAGGTTAGAAATCTAAGTCTAATACTCATTTAAATGGGGCTTGTCGAGTCAGGATCAATTTGTCCGAAAATCCAAAGCTAACACCTCCAAAAACCAAGTTCAATCAAGTTTGGGGGAAAAGTCTATTACCCATAAATTTGAAGTCTAATACCAACTAAAAGGCCTTAGATATGAACAAGGTTAGAAATCTAAGTCTAATACTCATTTAAATGGGGCTTGTCGAGTCAGGATCAATTTGTCCGAAAATCCAAGGCTAACACCTCCAAAAACTAAGTTCAATCATGTTTGGGGGAAAAGTCTATTACCCATAAATTTGAAGTCTAATACCAACTAAAAGGTCTTGGATATGAACAAGGTTAGAAATCTAAGTCTAATACTCATTTAAATGGGGCTTGTCGAGTCAGGATCAATTTGTCCGAAAATCCAAGGCTTACACCTCCAAAAACCAAGATCAATCAAGTTTGGGGGAAAAGTCTATTACCCATAAATTTGAAGTCTAATACCAACTAAAAGGGCTTGGATATGAGCAAGGTTAGAAATCTAAGGCTAATACTCATTTAAATGGGGCTCGTCGAGTCAAGATCAATTTTTCCGAAAATCGAAGGCTAACACTCCCTCCAAAAACTAAGTTCAATCATGTTTGGGGGAAAAGTCTATTACCCATAAATTTGAAGTCTAATACCAACTAAAAGGTCTTGGATATGAACAAGGTTAGAAATCTAAGTCTAGTACACATTTAAATGGGGCTTGTCGAGTCAGGATCAATTTGTCCGAAAATCCAAGGCTAACACCTCCAAAAACCAAGTTCAATCAAGTTTGGGGGAAAAGTCTATTACCCATAAATTTGAAGTCTAATACCAACTAAAAGGGCTTGGATATGAACGAGGTTAGAAATCTAAGTCTAATACTCATTTAAATGGGGCTTGTCGAGTCAGGATCAATTTGTCCGAAAATCCAAGGCTAACACCTCCAAAAACCAAGTTCAATCAAGTTTGGGGGAAAAGTCTATTACCCATAAATTTGAAGTCTAATACCATCTAAAAGGCCTTGGATATGAACAAGGTTAGAAATCTAAGTCTAATACTCATTTAAATGGGGCTTGTCGAGTCAGGATCAATTTGTCCGAAAATCAAAGGCTAACACCTCCAAAAACCAAGTTCAATCAAGTTTGGGGGAAAAGTCTATTACCCATAAATTTGAAGTCTAATACCAACTAAAAGGCCTTAGATATGAACAAGGTTAGAAATCTAAGTCTAATACTCATTTAAATGGGGCTTGTCGAGTCAGGATCAATTTGTCCGAAAATCCAAGGCTAACACCTCCAAAAACTAAGTTCAATCATGTTTGGGGGAAAAGTCTATTACCCATAAATTTGAAGTCTAATACCAACTAAAAGGTCTTGGATATGAACAAGGTTAGAAATCTAAGTCTACTACTCATTTAAATGGGGCTTGTCGAGTCAGGATCAATTTGTCCGAAAATCCAAGGCTAACACCTCCAAAAACCAAGTTCAATCAAGTTTGGGGGAAAAGTCTATTACCCATAAATTTGAAGTCAAATACCAACTAAAAGGGCTTGGATATGAACAAGGTTAGAAATCTAAGGCTAATACTCATTTAAATGGGGCTCGTCGAGTCAGGATCACTTTTTCCAAAAATCCAAGGCTAACACTCCCTCCAAAAACTAAGTTCAATCATGTTTGGGGGAAAAGTCTATTACCCATAAATTTGAAATCTAATACCAACTAAAAAGGCTTGGATATGAAGAAGGTTAGAAATCTAAGGCTAATACTCATTTAAATGGGGCTCGTCGAGTCAGGATCAATTTTTCCGAAAATCCAAGGCTAACACTCCCTCCAAAAACCAAGTTCAATCAAGTTTGGGGGAAAAGTCTATTACCCATAAATTTGAAGTCTAATACCAACTAAAAGGGCTTGGATATGAACAAGGTTAGAAATCTAAGGCTAATACTCATTTAAATGGGTTTGTCGAGTCAGGATCAATTTGTCCGAAAATCCAAGGCTAACACCTCCAAAAACCAAGTTCAATCAAGTTTGAGGGAAAAGTCTATTACCCATAAATTTGAAGTCAAATACCAACTAAAAGGGCTTGGATATGAACAAGGTTAGAAATTTAAGGCTAATACTCATTTAAATGGGGCTCGTCGAGTCAGGATCACTTTTTCCAAAAATCCAAGGCTAACACTCCCTCCAAAAACTAAGTTCAATCATGTTTGGGGGAAAAGTCTATTACCCATAAATTTGAAATCTAAAACCAACTAAAAAGGCTTGGATATGAAGAAGGTTAGAAATCTAAGGCTAATACTCATTTAAATGGGGCTCGTCGAGTCAGGATCAATTTTTCCGAAAATCCAAGGCTAACACTCCCTCCAAAAACCAAGTTCAATCAAGTTTGGTGGAAAAGTCTATTACCCATAAATTTGAAGTCTAATACCAACTAAAAGGGCTTGGATATGAACAAGGCTAGAAATCTAAGGCTAATACTCATTTAATTGGGGCTCGTCGAGTCAGGATCAATTTTTCCGAAAATCCAAGGCTAACACTCCCTCCAAAAACTAAGTTCAATCATGTTTGGGGGAAAAGTCTATTACCCATAAATTTGAAGTCTAATACCAACTAAAAGGGCATGGATATGAACAAGGTTAGAAATCTAAGTCTGATACTCATTTAAATGGGGTTTGTCGAGTCAGGATCAATTTGTCCGAAAATCCAAGGCTTACACCTCCAAAAGCCAAGTTCAATCAAGTTTGAGGGAAAAGTCTATTACCCATAAATTTGAAGTCTAATACCAAATAAAAGGCTTTGGATATAAACAAGGTTAGAAATCTAAGTCTAATACTCATTTAAATGGGGCTTGTCGAGTCAGGATCAATTTGTCCGAAAATCCAAAGCTAACACCTCCAAAAACCAAGTTCAATCAAGTTTGGGGAAAAGTCTATTACCCATAAATTTGAAGTCTAATACCAACTAAAAGGCCTTAGATATGAACAAGGTTAGAAATCTAAGTCTAATACTCATTTAAATGGGGCTTGTCGAGTCAGGATCAATTTGTCCGAAAATCCAAGGCTAACACCTCCAAAAACTAAGTTCAATCATGTTTGGGGGAAAAGTCTATTACCTATAAATTTGAAGTCTAATACCAACTAAAAGGTCTTGGATATGAACAAGGTTAGAAATCTAAGTCTAATACTCATTTAAATGGGGCTTGTCGAGTCAGGATCAATTTGTCCGAAAATCCAAGGCTTACACCTCCAAAAACCAAGATCAATCAAGTTTGGGGGAAAAGTCTATTGCCCATAAATTTGAAGTCTAATACCAACTAAAAGGGCTTGGATATGAGCAAGGTTAGAAATCTAAGGCTAATACTCATTTAAATGGGGCTCGTCGAGTCAGGATCAATTTTTCCGAAAATCGAAGGCTAACACTCCCTCCAAAAACTAAGTTCAATCATGTTTGGGGGAGAAGTCTAGTACCCATAAATTTGAAGTCTAATACCAACTAAAAGGTCTTGGATATGAACAAGGTTAGAAATCTAAGTCTAGTACACATTTAAATGGGGCTTGTCGAGTCAGGATCAATTTGTACGAAAATCCAAGGCTAACACCTCCAAAAACCAAGTTCAATCAAGTTTGGGGGAAAAGTCTATTACCCATAAATTTGAAGTCTAATACCAACTAAAAGGGCTTGGATATGAACGAGGTTAGAAATCTAAGTCTAATACTCATTTAAATGGGGCTTGTCGAGTCAGGATCAATTTGTCCGAAAATCCAAGGCTAACACCTCCAAAAACCAAGTTCAATCAAGTTTGGGGGAAAAGTCTATTACCCATAAATTTGAAGTCTAATACCAACTAAAAGGCCTTGGATATGAACAAGGTTAGAAATCTAAGTCTACTACTTATTTAAATGGGGCTTGTCGAGTCAGGATCAATTTGTCCGAAAATCCAAGGCTAACACCTCCAAAAACCAAGTTCAATCATGTTTGGGGGAGAAGTCTAGTACCCATAAATTTGAAGTCTAATACCAACTAAAAGGTCTTGGATATGAACAAGGTTAGAAATCTAAGTCTAGTACACATTTAAATGGGGCTTGTCGAGTCAGGATCAATTTGTCCGAAAATCCAAGGCTAACACCTCCAAAAACCAAGTTCAATCAAGTTTGGGGGAAAAGTCTATTACCCATAAATTTGAAGTCTAATACCAACTAAAAGGGCTTGGATATGAACGAGGTTAGAAATCTAAGTCTAATACTCATTTAAATGGGGCTTGTCGAGTCAGGATCAATTTGTCCGAAAATCCAAGGCTAACACCTCCAAAAACCAAGATCAATCAAGTTTGGGGGAAAAGTCTATTACCCATAAATTTGAAGTCTAATACCAACTAAAAGGGCTTGGATATGAGCAAGGTTAGAAATCTAAGGCTAATACTCATTTAAATGGGGCTCGTCGAGTCAGGATCAATTTTTCCGAAAATCGAAGGCTAACACTCCCTCCAAAAACTAAGTTCAATCATGTTTGGGGGAAAAGTCTATTACCCATAAATTTGAAGTCTAATACCAACGAAAAGGGCTTGGATATGAACAAGGTTAGAAATCTAAGTCTACTACTTATTTAAATGGGGCTTGTCGAGTCAGGATCAATTTGTCCGAAAATCCAAGGCTAACACCTCCAAAAACCAAGTTCAATCAAGTTTGGGGGAAAAGTCTATTACCCATAAATTTGAAGTCTAATACCAACTAAAAGGGCTTGGATATGAACAAGGTTAGAAATCTAAGGCTAATACTCATTTAAATGGGTTTGTCGAGTCAGGATCAATTTGTCCGAAAATCCAAGGCTAACACCTCCAAAAACCAAGTTCAATCAAGTTTGAGGGAAAAGTCTATTACCCATAAATTTGAAGTCAAATACCAACTAAAAGGGCTTGGATATGAACAAGGTTAGAAATTTAAGGCTAATACTCATTTAAATGGGGCTCGTCGAGTCAGGATCACTTTTTCCAAAAATCCAAGGCTAACACTCCCTCCAAAAACTAAGTTCAATCATGTTTGGGGGAAAAGTCTATTACCCATAAATTTGAAATCTAAAACCAACTAAAAAGGCTTGGATATGAAGAAGGTTAGAAATCTAAGGCTAATACTCATTTAAATGGGGCTCGTCGAGTCAGGATCAATTTTTCCGAAAATCCAAGGCTAACACTCCCTCCAAAAACCAAGTTCAATCAAGTTTGGTGGAAAAGTCTATTACCCATAAATTTGAAGTCTAATACCAACTAAAAGGGCTTGGATATGAACAAGGCTAGAAATCTAAGGCTAATACTCATTTAATTGGGGCTCGTCGAGTCAGGATCAATTTTTCCGAAAATCCAAGGCTAACACTCCCTCCAAAAACTAAGTTCAATCATGTTTGGGGGAAAAGTCTATTACCCATAAATTTGAAGTCTAATACCAACTAAAAGGGCATGGATATGAACAAGGTTAGAAATCTAAGTCTGATACTCATTTAAATGGGGTTTGTCGAGTCAGGATCAATTTGTCCGAAAATCCAAGGCTTACACCTCCAAAAGCCAAGTTCAATCAAGTTTGGGGGAAAAGTCTATTACCCATAAATTTGAAGTCTAATACCAAATAAAAGGCTTTGGATATAAACAAGGTTAGAAATCTAAGTCTAATACTCATTTAAATGGGGCTTGTCGAGTCAGGATCAATTTGTCCGAAAATCCAAAGCTAACACCTCCAAAAACCAAGTTCAATCAAGTTTGGGGGAAAAGTCTATTACCCATAAATTTGAAGTCTAATACCAACTAAAAGGCCTTAGATATGAACAAGGTTAGAAATCTAAGTCTAATACTCATTTAAATGGGGCTTGTCGAGTCAGGATCAATTTGTCCGAAAATCCAAGGCTAACACCTCCAAAAACTAAGTTCAATCATGTTTGGGGGAAAAGTCTATTACCCATAAATTTGAAGTCTAATACCAACTAAAAGGTCTTGGATATGAACAAGGTTAGAAATCTAAGTCTAATACTCATTTAAATGGGGCTTGTCGAGTCAGGATCAATTTGTCCGAAAATCCAAGGCTTACACCTCCAAAAACCAAGATCAATCAAGTTTGGGGGAAAAGTCTATTGCCCATAAATTTGAAGTCTAATACCAACTAAAAGGGCTTGGATATGAGCAAGGTTAGAAATCTAAGGCTAATACTCATTTAAATGGGGCTCGTCGAGTCAGGATCAATTTTTCCGAAAATCGAAGGCTAACACTCCCTCCAAAAACTAAGTTCAATCATGTTTGGGGGAGAAGTCTAGTACCCATAAATTTGAAGTCTAATACCAACTAAAAGGTCTTGGATATGAACAAGGTTAGAAATCTAAGTCTAGTACACATTTAAATGGGGCTTGTCGAGTCAGGATCAATTTGTCCGAAAATCCAAGGCTAACACCTCCAAAAACCAAGTTCAATCAAGTTTGGGGGAAAAGTCTATTACCCATAAATTTGAAGTCTAATACCAACTAAAAGGGCTTGGATATGAACGAGGTTAGAAATCTAAGTCTAATACTCATTTAAATGGGGCTTGTCGAGTCAGGATCAATTTGTCCGAAAATCCAAGGTTAACACCTCCAAAAACCAAGTTCAATCAAGTTTGGGGGAAAAGTCTATTACCCATAAATTTGAAGTCTAATACCAACTAAAAGGCCTTGGATATGAACAAGGTTAGAAATCTAAGTCTAATACTCATTTAAATGGGGCTTGTCGAGTCAGGATCAATTTGTCCGAAAATCAAAGGCTAACACCTCCAAAAACCAAGTTCAATCAAGTTTGGGGGAAAAGTCTATTACCCATAAATTTGAAGTCTAATACCAACTAAAAGGTCATGGATATGAACAAGGTTAGAAATCTAAGTCTACTACTCATTTAAATGGGGCTTGTCGAGTCAGGATCAATTTGTCCGAAAATCCAAGGCTAACACCTCCAAAAACCAAGTTCAATCAAGTTTGGGGGAAAAGTCTATTACCCATAAATTTGAAGTCTAATACCAACTAAAAGGGCTTGGATATGAACAAGGTTAGAAATCTAAGGCTAATACTCATTTAAATGGGTTTGTCGAGTCAGGATCAATTTGTCCGAAAATCCAAGACTAACACCTCCAAAAACCAAGTTCAATCAAGTTTGAGGGAAAAGTCTATTACCCATAAATTTGAAGTCAAATACCAACTAAAAGGGCTTGGATATGAACAAGGTTATAAATCTAAGGCTAATACTCATTTAAATGGGGCTCGTCGAGTCAGGATCACTTTTTCCAAAAATCCAAGGCTAACACTCCCTCCAAAAACCAAGTTCAATCAAGTTTGGGGGAAAAGTCTATTACTCATAAATTTGAAGTCTAATACCAACTAAAAGGGCTTGGATATGAACAATGCTAGAAATCTAAGGCTAATACTCTTTTAATTGGGGCTCGTCGAGTCAGGATCAATTTTTCCGAAAATCCAAGGCTAACACTCCCTCCACAAACTAAGTTCAATCATGTTTGGGGGAAAAGTCTATTACCCATAAATTTGAAGTCTAATACCAACTAAAAGGGCATGGATATGAACAAGGTTAGAAATCTAAGTCTAATACTCATTTAAATGGGGTTTGTCGAGTCAGGATCAATTTGTCCGAAAATCCAAGGCTTACACCTCCAAAAACCAAGTTCAATCAAGTTTGGGGGAAAAGTCTATTACCCATAAATTTGAAGTCTAATACCAAATAAAAGGCCTTGGATATAAACAAGGTTAGAAATCAAAGTCTAATACTCATTTAAATGGGGCTTGTCGAGTCAGGATCAATTTGTCCGAAAATCCAAAGCTAACACCTGCAAAAACCAAGTTCAATCAAGTTTGGGGGAAAAGTCTATTACCCATAAATTTGAAGTCTAATACCAACTAAAAGGCCTTAGATATGAACAAGGTTAGAAATCTAAGTCTAATACTCATTTAAATGGGGCTTGTCGAGTCAGGATCAATTTGTCCGAAAATCCAAGGCTAACACCTCCAAAAACTAAGTTCAATCATGTTTGGGGGAAAAGTCTATTACCCATAAATTTGAAGTCTAATACCAACTAAAAGGTCTTGGATATGAACAAGGTTAGAAATCTAAGTCTAATACTCATTTAAATGGGGCTTGCGAGTCAGGATCAATTTGTCCGAAAATCCAAGGCTTACACCTCCAAAAACCAAGTTCAATCAAGTTTGGGGGAAAAGTCTATTACCCATAAATTTGAAGTCTAATACCAACTAAAAGGGCTTGGATATGAACAAGGTTAGAAATCTAAGGCTAATACTCATTTAAATGGGGCTCGTCGAGTCAGGATCAATTTTTCCGAAAATCAAAGGCTAACACTCCCTCCAAAAACTAAGTTCAATCATGTTTGGGGGAAAAGTCTATTACCCATAAATTTGAAGTCTAATACCAACTAAAAGGTCTTGGATATGAACAAGGTTAGAAATCTAAGTCTAGTACTCATTTAAATGGGGCTTGTCGAGTCAGGATCAATTTGTCCGAAAATCCAAGGCTAACACCTCCAAAAACCAAGTTCAATCAAGTTTGGGGGAAAAGTCTATTACCCATAAATTTGAAGTCTAATACCAACTAAAAGGGCTTGGATATGAACGAGGTTAGAAATCTAAGTCTAATACTCATTTAAATGGCGCTTGTCGAGTCAGGATCAATTTGTCCGAAAATCCAAGGCTAACACCTCCAAAAACCAAGTTCAATCAAGTTTGGGGGAAAAGTCTATTACCCATAAATTTGAAGTCCAATACCAACTAAAAGGCCTTGGATATGAACAAGGTTAGAAATCTAAGTCTAATACTCATTTAAATGGGGCTTGTCGAGTCAGGATCAATTTGTCTGAAAATCAAAGGCTAACACCTCCAAAAACCAAGTTCAATCAAGTTTGGGGGAAAAGTCTATTACCCATAAATTTGAAGTCTAATACCAACTAAAAGGTCTTGGATATGAACAAGGTTAGAAATCTAAGTCTAATACTCATTTAAATGGGGCTTGTCGAGTCAGGATCAATTTGTCCGAAAATCCAAGGCTTACACCTCCAAAAACCAAGTTCAATCAAGTTTGGGGGAAAAGTCTATTACCCATAAATTTGAAGTCTAATACCAACTAAAAGGGCTTGGATATGAACAAGGTTAGAAATCTAAGGCTAATACTCATTTAAATGGGGCTCGTCGAGTCAGGATCAATTTTTCCGAAAATCAAAGGCTAACACTCCCTCCAAAAACTAAGTTCAATCATGTTTGGGGGAAAAGTCTATTACCCATAAATTTGAAGTCTAATACCAACTAAAAGGTCTTGGATATGAACAAGGTTAGAAATCTAAGTCTAGTACTCATTTAAATGGGGCTTGTCGAGTCAGGATCAATTTGTCCGAAAATCCAAGGCTAACACCTCCAAAAACCAAGTTCAATCAAGTTTGGGGGAAAAGTCTATTACCCATAAATTTGAAGTCTAATACCAACTAAAAGGGCTTGGATATGAACGAGGTTAGAAATCTAAGTCTAATACTCATTTAAATGGGGCTTGTCGAGTCAGGATCAATTTGTCCGAAAATCCAAGGCTAACACCTCCAAAAACCAAGTTCAATCAAGTTTGGGGGAAAAGTCTATTACCCATAAATTTGAAGTCTAATACCAACTAAAAGGCCTTGGATATGAACAAGGTTAGAAATCTAAGTCTAATACTCATTTAAATGGGGCTTGTCGAGTCAGGATCAATTTGTCCGAAAATCAAAGGCTAACACCTCCAAAAACCAAGTTCAATCAAGTTTGGGGTAAAAGTCTATTACCCATAAATTTGAACTCTAATACCAACTAAAAGGTCTTGGATATGAACAAGGTTAGAAATCTAAGTCTAATACTCATTTAAATGGGGCTTGTCGAGTTAGGATCAATTTGTCCGAAAATCCAAGGCTAACACCTCCAAAAACCAAGTTCAATCAAGTTTGGGGGAAACGTCTATTACCCATAAATTTGAAGTCTAATACCAACTAAAAGGGCTTGGATATGAACAAGGTTAGAAATCTAAGGCTAATACTCATTTAAATGGGTTTGTCGAGTCAGGATCAATTTGTCCGAAAATCCAAGGCTAACACCTCCAAAAACCAAGTTCAATCAAGTTTGAGGGAAAAGTCTATTACCCATAAATTTGAAGTCAAATACCAACTAAAAGGGCTTGGATATGAACAAGGTTAGAAATCTAAGGCTAATACTCATTTAAATGGGGCTCGTCGAGTCAGGATCACTTTTTCCTAAAATCCACGGCTAACACTCCCTCCAAAAACTAAGTTCAATCATGTTTGGGGGAAAAGTCTATTACCCATAAATTTGAAATCTAATACCAACTAAAAAGGCTTGGATATGAAGAAGGTTAGAAATCTAAGGCTAATACTCATTTAAATGGGGCTTGTCGAGTCAGGATCAATTTTTCCGAAAATCCAAGGCTAACACTCCCTCCAAAAACCAAGTTCAATCAAGTTTGGGGGAAAAGTCTATTACCCATAAATTTGAAGTCTAATACCAACTAATAGGGCTTGGATATGAACAAGGCTATAAATCTAAGGCTAATACTCATTTAATTGGGGCTCGTCGAGTCAGGATCAATTTTTCCGAAAATCCAAGGCTAACACTCCCTCCAAAAACCAAGTTCAATCAAGTTTGGGGGAAAAGTCTATTACCCATAAATTTGAAGTCTAATACCGACTAAAAGGGCTTGGATATGAACAATGCTAGAAATCTAAGGCTAATACTCATTTAATTGGGGCTCGTCGAGTCAGGATCAATTTTTCCGAAAATCCAAGGCTAACACTCCCTCCAAAAACTAAGTTCAATCATGTTTGGGGGAAAAGTCTATTACCCATAAATTTGAAGTCTAATACCAACTAAAAGGGCATGGATATGAACAAGGTTAGAAATCTAAGTCTAATACTCATTTAAATGGGGTTTGTCGAGTCAGGATCAATTTGTCCGAAAATCCAAGGCTTACACCTCCAAAAACCAAGTTCAATCAAGTTTGGGGGAAAAGTCTATTACCCATAAATTTGAAGTCTAATACCAAATAAAAGGCCTTGGATATAAACAAGGTTAGAAATCTAAGTCTAATACTCATTTAAATGGGGCTTGTCGAGTCAGGATCAATTTGTCCGAAAATCCAAAGCTAACACCTCCAAAAACCAAGTTCAATCAAGTTTGGGGGAAAAGTCTATTACCCATAAATTTGAAGTCTAATACCAACTAAAAGGCCTTAGATATGAACAAGGTTAGAAATCTAAGTCTAATACTCATTTAAATGGGGCTTGTCGAGTCAGGATCAATTTGTCCGAAAATCCAAGGCTAACACCTCCAAAAACTAAGTTCAATCATGTTTGGGGGAAAAGTCTATTACCCATAAATTTGAAGTCTAATACCAACTAAAAGGTCTTGGATATGAACAAGGTTAGAAATCTAAGTCTAATACTCATTTAAATGGGGCTTGTCGAGTCAGGATCAATTTGTCCGAAAATCCAAGGCTTACACCTCCAAAAACCAAGTTCAATCAAGTTTGGGGGAAAAGTCTATTACCCATAAATTTGAAGTCTAATACCAACTAAAAGGGCTTGGATATGAACAAGGTTAGAAATCTAAGGCTAATACTCATTTAAATGGGGCTCGTCGAGTCAGGATCAATTTTTCCGAAAATCAAAGGCTAACACTCCCTCCAAAAACTAAGTTCAATCATGTTTGGGGGAAAAGTCTATTACCCATAAATTTGAAGTCTAATACCAACTAAAAGGTCTTGGATATGAACAAGGTTAGAAATCTAAGTCTAGTACTCATTTAAATGGGGCTTGTCGAGTCAGGATCAATTTGTCCGAAAATCCAAGGCTAACACCTCCAAAAACCAAGTTCAATCAAGTTTGGGGGAAAAGTCTATTACCCATAAATTTGAAGTCTAATACCAACTAAAAGGGCTTGGATATGAACGAGGTTAGAAATCTAAGTCTAATACTCATTTAAATGGGGCTTGTCGAGTCAGGATCAATTTGTCCGAAAATCCAAGGCTAACACCTCCAAAAACCAAGTTCAATCAAGTTTGGGGGAAAAGTCTATTACCCATAAATTTGAAGTCTAATACCAACTAAAAGGCCTTGGATATGAACAAGGTTAGAAATCTAAGTCTAATACTCATTTAAATGGGGCTTGTCGAGTCAGGATCAATTTGTCTGAAAATCCAAGGCTAACACCTCCAAAAACCAAGTTCAATCAAGTTTGGGGGAAAAGTCTATTACCCATAAATTTGAAGTCTAATACCAACTAAAAGGTCTTGGATATGAACAAGGTTAGAAATCTAAGTCTAATACTCATTTAAATGGGGCTTGTCGAGTTAGGATCAATTTGTCCGAAAATCCAAGGCTAACACCTCCAAAAACCAAGTTCAATCAAGTTTGGGGGAAACGTCTATTACCCATAAATTTGAAGTCTAATACCAACTAAAAGGGCTTGGATATGAACAAGGTTAGAAATCTAAGGCTAATACTCATTTAAATGGGTTTGTCGAGTCAGGATCAATTTGTCCGAAAATCCAAGGCTAACACCTCCAAAAACCAAGTTCAATCAAGTTTGAGGGAAAAGTCTATTACCCATAAATTTGAAGTCAAATACCAACTAAAAGGGCTTGGATATGAACAAGGTTAGAAATCTAAGGCTAATACTCATTTAAATGGGGCTCGTCGAGTCAGGATCACTTTTTCCAAAAATCCAAGGCTAACACTCCCTCCAAAAACTAAGTTCAATCATGTTTGGGGGAAAAGTCTATTACCCATAAATTTGAAATCTAATACCAACTAAAAAGGCTTGGATATGAAGAAGGTTAGAAATCTAAGGCTAATACTCATTTAAATGGGGCTCGTCGAGTCAGGATCAATTTTTCCGAAAATCCAAGGCTAACACTCCCTCCAAAAACCAAGTTCAATCAAGTTTGGGGGAAAAGTCTATTACCCATAAATTTGAAGTCTAATACCAACTAAAAGGGCTTGGATATGAACAAGGCTAGAAATATAAGGCTAATACTCATTTAATTGGGGCTCGTCGAGTCAGGATCAATTTTTCCGAAAATCCAAGGCTAACACTCCCTCCAAAAACTAAGTTCAATCATGTTTGGGGGAAAAGTCTATTACCCATAAATTTGAAGTCTAATACCAACTAAAAGGGCATGGATATGAACAAGGTTAGAAATCTAAGTCTAATACTCATTTAAATGGGGTTTGTCGAGTCAGGATCAATTTGTCCGAAAATCCAAGGCTTACACCTCCAAAAACCAAGTTCAATCAAGTTTGGGGGAAAAGTCTATTACCCATAAATTTGAAGTCTAATACCAAATAAAAGGCCTTGGATATAAACAAGGTTAGAAATCTAAGTCTAATACTCATTTAAATGGGGCTTGTCGAGTCAGGATCAATTTGCTTGAAAATCCAAAGCTAACACCTCCAAAAACCAAGTTCAATCAAGTTTGGGGGAAAAGTCTATTACCCATAAATTTGAAGTCTAATACCAACTAAAAGGGCTTGGATATGAACGAGGTTAGAAATCTAAGTCTAATACTCATTTAAATGGGGCTTGTCGAGTCAGGATCAATTTGTCCGAAAATCCAAGGTTAACACCTCCAAAAACCAAGTTCAATCAAGTTTGGGGGAAAAGTCTATTACCCATAAATTTGAAGTCTAATACCAACTAAAAGGCCTTGGATATGAACAAGGTTAGAAATCTAAGTCTAATACTCATTTAAATGGGGCTTGTCGAGTCAGGATCAATTTGTCCGAAAATCCAAGGCTAACACCTCCAAAAACCAAGTTCAATCAAGTTTGGGGGAAAAGTCTATTACCCATAAATTTGAAGTCTAATACCAACTAAAAGGGCTTGGATATGAACAAGGTTAGAAATCTAAGGCTAATACTCATTTAAATGGGTTTGTCGAGTCAGGATCAATTTGTCCGAAAATCCAAGGCTAACACCTCCAAAAACCAAGTTCAATCAAGTTTGAGGGAAAAGTCTATTACCCATAAATTTGAAGTCAAATACCAACTAAAAGGGCTTGGATATGAACAAGGTTAGAAATCTAAGGCTAATACTCATTTAAATGGGGCTCGTCGAGTCAGGATCACTTTTTCCAAAAATCCAAGGCTAACACTCCCTCCAAAAACCAAGTTCAATCAAGTTTGGGGGAAAAGTCTATTACCCATAAATTTGAAGTCTAATACCAACTAAAAGGCCTTGGATATGAACAAGGTTAGAAATCTAAGTCTAATACTCATTTAAATGGGGCTTGTCGAGTCATGATCAATTTGTCCGAAAATCCAAGGCTAACACCTCCAAAAACCAAGTTCAATCAAGTTTGGGGGAAAAGTCTATTACCCATAAATTTGAAGTCTAATACCAACTAAAAGGGCTTGGATATGATCAAGGTTAGAAATCTAAGGCAAATACTCATTTAAATGGGTTTGTCGAGTCAGGATCAATTTGTCCGAAAATCCAAGGCTAACACCTCCAAAAACCAAGTTCAATCAAGTTTGAGGGAAAAGTCTATTACCCATAAATTTCAAGTCAAATACCAACTAAAAGGGCTTGGATATGAACAAGGTTAGAAATCTAAGGCTAATACTCATTTAAATGGGGCTCGTCGAGTCAGGATCAGTTTTTCCAAAAATCCAAGGTAACACTCCCTCCAAAAACTAAGTTCAATCATGTTTGGGGGAAAAGTCTATTACCCATAAATTTGAAATCTAATACCAACTAAAAAGGCTTGGATATGAAGAAGGTTAGAAATCTAAGGCTAATACTCATTTAAATGGGGCTCGTCGAGTCAGGATCAATTTTTCCGAAAATCCAAGGCTAACACTCCCTCCAAAAACCAAGTTCAATCAAGTTTGGGGGAAAAGTCTATTACCCATAAATTTGAAGTCTAATACCAACTAAAAGGGCTTGGATATGAACAAGGCTAGAAATCTAAGGCTAATACTCATTTAATTGGGGCTCGTCGAGTCAGGATCAATTTTTCCAAAAATCCAAGGCTAACACTCCCTCCAAAAACTAAGTTCAATCATGTTTGGGGGAAAAGTCTATTACCCATAAATTTGAAGTCTAATACCAACTAAAAGGGCATGGATATGAACAAGGTTAGAAATCTAAGTCTAATACTCATTTAAATGGGGTTTGTCGAGTCAGGATCAATTTGTCCGAAAATCCAAGGCTTACACCTCCAAAAACCAAGTTCAATCAAGTTTGGGGGAAAAGTCTATTACCCATAAATTTGAAGTCTAATACCAAATAAAAGGCCTTGGATATAAACAAGGTTAGAAATCTAAGTCTAATACTCATTTAAATGGGGCTTGTCGAGTCAGGATCAATTTGCTTGAAAATCCAAAGCTAACACCTCCAAAAACCAAGTTCAATCAAGTTTGGGGGAAAAGTCTATTACCCATAAATTTGAAGTCTAATACCAACTAAAAGGGCTTGGATATGAACGAGGTTAGAAATCTAAGTCTAATACTCATTTAAATGGGGCTTGTCGAGTCAGGATCAATTTGTCCGAAAATCCAAGGCTAACACCTCCAAAAACCAAGTTCAATCAAGTTTGGGGGAAAAGTCTATTACCCATAAATTTGAAGTCTAATACCAACTAAAAGGCCTTGGATATGAACAAGGTTAGAAATCTAAGTCTAATACTCATTTAAATGGGGCTTGTCGAGTCAGGATCAATTTGTCCGAAAATCCAAGGCTAACACCTCCAAAAACCAAGTTCAATCAAGTTTGGGGGAAAAGTCTATTACCCATAAATTTGAAGTCTAATACCAACTAAAAGGGCTTGGATATGAACAAGGTTAGAAATCTAAGGCTAATACTCATTTAAATGGGTTTGTCGAGTCAGGATCAATTTGTCCGAAAATCCAAGGCTAACACCTCCAAAAACCAAGTTCAATCAAGTTTGAGGGAAAAGTCTATTACCCATAAATTTGAAGTCAAATACCAACTAAAAGGGCTTGGATATGAACAAGGTTAGAAATCTAAGGCTAATACTCATTTAAATGGGGCTCGTCGAGTCAGGATCACTTTTTCCAAAAATCCAAGGCTAACACTCCCTCCAAAAACCAAGTTCAATCAAGTTTGGGGGAAAAGTCTATTACCCATAAATTTGAAGTCTAATACCAACTAAAAGGCCTTGGATATGAACAAGGTTAGAAATCTAAGTCTAATACTCATTTAAATGGGGCTTGTCGAGTCATGATCAATTTGTCCGAAAATCCAAGGCTAACACCTCCAAAAACCAAGTTCAATCAAGTTTGGGGGAAAAGTCTATTACCCATAAATTTGAAGTCTAATACCAACTAAAAGGGCTTGGATATGATCAAGGTTAGAAATCTAAGGCAAATACTCATTTAAATGGGTTTGTCGAGTCAGGATCAATTTGTCCGAAAATCCAAGGCTAACACCTCCAAAAACCAAGTTCAATCAAGTTTGAGGGAAAAGTCTATTACCCATAAATTTCAAGTCAAATACCAACTAAAAGGGCTTGGATATGAACAAGGTTAGAAATCTAAGGCTAATACTCATTTAAATGGGGCTCGTCGAGTCAGGATCAGTTTTTCCAAAAATCCAAGGTAACACTCCCTCCAAAAACTAAGTTCAATCATGTTTGGGGGAAAAGTCTATTACCCATAAATTTGAAATCTAATACCAACTAAAAAGGCTTGGATATGAAGAAGGTTAGAAATCTAAGGCTAATACTCATTTAAATGGGGCTCGTCGAGTCAGGATCAATTTTTCCGAAAATCCAAGGCTAACACTCCCTCCAAAAACCAAGTTCAATCAAGTTTGGGGGAAAAGTCTATTACCCATAAATTTGAAGTCTAATACCAACTAAAAGGGCTTGGATATGAACAAGGCTAGAAATCTAAGGCTAATACTCATTTAATTGGGGCTCGTCGAGTCAGGATCAATTTTTCCGAAAATCCAAGGCTAACACTCCCTCCAAAAACTAAGTTCAATCATGTTTGGGGGAAAAGTCTATTACCCATAAATTTGAAGTCTAATACCAACTAAAAGGGCATGGATATGAACAAGGTTAGAAATCTAAGTCTAATACTCATTTAAATGGGGTTTGTCGAGTCAGGATCAATTTGTCCGAAAATCCAAGGCTTACACCTCCAAAAACCAAGTTCAATCAAGTTTGGGGGAAAAGTCTATTACCCATAAATTTGAAGTCTAATACCAAATAAAAGGCCTTGGATATAAACAAGGTTAGAAATCTAAGTCTAATACTCATTTAAATGGGGCTTGTCGAGTCAGGATCAATTTGTCCGAAAATCCAAGGCTAACACCTCCAAAAACCAAGTTCAATCAAGTTTGGGGGAAAAGTCTATTACCCATAAATTTGAAGTCTAATACCAACTAAAAGGCCTTGGATATGAACAAGGTTAGAAATCTAAGTCTAATACTCATTTAAATGGGGCTTGTCGAGTCAGGATCAATTTGTCCAAAAATCCAAGGCTAACACCTCCAAAAACCAAGTTCAATCAAGTTTGGGGGAAAAGTCTATTACCCATAAATTTGAAGTCTAATACCAACTAAAAGGTCTTGGATATGAACAAGGTTAGAAATCTAAGTCTAATACTCATTTAAATGGGGCTTGTCGAGTGAGGATCAATTTGTCCGAAAATCCAAGGCTAACACCTCCAAAAACCAAGTTCAATCAAGTTTGGGGGAAAAGTCTATTACCCATAAATTTGAAGTCTAATACCAACTAAAAGGGCTTGGATATGAACAAGGTTAGAAATCTAAGGCTAATACTCATTTAAATGGGGCTCGTCGAGTTAGGATCAATTTTTCCGAAAATCCAAGGCTAACACTCCCTCCAAAAACCATGTTCAATCATGTTTGGGGGAAAAGTCTATTACCCATAAATTTGAAGTCTAATACCAACTAAAAGGGCTTGGATATGAACAAGGTTAGAAATCTAAGTCTAATGCTCATTTAAATGGGGCTTGTCGAGTCAGAATCAATTTGTCTAAAAATCCAAGGCTAACACCTCCAAAAACCAAGTTCAATCAAGTTTGGGGGAAAAGTCTATTACCCATAAATTTGAAGTCTAATACCAACTAAAAGGCCTTGGATATGAACAAGGTTAGAAATCTAAGTCTAATACTCATTTAAATGGGGCTTGTCGAGTCAGGATCAATTTGTCTGAAAATCCAAGGCTAACACCTCCAAAAACCAAGTTCAATCAAGTTTGGGGGAAAAGTCTATTACCCATAAATTTGAAGTCTAATACCAACTAAAAGGGCTTGGATATGAACAAGGTTAGAAATCTAAGGCTAATACTCATTTAAATGGGGCTCGTCGAGTCAGGATTAATTTTTCCGAAAATCGAAGGCTAACACTCCCTCCAAAAACTAAGTTCAATCATGTTTGGGGGAAAAGTCTATTACCCATAAATTTGAAGTCTAATACCAACTAAAAGGTCTTGGATATGAACAAGGTTAGAAATCTAAGTCTAATACTCATTTAAATGGGGCTTGTCGAGTCAGGATCAATTTGTCCGAAAATCCAAGGCTAACACCTCCAAAAACCAAGTTCAATCAAGTTTGGGGGAAAAGTCTATTACCCATAAATTTGAAGTCTAATACCAACTAAAAGGCCTTGGATATGAACAAGGTTAGAAATCTAAGTCTAATACTCATTTAAATGGGGCTTGTCGAGTCAGGATCAATTTGTCCGAAAATCCAAGGCTAACACCTCCAAAAACCAAGTTCAATCAAGTTTGGGGGAAAAGTCTATTACCCATAAATTTGAAGTCTAATACCAACTAAAAGGGCTTGGATATGAACAAGGTTAGAAATCTAAGGCTAATACTCATTTAAATGGGTTTGTCGAGTCAGGATCAATTTGTCCGAAAATCCAAGGCTAACACCTCCAAAAACCAAGTTCAATCAAGTTTGAGGGAAAAGTCTATTACCCATAAATTTGAAGTCAAATACCAACTAAAAGGGCTTGGATATGAACAAGGTTAGAAATCTAAGGCTAATACTCATTTAAATGGGGCTCGTCGAGTTAGGATCACTTTTTCCAAAAATCCAAGGCTAACACTCCCTCCAAAAACCAAGTTCAATCAAGTTTGGGGGAAAAGTCTATTACCCATAAATTTGTAGTCTAATACCAACTAAAAGGCCTTGGATATGAACAAGGTTAGAAATCTAAGTCTAATACTCATTTAAATGGGGCTTGTCGAGTCAGGATCAATTTGTCCGAAAATCCAAGGCTAACACCTCCAAAAACCAAGTTCAATCAAGTTTGGGGGAAAAGTCTATTACCCATAAATTTGAAGTCTAATACCAACTAAAAGGGCTTGGATATGATCAAGGTTAGAAATCTAAGGCTAATACTCATTTAAATGGGTTTGTCGAGTCAGGATCAATTTGTCCGAAAATCCAAGGCTAACACCTCCAAAAACCAAGTTCAATCAAGCTTGAGGGAAAAGTCTATTACCCATAAATTTGAAGTCAAATACCAACTAAAAGGGCTTGGATATGAACAAGGTTAGAAATCTAAGGCTAATACTCATTTAAATGGGGCTCGTCGAGTCAGGATCAGTTTTTCCAAAAATCCAAGGTAACACTCCCTCCAAAAACTAAGTTCAATCATGTTTGGGGGAAAAGTCTATTACCCATAAATTTGAAATCTAATACCAACTAAAAAGGCTTGGATATGAAGAAGGTTAGAAATCTAAGGCTAATACTCATTTAAATGGGGCTCGTCGAGTCAGGATCAATTTTTCTGAAAATCCAAGGCTAACACTCCCTCCAAAAACCAAGTTCAATCAAGTTTGGGGGAAAAGTCTATTACCCATAAATTTGAAGTCTAATACCAACTAAAAGGGCTTGGATATGAACAAGGCTAGAAATCTAAGGCTAATACTCATTTAATTGGGGCTCGTCGAGTCAGGATCAATTTTTCCGAAAATCCAAGGCTAACACTCCCTCCAAAAACTAAGTTCAATCATGTTTGGGGGAAAAGTCTATTACCCATAAATTTGAAGTCTAATACCAACTAAAAGGGCATGGATATGAACAAGGTTAGAAATCTAAGTCTAATACTCATTTAAATGGGGTTGTCGAGTCAGGATCAATTTGTCCGAAAATCCAAGGCTTACACCTCCAAAAACCAAGTTCAATCAAGTTTGGGGGAAAAGTCTATTACCCATAAATTTAAAGTCTAATACCAAATAAAAGGCCTTGGATATAAACAAGGTTAGAAATCTAAGTCTAATACTCATTTAAATGGGGCTTGTCGAATCAGGATCAATTTGTCCGAAAATCCAAAGCTAAAACCTCCAAAAACCAAGTTCAATCAAGTTTGGGGGAAAAGTCTATTACCCATAAATTTGAAGTCTAATACCAACTAAAAGGCCTTGGATATGAACAAGGTTAGAAATCTAAGTCTAATACTCATTTAAATGGGGCTTGTCGAGTCAGGATCAATTTGTCCGAAAATCCAAGGCTAACACCTCCAAAAACTAAGTTCAATCATGTTTGGGGGAAAAGTCTATTACCCATAAATTTGAAGTCTAATACCAACTAAAAGGTCTTGGATATGAACAAGGTTAGAAATCTAAGTCTAATACTCATTTAAATGGGGCTTGTCGAGTCAGGATCAATTTGTCCGAAAATCCAAGGCTTACACCTCCAAAAACCAAGTTCAATCAAGTTTGGGGGAAAAGTCTATTACCCATAAATTTGAAGTCTAATACCAACTAAAAGGGCTTGGATATGAACAAGGTTAGAAATCTAAGGCTAATACTCATTTAAATGGGGCTCGTCGAGTCAGGATCAATTTTTCCGAAAATCGAAGGCTAACACTCCCTCCAAAAACTAAGTTCAATCATGTTTGGGGGAAAAGTCTATTACCCATAAATTTGAAGTCTAATACCAACTAAAAGGTCTTGGATATGAACAAGGTTAGAAATCTAAGTCTAGTACTCATTTAAATGGGGCTTGTCGAGTCAGGATCAATTTGTCCGAAAATCCAAGGCTAACACCTCCAAAAACCAAGTTCAATCAAGTTTGGGGGAAAAGTCTATTACCCATAAATTTGAAGTCTAATACCAACTAAAAGGGCTTGGATATGAACGAGGTTAGAAATCTAAGTCTAATACTTATTTAAATGGGGCTTGTCGAGTCAGGATCAATTTGTCCGAAAATCCAAGGCTAACACCTCCAAAAACCAAGTTCAATCAAGTTTGGGGGAAAAGTCTATTACCCATAAATTTGAAGTCTAATACCAACTAAAACGCCTTGGATATGAACAAGGTTAGAAATCTAAGTCTAATACTCATTTAAATGGGGCTTGTCGAGTCAGGATCAATTTGTCTGAAAATCCAAGCCTAACACCTCCAAAAACCAAGTTCAATCAAGTTTGAGGGAAAAGTCTATTACCCATAAATTTGAAGTCAAATACCAACTAAAAGGGCTTGGATATGAACAAGGTTAGAAATCTAAGGCTAATACTCATTTAAATGGGGCTCGTCGAGTCAGGATCAATTTTTCCGAAAATCGAAGGCTAACACTCCCTCCAAAAACTAAGTTCAATCATGTTTGGGGGAAAAGTCTATTACCCATAAATTTGAAGTCTAATACCAACTAAAAGGGCTTGGATATGAACGAGGTTAGAAATCTAAGTCTAATACTTATTTAAATGGGGCTTGTCGAGTCAGGATCAATTTGTCCGAAAATCCAAGCCTAACACCTCCAAAAACCAAGTTCAATCAAGTTTGGGGGAAAAGTCTATTACCCATAAATTTGAAGTCTAATACCAACTAAAACGCCTTGGATATGAACAAGGTTAGAAATCTAAGTCTAATACTCATTTAAATGGGGCTTGTCGAGTCAGGATCAATTTGTCTGAAAATCCAAGCCTAACACCTCCAAAAACCAAGTTCAATCAAGTTTGAGGGAAAAGTCTATTACCCATAAATTTGAAGTCAAATACCAACTAAAAGGGCTTGGATATGAACAAGGTTAGAAATCTAAGGCTAATACTCATTTAAATGGGGCTCGTCGAGTCAGGATCAATTTTTCCGAAAATCCAAGGCTAACACTCCCTCCAAAAACTAAGTTCAATCATGTTTGGGGGAAAAGTCTATTACCCATAATTTTGAAATCTAATACCAACTAAAAAGGCTTGGATATGAAGAAGGTTAGAAATCTAAGGCTAATACTCATTTAAATGGGGCTCGTCGAGTCAGGATCATTTTTTCCGAAAATCCAAGGCTAACACTCCCTCCAAAAACCATGTTCAATCATGTTTGGGGGAAAAGTCTATTACCCATAAATTTGAAGTCTAATACCAACTAAAAGGGCTTGGATATGAACAAGGTTAGAAATCTAAGTCTAATGCTCATTTAAATGGGGCTTGTCGAGTCAAGATCAATTTGTCTAAAAATCCAAGGCTAACACCTCCAAAAACCAAGTTCAATCAAGTTTGGGGGAAAAGTCTATTACCCATAAATTTGAAGTCTAATACCAACTAAAAGGCCTTGGATATGAACAAGGTTAGAAATCTAAGTCTAATACTCATTTAAATGGGGCTTGTCGAGTCAGGATCAATTTGTCTGAAAATCCAAAGCTAACACCTCCAAAAACCAAGTTCAATCAAGTTTGGGGGAAAAGTCTATTACCCATAAATTTGAAGTCTAATACCAACTAAAAGGGCTTGGATATGAACAAGGTTAGAAATCTAAGGCTAATACTCATTTAAATGGGGCTCGTCGAGTCAGGATCAATTTTTCCGAAAATCCAAGGCTAACACTCCCTCCAAAAACTAAGTTCAATCATGTTTGGGGGAAAAGTCTATTACCCATAATTTTGAAATCTAATACCAACTAAAAAGGCTTGGATATGAAGAAGGTTAGAAATCTAAGGCTAATACTCATTTAAATGGGGCTCGTCGAGTCAGGATCATTTTTTCCGAAAATCCAAGGCTAACACTCCCTCCAAAAACCATGTTCAATCATGTTTGGGGGAAAAGTCTATTACCCATAAATTTGAAGTCTAATACCAACTAAAAGGGCTTGGATATGAACAAGGTTAGAAATCTAAGTCTAATGCTCATTTAAATGGGGCTTGTCGAGTCAAGATCAATTTGTCTAAAAATCCAAGGCTAACACCTCCAAAAACCAAGTTCAATCAAGTTTGGGGGAAAAGTCTATTACCCATAAATTTGAAGTCTAATACCAACTAAAAGGCCTTGGATATGAACAAGGTTAGAAATCTAAGGCTAATACTCATTTAAATGGGGCTTGTCGAGTCAGGATCAATTTGTCTGAAAATCCAAGGCTAACACCTCCAAAAACCAAGTTCAATCAAGTTTGGGGGAAAAGTCTATTACCCATAAATTTGAAGTCTAATACCAACTAAAAGGGCTTGGATATGAACAAGGTTAGAAATCTAAGGCTAATACTCATTTAAATGGGGCTCGTCGAGTCAGGATCAATTTTTCCGAAAATCAAAGGCTAACACTCCCTCCAAAAACTAAGTTCAATCATGTTTGGGGGAAAAGTCTATTACCCATAAATTTGAAGTCTAATACCAACTAAAAGGCCTTGGATATGAACAAGGTTAGAAATCTAAGGCTAATACTCATTTAAATGGGGCTTGTCGAGTCAGGATCAATTTGTCTGAAAATCCAAGGCTAACACCTCCAAAAACCAAGTTCAATCAAGTTTGGGGGAAAAGTCTATTACCCATAAATTTGAAGTCTAATACCAACTAAAAGGGCTTGGATATGAACAAGGTTAGAAATCTAAGGCTAATACTCATTTAAATGGGGCTCGTCGAGTCAGGATCAATTTTTTCGAAAATCGAAGGCTAACACTCCCTCCAAAAACTAAGTTCAATCATGTTTGGGGGAAAAGTCTATTACCCATAAATTTGAAGTCTAATACCAACTAAAAGGTCTTGGATATGAACAAGGTTAGAAATCTAAGTCTAGTACTCATTTAAATGGGGCTTGTCGAGTCAGGATCAATTTGTCCGAAAATCCAAGGCTAACTCCTCCAAAAACCAAGTTCAATCAAGTTTGGGGGAAAAGTCTATTACCCATAAATTTGAAGTCTAATACCAACTAAAAGGGCTTGGATATGAACGAGGTTAGAAATCTAAGTCTAATACTTATTTAAATGGGGCTTGTCGAGTCAGGATCAATTTGTCCGAAAATCCAAGGCTAACACCTCCAAAAACCAAGTTCAATCAAGTTTGGGGGAAAAGTCTATTACCCATAAATTTGAAGTCTAATACCAACTAAAACGCCTTGGATATGAACAAGGTTAGAAATCTAAGTCTAATACTCATTTAAATGGGGCTTGTCGAATCAGGATCAATTTGTCTGAAAATCCAAGCCTAACACCTCCAAAAACCAAGTTCAATCAAGTTTGAGGGAAAAGTCTATTACCCATAAATTTGAAGTCAAATACCAACTAAAAGGGCTTGGATATGAACAAGGTTAGAAATCTAAGGCTAATACTCATTTAAATAGGGCTCGTCGAGTCAGGATCAATTTTTCCGAAAATCCAAGGCTAACACTCCCTCCAAAAACTAAGTTCAATCATGTTTGGGGGAAAAGTCTATTACCCATAATTTTGAAATCTAATACCAACTAAAAAGGCTTGGATATGAAGAAGGTTAGAAATCTAAGGCTAATACTCATTTAAATGGGGCTCGTCGAGTCAGGATCATTTTTTCCGAAAATCCAAGGCTAACACTCCCTCCAAAAACCATGTTCAATCATGTTTGGGGGAAAAGTCTATTACCCATAAATTTGAAGTCTAATACCAACTAAAAGGGCTTGGATATGAACAAGGTTAGAAATCTAAGTCTAATGCTCATTTAAATGGGGCTTGTCGAGTCAGGATCAATTTGTCTAAAAATCCAAGGCTAACACCTCCAAAAACCAAGTTCAATCAAGTTTGGGGGAAAAGTCTATTACCCATAAATTTGAAGTCTAATACCAACTAAAAGGCCTTGGATATGAACAAGGTTAGAAATCTAAGTCTAATACTCATTTAAATGGGGCTTGTCGAGTCAGGATCAATTTGTCTGAAAATCCAAGGCTAACACCTCCAAAAACCAAGTTCAATCAAGTTTGGGGGAAAAGTCTATTACCCATAAATTTGAAGTCTAATACCAACTAAAAGGGCTTGGATATGAACAAGGTTAGAAATCTAAGGCTAATACTCATTTAAATGGGGCTCGTCGAGTCAGGATCAATTTTTTCGAAAATCGAAGGCTAACACTCCCTCCAAAAACTAAGTTCAATCATGTTTGGGGGAAAAGTCTATTACCCATAAATTTGAAGTCTAATACCAACTAAAAGGTCTTGGATATGAACAAGGTTAGAAATCTAAGTCTAGTACTCATTTAAATGGGGCTTGTCGAGTCAGGATCAATTTGTCCGAAAATCCAAGGCTAACTCCTCCAAAAACCAAGTTCAATCAAGTTTGGGGGAAAAGTCTATTACCCATAAATTTGAAGTCTAATACCAACTAAAAGGGCTTGGATATGAACGAGGTTAGAAATCTAAGTCTAATACTTATTTAAATGGGGCTTGTCGAGTCAGGATCAATTTGTCCGAAAATCCAAGGCTAACACCTCCAAAAACCAAGTTCAATCAAGTTTGGGGGAAAAGTCTATTACCCATAAATTTGAAGTCTAATACCAACTAAAACGCCTTGGATATGAACAAGGTTAGAAATCTAAGTCTAATACTCATTTAAATGGGGCTTGTCGAGTCAGGATCAATTTGTCTGAAAATCCAAGCCTAACACCTCCAAAAACCAAGTTCAATCAAGTTTGAGGGAAAAGTCTATTACCCATAAATTTGAAGTCAAATACCAACTAAAAGGGCTTGGATATGAACAAGGTTAGAAATCTAAGGCTAATACTCATTTAAATGGGGCTCGTCGAGTCAGGATCAATTTTTCCGAAAATCCAAGGCTAACACTCCCTCCAAAAACTAAGTTCAATCATGTTTGGGGGAAAAGTCTATTACCCATAATTTTGAAATCTAATACCAACTAAAAAGGCTTGGATATGAAGAAGGTTAGAAATCTAAGGCTAATACTCATTTAAATGGGGCTCGTCGAGTCAGGATCATTTTTTCCGAAAATCCAAGGCTAACACTCCCTCCAAAAACCATGTTCAATCATGTTTGGGGGAAAAGTCTATTACCCATAAATTTGAAGTCTAATACCAACTAAAAGGGCTTGGATATGAACAAGGTTAGAAATCTAAGTCTAATGCTCATTTAAATGGGGCTTGTCGAGTCAAGATCAATTTGTCTAAAAATCCAAGGCTAACACCTCCAAAAACCAAGTTCAATCAAGTTTGGGGGAAAAGTCTATTACCCATAAATTTGAAGTCTAATACCAACTAAAAGGCCTTGGATATGAACAAGGTTAGAAATCTAAGGCTAATACTCATTTAAATGGGGCTTGTCGAGTCAGGATCAATTTGTCTGAAAATCCAAGGCTAACACCTCCAAAAACCAAGTTCAATCAAGTTTGGGGGAAAAGTCTATTACCCATAAATTTGAAGTCTAATACCAACTAAAAGGGCTTGGATATGAACAAGGTTAGAAATCTAAGGCTAATACTCATTTAAATGGGGCTCGTCGAGTCAGGATCAATTTTTCCGAAAATCAAAGGCTAACACTCCCTCCAAAAACTAAGTTCAATCATGTTTGGGGGAAAAGTCTATTACCCATAAATTTGAAGTCTAATACCAACTAAAAGGTCTTGGATATGAACAAGGTTAGAAATCTAAGTTTAGTACTCATTTAAATGGGGCTTGTCGAGTCAGGATCAATTTGTCCGAAAATCCAAGGCTAACACCTCCAAAAACCAAGTTCAATCAAGTTTGGGGGAAAAGTCTATTACCCATAAATTTGAAGTCTAATACCAACTAAAAGGGCTTGGATATGAACGAGGTTAGAAATCTAAGTCTAATACTTATTTAAATGGGGCTTGTCGAGTCAGGATCAATTTGTCCGAAAATCCAAGGCTAACACCTCCAAAAACCAAGTTCAATCAAGTTTGGGGGAAAAGTCTATTACCCATAAATTTGAAGTCTAATACCAACTAAAAGGCCTTGGATATGAACAAGGTTAGAAATCTAAGTCTAATACTCATTTAAATGGGGCTTGTCGAGTCAGGATCAATTTGTCTGAAAATCCAAGCCTAACACCTCCAAAAACCAAGTTCAATCAAGTTTGAGGGAAAAGTCTATTACCCATAAATTTGAAGTCAAATACCAACTAAAAGGGCTTGGATATGAACAAGGTTAGAAATCTAAGGCTAATACTCATTTAAATGGGGCTCGTCGAGTCAGGATCAATTTTTCCGAAAATCCAAGGCTAACACTCCCTCCAAAAACTAAGTTCAATCATGTTTGGGGGAAAAGTCTATTACCCATAATTTTGAAATCTAATACCAACTAAAAAGGCTTGGATATGAAGAACGTTAGAAATCTAAGGCTAATACTCATTTAAATGGGGCTCGTCGAGTCAGGATCATTTTTTCCGAAAATCCAAGGCTAACACTCCCTCCAAAAACCATGTTCAATCATGTTTGGGGGAAAAGTCTATTACCCATAATTTTGAAATCTAATACCAACTAAAAAGGCTTGGATATGAAGAAGGTTAGAAATCTAAGGCTAATACTCATTTAAATGGGGCTCGTCGAGTCAGGATCATTTTTTCCGAAAATCCAAGGCTAACACTCCCTCCAAAAACCATGTTCAATCATGTTTGGGGGAAAAGTCTATTACCCATAAATTTGAAGTCTAATACCAACTAAAAGGGCTTGGATATGAACAAGGTTAGAAATCTAAGTCTAATGCTCATTTAAATGGGGCTTGTCGAGTCAGGATCAATTTGTCTAAAAATCCAAGGCTAACACCTCCAAAAACCAAGTTCAATCAAGTTTGGGGGAAAAGTCTATTACCCATAAATTTGAAGTCTAATACCAACTAAAAGGCCTTGGATATGAACAAGGTTAGAAATCTAAGTCTAATACTCATTTAAATGGGGCTTGTCGAGTCAGGATCAATTTGTCTGAAAATCCAAGGCTAACACCTCCAAAAACCAAGTTCAATCAAGTTTGGGGGAAAAGTCTATTACCCATAAATTTGAAGTCTAATACCAACTAAAAGGGCTTGGATATGAACAAGGTTAGAAATCTAAGGCTAATACTCATTTAAATGGGGCTCGTCGAGTCAGGATCAATTTTTCCGAAAATCGAAGGCTAACACTCCCTCCAAAAACTAAGTTCAATCATGTTTGGGGGAAAAGTCTATTACCCATAAATTTGAAGTCTAATACCAACTAAAAGGGCTTGGATATGAACGAGGTTAGAAATCTAAGTCTAATACTTATTTAAATGGGGCTTGTCGAGTCAGGATCAATTTGTCCGAAAATCCAAGCCTAACACCTCCAAAAACCAAGTTCAATCAAGTTTGGGGGAAAAGTCTATTACCCATAAATTTGAAGTCTAATACCAACTAAAACGCCTTGGATATGAACAAGGTTAGAAATCTAAGTCTAATACTCATTTAAATGGGGCTTGTCGAGTCAGGATCAATTTGTCTGAAAATCCAAGCCTAACACCTCCAAAAACCAAGTTCAATCAAGTTTGAGGGAAAAGTCTATTACCCATAAATTTGAAGTCAAATACCAACTAAAAGGGCTTGGATATGAACAAGGTTAGAAATCTAAGGCTAATACTCATTTAAATGGGGCTCGTCGAGTCAGGATCAATTTTTCCGAAAATCCAAGGCTAACACTCCCTCCAAAAACTAAGTTCAATCATGTTTGGGGGAAAAGTCTATTACCCATAATTTTGAAATCTAATACCAACTAAAAAGGCTTGGATATGAAGAAGGTTAGAAATCTAAGGCTAATACTCATTTAAATGGGGCTCGTCGAGTCAGGATCATTTTTTCCGAAAATCCAAGGCTAACACTCCCTCCAAAAACCATGTTCAATCATGTTTGGGGGAAAAGTCTATTACCCATAAATTTGAAGTCTAATACCAACTAAAAGGGCTTGGATATGAACAAGGTTAGAAATCTAAGTCTAATGCTCATTTAAATGGGGCTTGTCGAGTCAAGATCAATTTGTCTAAAAATCCAAGGCTAACACCTCCAAAAACCAAGTTCAATCAAGTTTGGGGGAAAAGTCTATTACCCATAAATTTGAAGTCTAATACCAACTAAAAGGCCTTGGATATGAACAAGGTTAGAAATCTAAGTCTAATACTCATTTAAATGGGGCTTGTCGAGTCAGGATCAATTTGTCTGAAAATCCAAAGCTAACACCTCCAAAAACCAAGTTCAATCAAGTTTGGGGGAAAAGTCTATTACCCATAAATTTGAAGTCTAATACCAACTAAAAGGGCTTGGATATGAACAAGGTTAGAAATCTAAGGCTAATACTCATTTAAATGGGGCTCGTCGAGTCAGGATCAATTTTTCCGAAAATCGAAGGCTAACACTCCCTCCAAAAACTAAGTTCAATCATGTTTGGGGGAAAAGTCTATTACCCATAAATTTGAAGTCTAATACCAACTAAAAGGTCTTGGATATGAACAAGGTTAGAAATCTAAGTCTAGTACTCATTTAAATGGGGCTTGTCGAGTCAGGATCAATTTGTCCGAAAATCCAAGGCTAACACCTCCAAAAACCAAGTTCAATCAAGTTTGGGGGAAAAGTCTATTACCCATAAATTTGAAGTCTAATACCAACTAAAAGGGCTTGGATATGAACGAGGTTAGAAATCTAAGTCTAATACTTATTTAAATGGGGCTTGTCGAGTCAGGATCAATTTGTCCGAAAATCCAAGCCTAACACCTCCAAAAACCAAGTTCAATCAAGTTTGGGGGAAAAGTCTATTACCCATAAATTTGAAGTCTAATACCAACTAAAAGGCCTTGGATATGAACAAGGTTAGAAATCTAAGTCTAATACTCATTTAAATGGGGCTTGTCGAGTCAGGATCAATTTGTCTGAAAATCCAAGCCTAACACCTCCAAAAACCAAGTTCAATCAAGTTTGAGGGAAAAGTCTATTACCCATAAATTTGAAGTCAAATACCAACTAAAAGGGCTTGGATATGAACAAGGTTAGAAATCTAAGGCTAATACTCATTTAAATGGGGCTCGTCAAGTCAGGATCAATTTTTCCGAAAATCCAAGGCTAACACTCCCTCCAAAAACTAAGTTCAATCATGTTTGGGGGAAAAGTCTATTACCCATAATTTTGAAATCTAATACCAACTAAAAAGGCTTGGATATGAAGAAGGTTAGAAATCTAAGGCTAATACTCATTTAAATGGGGCTCGTCGAGTCAGGATCATTTTTTCCGAAAATCCAAGGCTAACACTCCCTCCAAAAACCATGTTCAATCATGTTTGGGGGAAAAGTCTATTACCCATAAATTTGAAGTCTAATACCAACTAAAAGGGCTTGGATATGAACAAGGTTAGAAATCTAAGTCTAATGCTCATTTAAATGGGGCTTGTCGAGTCAGGATCAATTTGTCTAAAAATCCAAGGCTAACACCTCCAAAAACCAAGTTCAATCAAGTTTGGGGGAAAAGTCTATTACCCATAAATTTGAAGTCTAATACCAACTAAAAGGCCTTGGATATGAACAAGGTTAGAAATCTAAGTCTAATACTCATTTAAATGGGGCTTGTCGAGTCAGGATCAATTTGTCTGAAAATCCAAGGCTAACACCTCCAAAAACCAAGTTCAATCAAGTTTTGGGGAAAAGTCTATTACCCATAAATTTGAAGTCTAATACCAACTAAAAGGGCTTGGATATGAACAAGGTTAGAAATCTAAGGCTAATACTCATTTAAATGGGGCTCGTCGAGTCAGGATCAATTTTTCCGAAAATCGAAGGCTAACACTCCCTCCAAAAACTAAGTTCAATCATGTTTGGGGGAAAAGTCTATTACCCATAAATTTGAAGTCTAATACCAACTAAAAGGTCTTGGATATGAACAAGGTTAGAAATCTAAGTTTAGTACTCATTTAAATGGGGCTTGTCGAGTCAGGATCAATTTGTCCGAAAATCCAAGGCTAACACCTCCAAAAACCAAGTTCAATCAAGTTTGGGGGAAAAGTCTATTACCCATAAATTTGAAGTCTAATACCAACTAAAAGGGCTTGGATATGAACGAGGTTAGAAATCTAAGTCTAATACTCATTTAAATGGGGCTTGTCGAGTCAGGATCAATTTGTCCGAAAATCCAAGGCTAACACCTCCAAAAACCAAGTTCAATCAAGTTTGGGGGAAAAGTCTATTACCCATAAATTTGAAGTCTAATACCAACTAAAAGGGCTTGGATATGAACAAGGTTAGAAATCTAAGGCTAATACTCATTTAAATGGGGCTCGTCGAGTCAGGATCAATTTTTCCGAAAATCCAAGGCTAACACTCCCTCCAAAAACTAAGTTCAATCATGTTTGGGGGAAAAGTCTATTACCCATAATTTTGAAATCTAATACCAACTAAAAAGGCTTGGATATGAAGAAGGTTAGAAATCTAAGGCTAATACTCATTTAAATGGGGCTCGTCGAGTCAGGATCATTTTTTCCGAAAATCCAAGGCTAACACTCCCTCCAAAAACCATGTTCAATCATGTTTGGGGGAAAAGTCTATTACCCATAAATTTGAAGTCTAATACCAACTAAAAGGGCTTGGATATGAACAAGGTTAGAAATCTAAGGCTAATACTCATTTAAATGGGGCTCGTCGAGTCAGGATCACTTTTTCCGAAAATCCAAGGCTAACACTCCCTCCAAAAACTAAGTTCAATCATGTTTGGGGGAAAAGTCTATTACCCATAATTTTGAAATCTAATACCAACTAAAAAGGCTTGGATATGAAGAAGGTTAGAAATCTAAGGCTAATACTCATTTAAATGGGGCTCGTCGAGTCAGGATCATTTTTTCCGAAAATCCAAGGCTAACACTCCCTCCAAAAACTAAGTTCAATCATGTTTGGGGGAAAAGTCTATTACCCATAATTTTGAAATCTAATACCAACTAAAAAGGCTTGGATATGAAGAAGGTTAGAAATCTAAGGCTAATACTCATTTAAATGGGGCTCGTCGAGTCAGGATCATTTTTTCCGAAAATCCAAGGCTAACACTCCCTCCAAAAACCATGTTCAATCATGTTTGGGGGAAAAGTCTATTACCCATAAATTTGAAGTCTAATACCAACTAAAAGGGCTTGGATATGAACAAGGTTAGAAATCTAAGTCTAATGCTCATTTAAATGGGGCTTGTCGAGTCAGGATCAATTTGTCTAAAAATCCAAGGCTAACACCTCCAAAAACCAAGTTCAATCAAGTTTGGGGGAAAAGTCTATTACCCATAAATTTGAAGTCTAATACCAACTAAAAGGCCTTGGATATGAACAAGGTTAGAAATCTAAGTCTAATACTCATTTAAATGGGGCTTGTCGAGTCAGGATCAATTTGTCTGAAAATCCAAGGCTAACACCTCCAAAAACCAAGTTCAATCAAGTTTGGGGGAAAAGTCTATTACCCATAAATTTGAAGTCTAATACCAACTAAAAGGGCTTGGATATGAACAAGGTTAGAAATCTAAGGCTAATACTCATTTAAATGGGGCTCGTCGAGTCAGGATCAATTTTTCCGAAAATCGAAGGCTAACACTCCCTCCAAAAACTAAGTTCAATCATGTTTGGGGGAAAAGTCTATTACCCATAAATTTGAAGTCTAATACCAACTAAAAGGTCTTGGATATGAACAAGGTTAGAAATCTAAGTCTAGTACTCATTTAAATGGGGCTTGTCGAGTCAGGATCAATTTGTCCGAAAATCCAAGGCTAACACCTCCAAAAACCAAGTTCAATCAAGTTTGGGGGAAAAGTCTATTACCCATAAATTTGAAGTCTAATACCAACTAAAAGGGCTTGGATATGAACGAGGTTAGAAATCTAAGTCTAATACTTATTTAAATGGGGCTTGTCGAGTCAGGATCAATTTGTCCGAAAATCCAAGGCTAACACCTCCAAAAACCAAGTTCAATCAAGTTTGGGGGAAAAGTCTATTACCCATAAATTTGAAGTCTAATACCAACTAAAAGGCCTTGGATATGAACAAGGTTAGAAATCTAAGTCTAATACTCATTTAAATGGGGCTTGTCGAGTCAGGATCAATTTGTCTGAAAATCCAAGCCTAACACCTCCAAAAACCAAGTTCAATCAAGTTTGAGGGAAAAGTCTATTACCCATAAATTTGAAGTCAAATACCAACTAAAAGGGCTTGGATATGAACAAGGTTAGAAATCTAAGGCTAATACTCATTTAAATGGGGCTCGTCGAGTCAGGATCAATTTTTCCGAAAATCCAAGGCTAACACTCCCTCCAAAAACTAAGTTCAATCATGTTTGGGGGAAAAGTCTATTACCCATAATTTTGAAATCTAATACCAACTAAAAAGGCTTGGATATGAAGAAGGTTAGAAATCTAAGGCTAATACTCATTTAAATGGGGCTCGTCGAGTCAGGATCATTTTTTCCGAAAATCCAAGGCTAACACTCCCTCCAAAAACCATGTTCAATCATGTTTGGGGGAAAAGTCTATTACCCATAAATTTGAAGTCTAATACCAACTAAAAGGGCTTGGATATGAACAAGGTTAGAAATCTAAGTCTAATGCTCATTTAAATGGGGCTTGTCGAGTCAGGATCAATTTGTCTAAAAATCCAAGGCTAACACCTCCAAAAACCAAGTTCAATCAAGTTTGGGGGAAAAGTCTATTACCCATAAATTTGAAGTCTAATACCAACTAAAAGGCCTTGGATATGAACAAGGTTAGAAATCTAAGTCTAATACTCATTTAAATGGGGCTTGTCGAGTCAGGATCAATTTGTTTGAAAATCCAAGGCTAACACCTCCAAAAACCAAGTTCAATCAAGTTTTGGGGAAAAGTCTATTACCCATAAATTTGAAGTCTAATACCAACTAAAAGGGCTTGGATATGAACAAGGTTAGAAATCTAAGGCTAATACTCATTTAAATGGGGCTCGTCGAGTCAGGATCAATTTTTCTGAAAATCGAAGGCTAACACTCCCTCCAAAAACTAAGTTCAATCATGTTTGGGGGAAAAGTCTATTACCCATAAATTTGAAGTCTAATACCAACTAAAAGGTCTTGGATATGAACAAGGTTAGAAATCTAAGTCTAGTACTCATTTAAATGGGGCTTGTCGAGTCAGGATCAATTTGTCCGAAAATCCAAGGCTAACACCTCCAAAAACCAAGTTCAATCAAGTTTGGGGGAAAAGTCTATTACCCATAAATTTGAAGTCTAATACCAACTAAAAGGGCTTGGATATGAACGAGGTTAGAAATCTAAGTCTAATACTCATTTAAATGGGGCTTGTCGAGTCAGGATCAATTTGTCCGAAAATCCAAGGCTAACACCTCCAAAAACCAAGTTCAATCAAGTTTGGGGGAAAAGTCTATTACCCATAAATTTGAAGTATAATACCAACTAAAAGGGCTTGGATATGAACAAGGTTAGAAATCTAAGGCTAATACTCATTTAAATGGGGCTCGTCGAGTCAGGATCAATTTTTCCGAAAATCCAAGGCTAACACTCCCTCCAAAAACTAAGTTCAATCATGTTTGGGGGAAAAGTCTATTACCCATAATTTTGAAATCTAATACCAACTAAAAAGGCTTGGATATGAAGAAGGTTAGAAATCTAAGGCTAATACTCATTTAAATGGGGCTCGTCGAGTCAGGATCATTTTTTCCGAAAATCCAAGGCTAACACTCCCTCCAAAAACCATGTTCAATCATGTTTGGGGGAAAAGTCTATTACCCATAAATTTGAAGTCTAATACCAACTAAAAGGGCTTGGATATGAACAAGGTTAGAAATCTAAGTCTAATGCTCATTTAAATGGGGCTCGTCGAGTCAGGATCAATTTGTCCGAAAATCCAAGGCTAACACCTCCAAAAACCAAGTTCAATCATGTTTGGGGGAAAAGTCTATTACCCATAAATTTGAAGTCTAATACCAACTAAAAGGGCTTGGATATGAACAAGGTTAGAAATCTAAGTCTAATGCTCATTTAAATGGGGCTTGTCGAGTCAGGATCAATTTGTCTAAAAATCCAAGGCTAACACCTCCAAAAACCAAGTTCAATCAAGTTTGGGGGAAAAGTCTATTACCCATAAATTTGAAGTCTAATACCAACTAAAAGGCCTTGGATATGAACAAGGTTAGAAATCTAAGTCTAATACTCATTTAAATGGGGCTTGTCGAGTCAGGATCAATTTGTCTGAAAATCCAAGGCTAACACCTCCGAAAACCAAGTTCAATCAAGTTTGGGGGAAAAGTCTATTACCCATAAATTTGAAGTCTAATACCAACTAAAAGGGCTTGGATATGAACAAGGTTAGAAATCTAAGGCTAATACTCATTTAAATGGGGCTCGTCGAGTCAGGATCAATTTTTTCCGAAAATCGAAGGCTAACACTCCCTCCAAAAACTAAGTTCAATCATGTTTGGGGGAAAAGTCTATTACCCATAAATTTGAAGTCTAATACCAACTAAAAGGTCTTGGATATGAACAAGGTTAGAAATCTAAGTCTAGTACTCATTTAAATGGGGCTTGTCGAGTCAGGATCAATTTGTCCGAAAATCCAAGGCTAACACCTCCAAAAACCAAGTTCAATCAAGTTTGGGGGAAAAGTCTATTACCCATAAATTTGAAGTCTAATACCAACTAAAAGGGCTTGGATATGAACGAGGTTAGAAATCTAAGTCTAATACTCATTTAAATGGGGCTTGTCGAGTCAGGATCAATTTGTCCGAAAATCCAAGGCTAACACCTCCAAAAACCAAGTTCAATCAAGTTTGGGGGAAAAGTCTATTACCTATAAATTTGAAGTCTAATACCAACTAAAAGGTCTTGGATATGAACAAGGTTAGAAATCTAAGTCTAATACTCATTTAAATGGGGCTTGTCGAGTCAGGATCAATTTGTCCGAAAATCCAAGGCTAACACCTCCAAAAACCAAGTTCAATCAAGTTTGGGGGAAAAGTCTATTACCCATAAATTTGAAGTCTAATACCAACTAAAAGGGCTTGGATATGAACAAGGTTAGAAATCTAAGGCTAATACTCATTTAAATGGGGCTCGTCGAGTCAGGATCAATTTTTCCGAAAATCCAAGGCTAACACTCCCTCCAAAAACTAAGTTCAATCATGTTTGGAAGAAAAGTCTATTACCCATAATTTTGAAATCTAATACCAACTAAAAAGGCTTGGATATGAAGAAGGTTAGAAATCTAAGGCTAATACTCATTTAAATGGGGCTCGTCGAGTCAGGATCATTTTTTCCGAAAATCCAAGGCTAACACTCCCTCCAAAAACCATGTTCAATCATGTTTGGGGGAAAAGTCTATTACCCATAAATTTGAAGTCTAATACCAACTAAAAGGGCTTGGATATGAACAAGGTTAGAAATCTAAGTCTAATGCTCATTTAAATGGGGCTCGTCGAGTCAGGATCAATTTGTCCGAAAATCCAAGGCTAACACCTCCAAAAACCAAGTTCAATCATGTTTGGGGGAAAAGTCTATTACCCATAAATTTGAAGTCTAATACCAACTAAAAGGGCTTGGATATGAACAAGGTTAGAAATCTAAGTCTAATGCTCATTTAAATGGGGCTTGTCGAGTCAGGATCAATTTGTCTAAAAATCCAAGGCTAACACCTCCAAAAACCAAGTTCAATCAAGTTTGGGGGAAAAGTCTATTACCCATAAATTTGAAGTCTAATACCAACTAAAAGGCCTTGGATATGAACAAGGTTAGAAATCTAAGTCTAATACTCATTTAAATGGGGCTTGTCGAGTCAGGATCAATTTGTCTGAAAATCCAAGGCTAACACCTCCAAAAACCAAGTTCAATCAAGTTTGGGGGAAAAGTCTATTACCCATAAATTTGAAGTCTAATACCAACTAAAAGGGCTTGGATATGAACAAGGTTAGAAATCTAAGGCTAATACTCATTTAAATGGGGCTCGTCGAGTCAGGATCAATTTTTTCCGAAAATCGAAGGCTAACACTCCCTCCAAAAACTAAGTTCAATCATGTTTGTGGGAAAAGTCTATTACCCATAAATTTGAAGTCTAATACCAACTAAAAGGTCTTGGATATGAACAAGGTTAGAAATCTAAGTCTAGTACTCATTTAAATGGGGCTTGTCGAGTCAGGATCAATTTGTCCGAAAATCCAAGGCTAACACCTCCAAAAACCAAGTTCAATCAAGTTTGGGGGAAAAGTCTATTACCCATAAATTTGAAGTCTAATACCAACTAAAAGGGCTTGGATATGAACGAGGTTAGAAATCTAAGTCTAATACTCATTTAAATGGGGCTTGTCGAGTCAGGATCAATTTGTCCGAAAATCCAAGGCTAACACCTCCAAAAACCAAGTTCAATCAAGTTTGGGGGAAAAGTCTATTACCCATAAATTTGAAGTCTAATACCAACTAAAAGGGCTTGGATATGAACAAGGTTAGAAATCTAAGGCTAATACTCATTTAAATGGGGCTCGTCGAGTCAGGATCAATTTTTCCGAAAATCCAAGGCTAACACTCCCTCCAAAAACTAAGTTCAATCATGTTTGGAAGAAAAGTCTATTACCCATAATTTTGAAATCTAATACCAACTAAAAAGGCTTGGATATGAAGAAGGTTAGAAATCTAAGGCTAATACTCATTTAAATGGGGCTCGTCGAGTCAGGATCATTTTTTCCGAAAATCCAAGGCTAACACTCCCTCCAAAAACCATGTTCAATCATGTTTGGGGGAAAAGTCTATTACCCATAAATTTGAAGTCTAATACCAACTAAAAGGGCTTGGATATGAACAAGGTTAGAAATCTAAGTCTAATGCTCATTTAAATGGGGCTCGTCGAGTCAGGATCAATTTGTCCGAAAATCCAAGGCTAACACCTCCAAAAACCAAGTTCAATCAAGTTTGGGGGAAAAGTCTATTACCTATAAATTTGAAGTCTAATACCAACTAAAAGGTCTTGGATATGAACAAGGTTAGAAATCTAAGTCTAATACTCATTTAAATGGGGCTTGTCGAGTCAGGATCAATTTGTCCGAAAATCCAAGGCTAACACCTCCAAAAACCAAGTTCAATCAAGTTTGGGGGAAAAGTCTATTACCCATAAATTTGAAGTCTAATACCAACTAAAAGGGCTTGGATATGAACAAGGTTAGAAATCTAAGGCTAATACTCATTTAAATGGGGCTCGTCGAGTCAGGATCAATTTTTCCGAAAATCCAAGGCTAACACTCCCTCCAAAAACTAAGTTCAATCATGTTTGGAAGAAAAGTCTATTACCCATAATTTTGAAATCTAATACCAACTAAAAAGGCTTGGATATGAAGAAGGTTAGAAATCTAAGGCTAATACTCATTTAAATGGGGCTCGTCGAGTCAGGATCATTTTTTCCGAAAATCCAAGGCTAACACTCCCTCCAAAAACCATGTTCAATCATGTTTGGGGGAAAAGTCTATTACCCATAAATTTGAAGTCTAATACCAACTAAAAGGGCTTGGATATGAACAAGGTTAGAAATCTAAGTCTAATGCTCATTTAAATGGGGCTCGTCGAGTCAGGATCAATTTGTCCGAAAATCCAAGGCTAACACCTCCAAAAACCAAGTTCAATCATGTTTGGGGGAAAAGTCTATTACCCATAAATTTGAAGTCTAATACCAACTAAAAGGGCTTGGATATGAACAAGGTTAGAAATCTAAGTCTAATGCTCATTTAAATGGGGCTTGTCGAGTCAGGATCAATTTGTCTAAAAATCCAAGGCTAACACCTCCAAAAACCAAGTTCAATCAAGTTTGGGGGAAAAGTCTATTACCCATAAATTTGAAGTCTAATACCAACTAAAAGGCCTTGGATATGAACAAGGTTAGAAATCTAAGTCTAATACTCATTTAAATGGGGCTTGTCGAGTCAGGATCAATTTGTCTGAAAATCCAAGGCTAACACCTCCAAAAACCAAGTTCAATCAAGTTTGGGGGAAAAGTCTATTACCCATAAATTTGAAGTCTAATACCAACTAAAAGGGCTTGGATATGAACAAGGTTAGAAATCTAAGGCTAATACTCATTTAAATGGGGCTCGTCGAGTCAGGATCAATTTTTTCCGAAAATCGAAGGCTAACACTCCCTCCAAAAACTAAGTTCAATCATGTTTGTGGGAAAAGTCTATTACCCATAAATTTGAAGTCTAATACCAACTAAAAGGTCTTGGATATGAACAAGGTTAGAAATCTAAGTCTAGTACTCATTTAAATGGGGCTTGTCGAGTCAGGATCAATTTGTCCGAAAATCCAAGGCTAACACCTCCAAAAACCAAGTTCAATCAAGTTTGGGGGAAAAGTCTATTACCCATAAATTTGAAGTCTAATACCAACTAAAAGGGCTTGGATATGAACGAGGTTAGAAATCTAAGTCTAATACTCATTTAAATGGGGCTTGTCGAGTCAGGATCAATTTGTCCGAAAATCCAAGGCTAACACCTCCAAAAACCAAGTTCAATCAAGTTTGGGGGAAAAGTCTATTACCCATAAATTTGAAGTCTAATACCAACTAAAAGGCCTTGGATATGAACAAGGTTAGAAATCTAAGTCTAATACTCATTTAAATGGAGCTTGTCGAGTCAGGATCAATTTGTCCGAAAATCCAAGGCTAACACCTCCAAAAACCAAGTTCAATCAAGTTTGGGGGAAAAGTCTATTACCCATAAATTTGAAGTCTAATACCAACTAAAAGGTCTTGGATATGAACAAGGTTAGAAATCTAAGGCTAATACTCATTTAAATGGGGCTCGTCGAGTCAGGATCAATTTGTCCGAAAATCCAAGGCTAACACCTCCAAAAACCAAGTTCAATCAAGTTTGGGGGAAAAGTCTATTACCCATAAATTTGAAGTCTAATACCAACTAAAAGGGCTTGGATATGAAAAAGGTTAGAAATGTAAGGCTAATACTCATTTAAATGGGGCTCGTCGAGTCAGGATCAATTTTTCCGAAAATCCAAGGCTAACACTCCCTCCAAAAACTATGTTCAATCATGTTTGGGGGAAAAGTCTATTACCCATAAATTTGAAGTCTAATACCAACTAAAAGGGCTTGGATATGAACAAGGTTAGAAATCTAAGTCTAATGCTCATTTAAATGGGGCTTGTCGAGTCAGGATCAATTTGTCTAAAAATCCAAGGCTAACACCTCCAAAAACCAAGTTCAATCAAGTTTGGGGGAAAAGTCTATTACCCATAAATTTGAAGTCTAATACCAACTAAAAGGCCTTGGATATGAACAAGGTTAGAAATCTAAGTCTAATACTCATTTAAATGGGGCTTGTCGAGTCAGGATCAATTTGTCTGAAAATCCAAGGCTAACACCTCCAAAAACCAAGTTCAATCAAGTTTGGGGGAAAAGTCTATTACCCATAAATTTGAAGTCTAATACCAACTAAAAGGGCTTGGATATGAACAAGGTTAGAAATCTAAGGCTAATACTCATTTAAATGGGGCTCGTCGAGTCAGGATCAATTTTTCTGAAAATCCAAGGCTAACACTCCCTCCAAAAACTAAGTTCAATCATGTTTGGAGGAAAAGTCTATTACCCATAAATTTGAAGTCTAATACCAACTAAAAGTGCTTGGATATGAACAAGGTTAGAAATATAAGGCTAATACTCATTTAAATGGGGCTTGTCGAGTCAGGATCAATTTGTCCGAAAATCCAAGGCTAACGCCTCCAAAAACCAAGTTCAATCAAGTTTGGGGGAAAAGTCTATTACCCATAAATTTGAAGTCTAATACCAAGTAAAAGGCCTTGGATATGAACAAGGTTAGAAATCTAAGTCTAATACTCATTTAAATGGAGCTTGTCGAGTCAGGATCAATTTGTCCGAAAATCCAAGGCTAACACCTCCAAAAACCAAGTTCAATCAAGTTTGGGGGAAAAGTCTATTACCCATAAATTTGAAGTCTAATACCAACTAAAAGGTCTTGGATATGAACAAGGTTAGAAATCTAAGGCTAATACTCATTTAAATGGGGCTCGTCGAGTCAGGATCAATTTGTCCGAAAATCCAAGGCTAACACCTCCAAAAACCAAGTTCAATCAAGTTTGGGGGAAAAGTCTATTACCCATAAATTTGAAGTCTAATACCAACTAAAAGGGCTTGGATATGAAAAAGGTTAGAAATGTAAGGCTAATACTCATTTAAATGGGGCTCGTCGAGTCAGGATCAATTTTTCCGAAAATCCAAGGCTAACACTCCCTCCAAAAACTATGTTCAATCATGTTTGGGGGAAAAGTCTATTACCCATAAATTTGAAGTCTAATACCAACTAAAAGGGCTTGGATATGAACAAGGTTAGAAATCTAAGTCTAATGCTCATTTAAATGGGGCTTGTCGAGTCAGGATCAATTTGTCTAAAAATCCAAGGCTAACACCTCCAAAAACCAAGTTCAATCAAGTTTGGGGGAAAAGTCTATTACCCATAAATTTGAAGTCTAATACCAACTAAAAGGCCTTGGATATGAACAAGGTTAGAAATCTAAGTCTAATACTCATTTAAATGGGGCTTGTCGAGTCAGGATCAATTTGTCTGAAAATCCAAGGCTAACACCTCCAAAAACCAAGTTCAATCAAGTTTGGGGGAAAAGTCTATTACCCATAAATTTGAAGTCTAATACCAACTAAAAGGGCTTGGATATGAACAAGGTTAGAAATCTAAGGCTAATACTCATTTAAATGGGGCTCGTCGAGTCAGGATCAATTTTTCTGAAAATCCAAGGCTAACACTCCCTCCAAAAACTAAGTTCAATCATGTTTGGAGGAAAAGTCTATTACCCATAAATTTGAAGTCTAATACCAACTAAAAGTGCTTGGATATGAACAAGGTTAGAAATATAAGGCTAATACTCATTTAAATGGGGCTTGTCGAGTCAGGATCAATTTGTCCGAAAATCCAAGGCTAACGCCTCCAAAAACCAAGTTCAATCAAGTTTGGGGGAAAAGTCTATTACCCATAAATTTGAAGTCTAATACCAAGTAAAAGGGCTTGGATATGAACAAGGTTAGAAATCTAAGTCTAATACTCATTTATATGGGTCTTGTCGAGTCAGGATCAATTTGTCCGAAAATCCAAGGCTAACACCTCCAAAAACCAAGTTCAATCAAGTTTGGGGGAAAAGTCTATTACCCATAAATTTGAAGTCTAATACCAACTAAAAGGGCTTGGATATGAACAAGGTTAGAAATCTAAGTCTAATGCTCATTTAAATGGGGCTTGTCGAGTCAGGATCAATTTGTCTAAAAATCCAAGGCTAACACCTCCAAAAACCAAGTTCAATCAAGTTTGAGGGAAAAGTCTATTACCCATAAATTTGAAGTCAAATACCAACTAAAAGGGCTTGGATATGAACAAGGTTAGAAATCTAAGGCTAATACTCATTTAAATGGGGCTCGTCGAGTCAGGATCACTTTTTCCAAAAATCCAAGGCTAACACTCCCTCCAAAAACTAAGTTCAATCATGTTTGGGGGAAAAGTCTATTACCCATAAATTTGAAATCTAATACCAACGAAAAAGGCTTGGATATGAAGAAGGTTAGAAATCTAAGGCTAATACTCATTTAAATGGGGCTCGTCGAGTCAGGATAAATTTTTCCGAAAATCCAAGGCTAACACTCCCTCCAAAAACCAAGTTCAATCAAGTTTGGGGGAAAAGTCTATTACCCATAAATTTGAAGTCTAATACCAACTAAAAGGGCTTGGATATGAACAAGGCTAGAAATCTAAGGCTAATACTCATTTAATTGGGGCTCGTCGAGTCAGGATCAATTTTTCCGAAAATCCAAGGCTAACACTCCCTCCAAAAACTAAGTTCAATCATGTTTGGGGGAAAAGTCTATTACCCATAAATTTGAAGTCTAATACCAACTAAAAGGGCTTGGATATGAACAAGGTTAGAAATCTAAGTCTAATACTCATTTAAATGGGGTTAGTCGAGTCAGGATCAATTTGTCCGAAAATCCAAGGCTTACACCTCCAAAAACCAAGTTCAATCAAGTTTGGGGGAAAAGTCTATTACCCATAAATTTGAAGTCTAATACCAAATAAAAGGCCTTGGATATAAACAAGGTTAGAAATCTAAGTCTAATACTCATTTAAATGGGGCTTGTCGAGTCAGGATCAATTTGTCCGAAAATCCAAAGCTAACACCTCCAAAAACCAAGTTCAATCAAGTTTGGGGGAAAAGTCTATTACCCATAAATTTGAAGTCTAATACCAACTAAAAGGCCTTAGATATGAACAAGGTTAGAAATCTAAGTCTAATACTCATTTAAATGGGGCTTGTCGAGTCAGGATCAATTTGTCCGAAAATCCAAGGCTAACACCTCCAAAAACTAAGTACAATCATGTTTGGGGGAAAAGTCTATTACCCATAAATTTGAAGTCTAATACCAACTAAAAGGTCTTGGATATGAACAAGGTTAGAAATCTAAGTCTAATACCCATTTAAATGGGGCTTGTCGAGTCAGGATCAATTTGTCCGAAAATCCAAGGCTTACACCTCCAAAAACCAAGTTCAATCAAGTTTGGGGGAAAAGTCTATTACCCATAAATTTGAAGTCTAATACCAACTAAAAGGGCTTGGATATGAACAAGGTTAGAAATCTAAGGCTAATACTCATTTAAATGGGGCTCGTCGAGTCAGGATCAATTTTTCCGAAAATCGAAGGCTAACACTCCCTCCAAAAACCTAGTTCAATCATGTTTGGGGGAAAAGTCTATTACCCATAAATTTGAAGTCTAATACCAACTAAAAGGTCTTGTATATGAACAAGGTTAGAAATCTAAGTCTAGTACTCATTTAAATGGGGCTTGTCGAGTCAGGATCAATTTGTCCGAAAATCCAAGGCTAACACCTCCAAAAACCAAGTTCAATCAAGTTTGGGGGAAAAGTCTATTACCCATAAATTTGAAGTCTAATACCAACTAAAAGGGCTTGGATATGAACGAGGTTAGAAATCTAAGTCTAATACTCATTTAAATGGGGCTTGTCGAGTCAGGATCAATTTGTCCGAAAATCCAAAGCTAACACCTCCAAAAACCAAGTTCAATCAAGTTTGGGGGAAAAGTCTATTACCCATAAATATGAAGTCTAATACAAACTAAAAGGCCTTGGATATGAACAAGGTTAGAAATCTAAGTCTAATACTCATTTAAATGGGGCTTGTCGAGTCAGGATCAATTTGTCCGAAAATCCAAGGCTAACACCTCCAAAAACCAAGTTCAATCAAGTTTGGGGGAAAAGTCTATTACCCATAAATTTGAAGTCTAATACCAACTAAAAGGTCTTGGATATGAACAAGGTTAGAAATCTAAGTCTAATACTCATTTAAATGGGGCTTGTCGAGTCAGGATCAATTTGTCCGAAAATCCAAGGATAACACCTCCAAAAACCAAGTTCAATCAAGTTTGGGGGAAAAGTCTATTACCCATAAATTTGAAGTCTAATACCAACTAAAAGGGCTTGGATATGAACAAGGTTAGAAATCTAAGTCTAATACTCATTTAAATGGGGCTTGTCGAGTCAGGATCAATTTGTCCGAAAATCCAAGCCTAACACCTCCAAAAACCAAGTTCAATCAAGTTTGAGGGAAAAGTCTATTACCCATAAATTTGAAGTCAAATACCAACTAAAAGGGCTTGGATATGAACAAGGTTAGAAATCTAAGGCTAATACTCATTTAAATGGGGCTCGTCGAGTCAGGATCAATTTTTCCGAAAATCCAAGGCTAACACTCTCTCCAAAAACTAAGTTCAATCATGTTTGGGGGAAAAGTCTATTACCCATAAATTTGAAATCTAATACCAACTGAAAAGGCTTGGATATGAAGAAGGTTAGAAATCTAAGGCTAATACTCATTTAAATGGGGCTCGTCGAGTCAGGATCAATTTTTCCGAAAATCCAAGGCTAACACTCCCTCCAAAAACCAAGTTCAATCAAGTTTGGGGGAAAAGTCTATTACCCATAAATTTGAAGTCTAATACCAACTAAAAGGGCTTGGATATGAATAAGGCTAGAAATCTAAGGCTAATAATGATTTAATTGGGGCTCGTCGAGTCAGGATCAATTTTTCCGAAAATCCAAGGCTAACACTCCCTCCAAAAACTAAGTTCAATCATGTTTGGGGGAAAAGTCTATTACCCATAAATTTGAAGTCTAATACCAAATAAAAGGGCTTGGATATGAACAAGGCTAGAAATCTAAGTCTAATACTCATTTAAATGGGGTTTGTCGAGTCAGGATCAATTTGTCCGAAAATCCAAGGCTTACACCTCCAAAAACCAAGTTCAATCAAGTTTGGGGGAAAATTCTATTACCCATAAATTTGAAGTGTAATACCAACTAAAAGGGCTTGGATATGAACAAGGTTAGAAATCTAACGCTAATACTCATTTAAATGGGGCTCGTCAAGTCAGGATCAATTTTTCCAAAAATCCAAGGCTAACACCTCCAAAAACCAAGTTCAATCAAGTTTGGGGGAAAAGTCTATTACCCATAAATTTGAAGTTTAATACCAACTAAAAGGGCTTGGATATGAACAAGGTTAGAAATCTAAGTCTAATACTCATTTAAATGGGGCTTGTCGAGTCAGGATCAATTTGTCCGAAAATCCAAGGCTAACACCTCCAAAAACCAAGTTCAATCAAGTTTGGGGGAAAAGTCTATTACCCATAAATTTGAAGTCTAATACCAACTAAAAGGGCTTGGATATGAACAAGGTTAGAAATCTAAGGCTAATACTCATTTAAATGGGGCTTGTCGAGTCAGGATCAATTTGTCCGAAAATCCAAGGCAAACGCCTACAAAAACCAAGTTCAATCAAGTTTGGGGGAAAAGTCTATTACCCATAAATTTGAAGTCTAATACCAACTAAAAGGGCTTGGATATGAACAAGGTTAGAAATCTAAGTCTAATACTCATTTAAATGGGGCTTGTCGAGTCAGGATCAATTTGTCCAAAAATCGAAGGCTAACACCTCCAAAAACCAAGTTCAATCAAGTTTGAGGGAAAAGTCTATTACCCATAAATTTGAAGTCAAATACCAACTAAAAGGGCTTGGATATGAACAAGGTTAGAAATCTAAGGCTAATACTCATTTAAATGGGGCTCGTCGAGTCAGGATCAATTTTTCCGAAAATCCAAGGCTAACATTCCCTCCAAAAACTAAGTTCAATCATGTTTGGGGGAAAAGTCTATTACCCATAAATTTGAAATCTAATACCAACTAAAAAGGCTTGGATATGAAGAAGGTTAGAAATCTAAGGCTAATACTCATTTAAATGGGGCTTGTCGAGTCAGGATCAATTTGTCCGAAAATCCAAGGCTAACACTCCCTCCAAAAACCAAGTTCAATCAAGTTTGGGGGAAAAGTCTATTACCCATAAATATGAAGTCTAATACCAACTAAAAGGGCTTGGATATGAATAAGGCTAGAAATCTAAGGTTAATACTCATTTAATTGGGGCTCGTCGAGTCAGGATCAATTTGTCCGAAAATCCAAGGCTAACACTCCCTCCAAAAACTAAGTTCAATCATGTTTGGGGGAAAAGTCTATTACCCATAAATTTGAAGTCTAATACCAACTAAAAGGGCTTGGATATGAACAAGGTTAGAAATCTAAGGCTAATACTCATTTAAATGGGGCTCGTCGAGTCAGGATCAATTTTTCCGAAAATCCAAGGCTAACACCTCCAAAAACCAAGTTCAATCAAGTTTGGGGGAAAAGTCTATTACCCATAAATTTGAAGTTTAATACCAACTAAAAGGGCTTGGATATGAACAAGGTTAGAAATCTAAGTCTAATACTCATTTAAATGGGGCTTGTCGAGTCAGGATCAATTTGTCCGAAAATCCAAGGCTAACACCTCCAAAAACCAAGTTCAATCAAGTTTGGGGGAAAAGTCTATTACCCATAAATTTGAAGTCTAATACCAATTAAAAGGTCTTGGATATGAACAAGGTTAGAAATCTAAGTCTAATACTCATTTAAATGGGGCTTGTCGAGTCAGGATCAATTTGTCTGAAAATCCAAGGCTAACACCTCCAAAAACCAAGTTCAATCAAGTTTGGGGGAAAAGTCTATTACCCATAAATTTGAAGTTTAATACCAACTAAAAGGGCTTGGATATGAACAAGGTTAGAAATCTAAGTCTAATACTCATTTAAATGGGGCTTGTCAAGTCAGGATCAATTTGTCCGAAAATCCAAGGCTAACACTCCCTCCAAAAACCAAGTTCAATCAAGTTTGGGGGCAAAGTCTATTACCCATAAATTTGAAGTCAAATACCAACTAAAAGGGCTTGGATATGAACAAGGTTAGAAATCTAAGGCTAATACTCATTTAAATGGGGCTCGTCGAGTCAGGATCAATTTTTCCGAAAATCCAAGGCTAACATTCCCTCCAAAAACTAAGTTCAATCATGTTTGGGGGAAAAGTCTATTACCCATAAATTTGAAATCTAATACCAACTAAAAAGGCTTGGATATGAAGAAGGTTAGAAATCTAAGGCTAATACTCATTTAAATGGGGCTTGTCGAGTTAGGATCAATTTGTCCGAAAATCCAAGGCTAACACTCCCTCCAAAAACCAAGTTCAATCAAGTTTGGGGGAAAAGTCTATTACCCATAAATATGAAGTCTAATACCAACTAAAAGGGCTTGGATATGAATAAGGCTAGAAATCTAAGGTTAATACTCATTTAATTGGGGCTCGTCGAGTCAGGATCAATTTGTCCGAAAATCCAAGGCTAACACTCCCTCCAAAAACTAAGTTCAATCATGTTTGGGGGAAAAGTCTATTACCCATAAATTTGAAGTCTAATACCAACTAAAAGGGCTTGGATATGAACAAGGTTAGAAATCTAAGGCTAATACTCATTTAAATGGGGCTCGTCGAGTCAGGATCAATTTTTCCGAAAATCCAAGGCTAACACCTCCAAAAACCAAGTTCAATCAAGTTTGGGGGAAAAGTCTATTACCCATAAATTTGAAGTTTAATACCAACTAAAAGGGCTTGGATATGAACAAGGTTAGAAATCTAAGTCTAATACTCATTTAAATGGGGCTTGTCGAGTCAGGATCAATTTGTCCGAAAATCCAAGGCTAACACCTCCAAAAACCAAGTTCAATCAAGTTTGGGGGAAAAGTCTATTACCCATAAATTTGAAGTCTAATACCAATTAAAAGGTCTTGGATATGAACAAGGTTAGAAATCTAAGTCTAATACTCATTTAAATGGGGCTTGTCGAGTCAGGATCAATTTGTCTGAAAATCCAAGGCTAACACCTCCAAAAACCAAGTTCAATCAAGTTTGGGGGAAAAGTCTATTACCCATAAATTTGAAGTTTAATACCAACTAAAAGGGCTTGGATATGAACAAGGTTAGAAATCTAAGTCTAATACTCATTTAAATGGGGCTTGTCAAGTCAGGATCAATTTGTCCGAAAATCCAAGGCTAACACCTCCAAAAACCAAGTTCAATCAAGTTTGGGGGAAAAGTCTATTACCCATAAATTTGAAGTCTAATACCAACTAAAAGGGCTTGGATATGAACAAGGTTAGAAATCTAAGTCTAATACTCATTTAAATGGGGCTTGTCGAGTCAGGATCAATTTGTCCGAAAATCCAAGCCTAACACCTCCAAAAACCAAGTTCAATCAAGTTTGGGGGAAAAGTCTATTACCCATAAATTTGAAGTTTAATACCAACTAAAAGGGCTTGGATATGAACAAGGTTAGAAATCTAAGTCTAATACTCATTTAAATGGGGCTTGTCGAGTCAGGATCAATTTGTCCAAAAATCCAAGGCTAACACCTCCAAAAACCAAGTTCAATCAAGTTTGAGGGAAAAGTCTATTACCCATAAATTTGAAGTCAAATACCAACTAAAAGGGCTTGGATATGAACAAGGTTAGAAATCTAAGGCTAATACTCATTTAAATGGGGCTCGTCGAGTCAGGATCAATTTTTCTGAAAATCCAAGGCTAACATTCCCTCCAAAAACTAAGTTCAATCATGTTTGGGGGAAAAGTCTATTACCCATAAATTTGAAATCTAATACCAACTAAAAAGGCTTGGATATGAAGAAGGTTAGAAATCTAAGGCTAATACTCATTTAAATGGGGCTTGTCGAGTCAGGATCAATTTGTCCGAAAATCCAAGGCTAACACTCCCTCCAAAAACCAAGTTCAATCAAGTTTGGGGGAAAAGTCTATTACCCATAAATTTGAAGTCTAATACCAACTAAAAGGGCTTGGATATGAATAAGGATAGAAATCTAAGGCTAATACTCATTTAATTGGGGCTCGTCGAGTCAGGATCAATTTGTCTGAAAATCCAAGGCTAACACTCCCTCCAAAAACTAAGTTCAATCATGTTTGGGGGAAAAGTCTATTACCCATAAATTTGAAGTCTAATACCAACTAAAAGGGCTTGGATATGAACAAGGTTAGAAATCTAAGGCTAATACTCATTTAAATGGGGCTCGTCGAGTCAGGATCAATTTTTCCGAAAATCCAAGGCTAACACCTCCAAAAACCAAGTTCAATCAAGTTTGGGGGAAAAGTCTATTACCCATAAATTTGAAGTGTAATACCAACTAAAAGGGCTTGGATATGAACAAGGTTAGAAATCTAAGTCTAATACTCATTTAAATGGGGCTTGTCGAGTCAGGATCAATTTATCCGAAAATCCAAGGCTAACACCTTCAAAAACCAAGTTCAATCAAGTTTGGGGGAAAAGTCTATTACCCATAAATTTGAAGTCTAATACCAACTAAAAGGGCTTGGATATGAACAAGGTTAGAAATCTAAGGCTAATACTCATTTAAATGGGGCTCGTCGAGTCAGGATCAATTTTTCCGAAAATCCAAGGCTAACATTCCCTCCAAAAACTAATTTCAATCATGTTTGGGGGAAAAGTCTATTACCCATAAATTTGAAATCTAATACCAACTAAAAATGCTTGGATATGAAGAAGGTTAGAAATCTAAGGCTAATACTCATTTAAATGGGGCTCGTCGAGTCAGGATCAATTTTTCCGAAAATCCAAGGCTAACACCTCCAAAAACCAACTTCAATCAAGTTTGGGGGAAAAGTCTATTACCCATAAATTTGAAGTCTAATACCAACTAAAAGGGCTTGGATATGAACAAGGTTAGAAATCTAAGTCTAATACTCATTTAAATGGGGCTTGTCGAGTCAGGATCAATTTGTCCGAAAATCCAAGGCTAACACCTCCAAAAACCAAGTTCAATCAAGTTTGGGGGAAAAGTCTATTACCCATAAATTTGAAGTTTAATACCAACTAAAAGGGCTTGGATATGAACAAGGTTAGAAATCTAAGTTTAATACTCATTTAAATGGGGCTTGTCAAGTTAGGATCAATTTGTCTGAAAATCCAAGGCTAACACCTCCAAAAACCAAGTTCAATCAAGTTTGGGGGAAAAGTCTATTACCCATAAATTTGAAGTCTAATACCAACTAAAAGGGCTTGGATATGAACAAGGTTAGAAATCTAAGGCTAATACTCATTTAAATGGGGCTTGTCGAGTCAGGATCAATTTGTCCGAAAATCCAAGGCTAACGCCTCCAAAAACCAAGTTCAATCAAGTTTGGGGGAAAAGTCTATTACCCATAAATTTGAAGTCTAATACCAACTAAAAGGGCTTGGATATGAACAAGGTTAGAAATCTAAGTCTAATACTCATTTAAATGGGGCTTGTAGAGTCAGGATCAATTTGTCCGAAAATCCAAGGCTAACGCCTCCAAAAACCAAGTTCAATCAAGTTTGGGGGAAAAGTCTATTACCCATAAATTTGAAGTTTAATACCAACTAAAAGGGCTTGGATATGAACAAGGTTAGAAATCTAAGGCTAATACTCATTTAAATGGGGCTCGTCGAGTCAGGATCAATTTTTCCGAAAATCCAAGGCTAACATTCCCTCCAAAAACTAAGTTCAATCATGTTTGGGGGAAAAGTCTATTACCCATAAATTTGAAATCTAATACCAACTAAAAAGGCTTGATATGAAGAAGGTTAGAAATCTAAGGCTAATACTCATTTAAATGGGGCTCGTCGAGTCAGGATCAATTTTTCCGAAAATCCAAGGCTAACACCTCCAAAAACCAACTTCAATCAAGTTTGGGGGAAAAGTCTATTACCCATAAATTTGAAGTCTAATACCAACTAAAAGGTCTTGGATATGAACAAGGTTATAAATCTAAGTCTAATACTCATTTAAATGGGGCTTGTCGAGTCAGGATCAATTTTCCCGAAAATCCAAGTCTAACACCTCCAAAAACCAAGTTCAATCAAGTTTGGGGGAAAAGTCTATTACCCATAAATTTGTAGTCTAATACCAACTAAAAGGGCTTGGATATGAACAAGGTTAGAAATCTAAGTCTAATACTCATTTAAATGGGGCTTGTCGAGTCAGGATCAATTTGTCCGAAAATCCAAGGCTAACACCTCCAAAAACCAAGTTCAATCAAGTTTGGGGGAAAAGTCTATTACCCATAAATTTGAAGTTTAATAGCAACTAAAAGGGCTTGGATATGAACAAGGTTAGAAATCTAAGTCTAATACTCATTTAAATGGGGCTTGTCGAGTCAGGATCAATTTGTCCAAAAATCCAAGGCTAACACCTCCAAAAACCAAGTTCAATCAAGTTTGAGGGAAAAGTCTATTACCCATAAATTTGAAGTCAAATACCAACTAAAAGGGCTTGGATATGAACAAGGTTAGAAATCTAAGGCTAATACTCATTTAAATGGGGCTCGTCGAGTCAGGATCAATTTTTCCGAAAATCCAAGGCTAACATTCCCTCCAAAAACTAAGTTCAATCATGTTTGGGGGAAAAGTCTATTACCCATAAATTTGAAATCTAATACCAACTAAAAAGGCTTGGATATGAAGAAGGTTAGAAATCTAAGGCTAATACTCATTTAAATGGGGCTTGTCGAGTCAGGATCAATTTGTCCGAAAATCCAAGGCTAACACTCCCTCCAAAAACCAAGTTCAATCAAGTTTGGGGGAAAAGTCTATTACCCATAAATTTGAAGTCTAATACCAACTAAAAGGGCTTGGATATGAATAAGGCTAGAAATCTAAGGCTAATACTCATTTAATTGGGGCTTGTCCAGTCAGGATCAATTTGTCCGAAAATCCAAGGCTAACACTCCCTCCAAAAACTAAGTTCAATCATGTTTGGGGGAAAAGTCTATTACCCATAAATTTTGAATTCTAATACCAACTAAAAGGGCTTGGATATGAACAAGGTTAGAAATCTAAGGCTAATACTCATTTAAATGGGGCTCGTCGAGTCAGGATCAATTAGTCCGAAAATCCAAGGCTAACACCTCCAAAAACCAAGTTCAATCAAGTTTGGGGGAAAAGTCTATTACCCATAAATTTGAAGTTTAATACCAACTAAAAGGGCTTGGATATGAACAAGGTTAGAAATCTAAGGCTAATACTCATTTAAATGGGGCTCGTCGAGTCAGGATCAATTTGTCCGAAAATCCAAGGCTAACACCTCCGAAAACCAAGTTCAATCAAGTTTGGGGGAAAAGTCTATTACCCATAAATTTGAAGTCTAATACCAACTAAAAGGGCTTGGATATGAACAAGGTTAGAAATCTAAGTCTACTACTCATTTAAATGGGGCTTGTAGAGTCAGGATCAATTTGTCCGAAAATCAAAGGCTAACACCTCCAAAAACCAAGTTCAATCAAGTTTGGGGGAAAAGTCTATTACCCATAAATTTGAAGTCTAATACCAACTAAAAAGGCTTGGATATGAACAAGGTTAGAAATCTAAGTCTAATACTCATTTAAATGGGGCTTGTCGAGTCAGGATCAATTTGTCCGAAAATCCAAGGCTAACACCTCCAAAAACCAAGTTCAATCAAGTTTGGGGGAAAAGTCTATTACCCATAAATTTGAAGTCTAATACCAACTAAAAGGGCTTGGATATGAACAAGGTTAGAAATATAAGGCTAATACTCATTTAAATGGGGCTTGTCGAGTCAGGATCAATTTGTCCGAAAATCCAAGGCTAACGCCTCCAAAAACCAAGTTCAATCAAGTTTGGGGTAAAAGTCTATTACCCATAAATTTGAAGTCTAATACCAACTAAAAGGTCTTGGATATGAACAAGGTTAGAAATCTAATTCTAATACTCATTTAAATGGGGCTTGTCGAGTCAGGATCAATTTGTCCGAAAATTTGTCTGAAAATCCAAGGCTAACGCCTCCAAAAACCAAGTTCAATCAAGTTTGGGGGAAATCTCTATTACCCATAAATTTGAAGTCTAATACCAACTAAAAGGTCTTGGATATGAACAAGGTTAGAAATCTAAGTCTAATACTCATTTAAATGGGGCTTGTCGAGTCAGGATCAATTTGTCCGAAAATCCAAGGCTAACACCTCCAAAAACCAAGTTCAATCAAGTTTGGGGGAAAAGTCTATTACCCATAAATTTGAAGTCTAATACCAACTAAAAGGGCTTGGATATGAATAAGGTTAGAAATCTAAGTCTAATACTCATTTAAATGGGGCTTGTCGAGTCAGGATCAATTTGTCCGAAAATCCAAGGCTAACACCTCCAAAAACCAAGTTCAATCAAGTTTGGGGGAAAAGTCTATTACCCATAAATTTGAAGTCTAATACCAACTAAAAGGGCTTGGATATGAACAAGGTTAGAAATCTAAGGCTAATACTCATTTAAATGGGGCTCGTCGAGTCAGGATCAATTTTTCCGAAAATCCAAGGCTAACATTCCCTCCAAAAACTAAGTTCAATCATGTTTGGGGGAAAAGTCTATTACCCATAAATTTGAAATCTAATACCAACTAAAAAGGCTTGATATGAAGAAGGTTAGAAATCTAAGGCTAATACTCATTTAAATGGGGCTCGTCGAGTCAGGATCAATTTTTCCGAAAATCCAAGGCTAACACCTCCAAAAACCAACTTCAATCAAGTTTGGGGGAAAAGTCTATTACCCATAAATTTGAAGTCTAATACCAACTAAAAGGTCTTGGATATGAACAAGGTTAGAAATCTAAGTCTAATACTCATTTAAATGGGGCTTGTCGAGTCAGGATCAATTTTTCCGAAAATCCAAGTCTAACACCTCCAAAAACCAAGTTCAATCAAGTTTGGGGGAAAAGTCTATTACCCATAAATTTGTAGTCTAATACCAACTAAAAAGGCTTGATATGAAGAAGGTTAGAAATCTAAGGCTAATACTCATTTAAATGGGGCTCGTCGAGTCAGGATCAATTTTTCCGAAAATCCAAGGCTAACACCTCCAAAAACCAACTTCAATCAAGTTTGGGGGAAAAGTCTATTACCCATAAATTTGAAATCTAATACCAACTAAAAAGGCTTGATATGAAGAAGGTTAGAAATCTAAGGCTAATACTCATTTAAATGGGGCTCGTCGAGTCAGGATCAATTTTTCCGAAAATCCAAGGCTAACACCTCCAAAAACCAACTTCAATCAAGTTTGGGGGAAAAGTCTATTACCCATAAATTTGAAGTCTAATACCAACTAAAAGGTCTTGGATATGAACAAGGTTAGAAATCTAAGTCTAATACTCATTTAAATGGGGCTTGTCGAGTCAGGATCAATTTTTCCGAAAATCCAAGTCTAACACCTCCAAAAACCAAGTTCAATCAAGTTTGGGGGAAAAGTCTATTACCCATAAATTTGTAGTCTAATACCAACTAAAAGGGCTTGGATATGAACAAGGTTAGAAATCTAAGTCTAATACTCATTTAAATGGGGCTTGTCGAGTCAGGATCAATTTGTCCGAAAATCCAAGGCTAACACCTCCAAAAACCAAGTTCAATCAAGTTTGGGGGAAAAGTCTATTACCCATAAATTTGAAGTTTAATAGCAACTAAAAGGGCTTGGATATGAACAAGGTTAGAAATCTAAGTCTAATACTCATTTTAATGGGGCTTGTCGAGTCAGGATCAATTTGTCCAAAAATCCAAGGCTAACACCTCCAAAAACCAAGTTCAATCAAGTTTGAGGGAAAAGTCTATTACCCATAAATTTGAAGTCAAATACCAACTAAAAGGGCTTGGATATGAACAAGGTTAGAAATCTAAGGCTAATACGCATTTAAATGGGGCTCGTCGAGTCAGGATCAATTTTTCCGAAAATCGAAGGCTAACACTCCCCCCAAAAACTAAGTTCAATCATGTTTGGGGGAAAAGTCTATTACCCATAAATTTGAAGTCTAATACCAACTAAAAGGGCTTGGATATGAATAAGGTTAGAAATCTAAGGCTAATACTTATTTAAATGGGGCTCGTCGAGTCAGGATCAATTTTTCTGAAAATCGAAGGCTAACACTCCCTCCAAAAACTAAGTTCAATCATGTTTGGGGGAAAAGTCTATTACCCATAAATTTGAAGTCTAATACCAACTAAAAGGGCTTGGATATGAACAAGGTTAGAAATCTAAGTGTAATACTCATTTAAATGGGGCTTGTCGTGTCAGGATCAATTTGTCCGAAAATCCAAGGCTAACACCTCCAAAAACCAAGTTCAATCAAGTTTGGGGGAAAAGTCTATTACCCATAAATTTGAAGTCTAATACCAACTAAAAGGGCTTGGATATGAACAAGGTTAGAAATCTAAGTCTAATACTCATTTAAATGGGGCTTGTCGAGTCAGGATCAATTTGTCCGAAAATCCAAGGCTAACACCTCCAAAAACCAAGTTCAATCAAGTTTGGGGGAAAAGTCTATTACCCATAAATTTGAAGTCTAATACCAACTAAAAGGGCTTGGATATGAACAAGGTTAGAAATCTAAGTCTAATACTCATTTAAATGGGGCTTGTCGAGTCAGGATCAATTTGTCCGAAAATCCAAGGCTAACGCCTCCAAAAACCAAGTTCAATCATGTTTGGGGGAAAAGTCTATTACCCATAAATTTGAAGTCTAATACCAACTAAAAGGGCTTGGATATGAACAAGGTTAGAAATCTAAGGCTAATACGCATTTAAATGGGGCTCGTCGAGTCAGGATCAATTTTTCCGAAAATCGAAGGCTAACACTCCCCCCAAAAACTAAGTTCAATCATGTTTGGGGGAAAAGTCTATTACCCATAAATTTGAAGTCTAATACCAACTAAAAGGGCTTGGATATGAATAAGGTTAGAAATCTAAGGCTAATACTTATTTAAATGGGGCTCGTCGAGTCAGGATCAATTTTTCCGAAAATCCAAGGCTAACACTCCCTCCAAAAACTAAGTTCAATCATGTTTGGGCGAAAAGTCTATTACCCATAAATTTGAAGTCAAATACCAACTAAAAGGGCTTGGATATGAACAAGGTTAGAAATCTAAGGCTAATACTCATTTAAATGGGGCTTGTCGAGTGAGGATCAATTTGTCCGAAAATCCAAGGCTAACTCCTCCAAAAACCAAGTTCAATCAAGTTTGGGGGAAAAGTCTATTACCCATAAATTTGAAGTCTAATACCAACTAAAAGGGCTTGGATATGAACAAGGTTAGAAATATAAGTCTAATACTCATTTAAATGGGGCTCGTCGAGTCAGGATCAATTTTTCTGAAAATCGAAGGCTAACACTCCCTCCAAAAACTAAGTTCAATCATGTTTGGGGGAAAAGTCTATTACCCATAAATTTGAAGTCTAATACCAACTAAAAGGTCTTGGATATGAACAAGATTATAAATCTAAGTCTAGTACTCATTTAAATGGGGCTTGTCGAGTCAGGATCAATTTGTCCGAAAATCCAAGGCTAACACCTCCAAAACCCAAGTTCAATCAAGTTTGGGGGAAAAGTCTATTACCCATAAATTTGAAGTCTAATACCAACTAAAAGGGCTTGGATATGAACAAGGTTAGAAATCTAAGTGTAATACTCATTTAAATGGGGCTTGTCGTGTCAGGATCAATTTGTCCGAAAATCCAAGGCTAACACCTCCAAAAACCAAGTTCAATCAAGTTTGGGGGAAAAGTCTATTACCCATAAATTTGAAGTCTAATACCAACTAAAAGGGCTTGGATATGAACAAGGTTAGAAATCTAAGTCTAATACTCATTTAAATGGGGCTTGTCGAGTTAGGATCAATTTGTCCGAAAATCCAAGGCTAACACCTCCAAAAACCAAGTTCAATCAAGTTTGGGGGAAAAGTCTATTACCCATAAATTTGAAGTCTAATACCAACTAAAAGGGCTTGGATATGAACAAGGTTAGAAATCTAAGTCTAATACTCATTTAAATGGGGCTTGTCGAGTCAGGATCAATTTGTCCGAAAATCCAAGGCTAACGCCTCCAAAAACCAAGTTCAATCAAGTTTGGGGGAAAAGTCTATTACCCATAAATTTGAAGTCTAATACCAACTAAAAGGGCTTGGATATGAACAAGGTTAGAAATCTAAGTGTAATACTCATTTAAATGGGGCTTGTCGTGTCAGGATCAATTTGTCCGAAAATCCAAGGCTAACACCTCCAAAAACCAAGTTCAATCAAGTTTGGGGGAAAAGTCTATTACCCATAAATTTGAAGTCTAATACCAACTAAAAGGGATTGGATATGAACAAGCTTAGAAATCTAAGGCTAATACTCATTTAAATGGGGCTTGTCGAGTCAGGATCAATTTGTCCAAAAATCCAAATCTAACGCCTCCAAAAACCAAGTTCAATCAAGTTTGGGGGAAAAGTCTATTACCCATAAATTTGAAGTCTAATACCAACTAAAAGGGCTTGGATATGATAAAGGTTAGAAATCTAAGTCTAATACTCATTTAAATGGGGCTTGTTGAGTCAGGATCAATTTGTCTGAAAATCCAAGGCTAACACCTCCAAAAACCAAGTTCAATCAAGTTTGGGGGAAAAGTCTATTACCCATAAATTTGAAGTCTAATACCAACTAAAAGGGCTTGGATATGAACAAGGTTAGAAATCTAAGTGTAATACTCATTTAAATGGGGCTTGTCGAGTCAGGATCAATTTGTCCGAAAATCGAAGGCTAACACTCCCCCCAAAAACTAAGTTCAATCATGTTTGGGGGAAAAGTCTATTACCCATAAATTTGAAGTCTAATACCAACTAAAAGGTCTTGGATATGAACAAGGTTACAAATCTAAGTCTAGTACTCATTTAAATGGGGCTTGTCGAGTCAGGATCAATTTGTCCGAAAATCCAAGGCTAACACCTCCAAAAACCAAGTTCAATCAAGTTTGGGGGAAAAGTCTATTACCCATAAATTTGAAGTCTAATACCAACTAAAAGGGCTTGGATATGAACAAGGTTAGAAATCTAAGGCTAATACTCATTTAAATGGGGCTTGTCGAGTCAAGATCAATTTGTCCGAAAATCCAAGCCTAACACCTCCAAAAACCAAGTTCAATCAAGTTTGGGGGAAAAGTCTATTACCCATAAATTTGAAGTCTAATACCAACTAAAAGGGATTGGATATGAACAAGCTTAGAAATCTAAGGCTAATACTCATTTAAATGGGGCTTGTCGAGTCAGGATCAATTTGTCCAAAAATCCAAAGCTAACGCCTCCAAAAACCAAGTTCAATGAAGTTTGGGGGAAACGTCTATTACCCATAAATTTGAAGTCTAATACCAACTAAAAGGGCTTGGATATGATAAAGGTTAGAAATCTAAGTCTAATACTCATTTAAATGGGGCTTGTCGAGTCAGGATCAATTTGTCTGAAAATCCAAGGCTAACACCTCCGAAAACCAAGTTCAATCAAGTTTGGGGGAAAAGTCTATTACCCATAAATTTGAAGTCTAATACCAACTAAAAGGGCTTGGATATGAACAAGGTTAGAAATCTAAGTCTAATACTCATTTAAATGGGGCTTGTCGAGTCAGGATCAATTTGTCCGAAAATCCAATGCTAACACCTCCAAAAACCAACTTCAATAAAGTTTGGGGGAAAAGTCTATTACCCATAAATTTGAAGTCTAATACCAACTAAAAGGGCTTGGATATGAACAAGGTTAAAAATATAAGGCTAATACTCATTTAAATGGGGCTTGTTGAGTCAGGATCAATTTGTCAGAAAATCCAAGGCTAACGCCTCCAAAAACCAAGTTCAATCAAGTTTGGGGGAAAAGTCTATTACCCATAAATTTGAAGTCTAATACCAACTAAAAGGGCTTGGATATGAACAAGGTTAGAAATCTAAGTCTAATACTCATTTAAATGGGGCTTGTCGAGTCAGGATCAATTTGTCCGAAAATCCAAGGCTAACACCTCCAAAAACCAAGTTCAATCAAGTTTGGGGGAAAAGTCTATTACCCATAAATTTGAAGTTTAATACCAACTAAAAGGGCTTGGATATGAACAAGGTTAGAAATCTAAGTCTAATACTCATTTAAATGGGGCTTGTCGAGTCAGGATCAATTTGTCCGAAAATCCAAGGCTAACGCCTCCAAAAACCAAGTTCCATCAAGTTTGGGGGAAAAGTCTATTACCCATAAATTTGAAGTCTAATACCAACTAAAAGGGCTTGGATATGAACAAGGTTAGAAATCTAAGTCTAATACTCATTTAAATGGGGCTTGTCGAGTCAGGATCAATTTGTCTGAAAATCCAAGGCTAACACCTCCAAAAACCAAGTGCAATCAAGTTTGGGGGAAAAGTCTATTACCCATAAATTTGAAGTCTAATACCAACTAAAAGGGCTTGGATATGAACAAGGTTAGAAATATAAGGCTAATACTCATTTAAATGGGGCTCGTCGAGTCAGGATCAATTTTTCCGAAAATCGAAGGCTAACACTCCCTCCAAAAACTAAGTTCAATCATGTTTGGGGGAAAAGTCTATTACCCATAAATTTGAAGTCTAATACCAACTAAAAGGGCTTGGATATGAACAAGGTTAAAAATATAAGGCTAATACTCATTTAAATGGGGCTTGTCGAGTCAGGATCAATTTGTCCGAAAATCCAAGGCTAACACCTCCAAAAACCAAGTTCAATCAAGTTTGGGGGAAAAGTCTATTACCCATAAATTTGAAGTCTAATACCAACTAAAAGGGCTTGGATATGAACAAGGTTAGAAATCTAAGGCTAATACGCATTTAAATGGGGCTCGTCGAGTCAGGATCAATTTTTCCGAAAATCGAAGGCTAACACTCCCCCCAAAAACTAAGTTCAATCATGTTTGGGGGAAAAGTCTATTACCCATAAATTTGAAGTCTAATACCAACTAAAAGGTCTTGGATATGAACAAGGTTAGAAATCTAAGTCTAATACTCATTTAAATGGGGCTTGTCGAGTCAGGATCAATTTGTCTGAAAATCCAAGGCTAACACCTCCAAAAACCAAGTTCAATCAAGTTTGGGGGAAAAGTCTATTACCCATAAATTTGAAGTCTAATACCAACTAAAAGGGCTTGGATATGAACAAGGTTAGAAATATAAGTCTAATACTCATTTAAATGGGGCTCGTCGAGTCAGGATCAATTTTTCTGAAAATCGAAGGCTAACACTCCCTCCAAAAACTAAGTTCAATCATGTTTGGGGGAAAAGTCTATTACCCATAAATTTGAAGTCTAATACCAACTAAAAGGTCTTGGATATGAACAAGATTATAAATCTAAGTCTAGTACTCATTTAAATGGGGCTTGTCGAGTCAGGATCAATTTGTCCGAAAATCCAAGGCTAACACCTCCAAAACCCAAGTTCAATCAAGTTTGGGGGAAAAGTCTATTACCCATAAATTTGAAGTCTAATACCAACTAAAAGGGCTTGGATATGAACAAGGTTAGAAATCTAAGTGTAATACTCATTTAAATGGGGCTTGTCGAGTCAGGATCAATTTGTCCGAAAATCCAAGGCTAACACCTCCAAAAACCAAGTTCAATCAAGTTTGGGGGAAAAGTCTATTACCCATAAATTTGAAGTCTAATACCAACTAAAAGGGCTTGGATATGAACAAGGTTAGAAATCTAAGTCTAATACTCATTTAAATGGGGCTTGTCGAGTCAGGATCAATTTGTCCGAAAATCCAAGGCTAACACCTCCAAAAACCAAGTTCAATCAAGTTTGGGGGAAAAGTCTATTACCCATAAATTTGAAGTTTAATACCAACTAAAAGGGCTTGGATATGAACAAGGTTAGAAATCTAAGTCTAATACTCATTTAAATGGGGCTTGTCGAGTCAGGATCAATTTGTCCGAAAATACAAGGCTAACACCTCCAAAAACCAAGTTCAATGAAGTTTGGGGGAAAAGTCTATTACCCATAAATTTGAAGTTTAATACCAACTAAAATGGCTTGGATATGAACAAGGTTAGCAATCTAAGTCTAATACTCATTTAAATGGGGCTTGTCGAGTCACGATCAATTTGTCCGAAAATCCAAGGCTAACCCCTCCAAAAACCAAGTTCAATCAAGTTTTGGGGAAAAGTCTATTACCCATAAATTTGAAGTCTAATACCAACTAAAAGGGATTGGATATTAACAAGCTTAGAAATCTAAGGCTAATACTCATTTAAATGGGGCTTGTCGAGTCAGGATCAATTTGTCCAAAAATCCAAATCTAACGCCTCCAAAAACCAAGTTCAATCAAGTTTGGGGGAAAAGTCTATTACCCATAAATTTGAAGTCTAATACCAACTAAAAGGGCTTGGATATGATAAAGGTTAGAAATCTAAGTCTAATACTCATTTAAATGGGGCTTGTCGAGTCAGGATCAATTTGTCTGAAAATCCAAGGCTAACACCTCCAAAAACCAAGTTCAATCAAGTTTGGGGGAAAAGTCTATTACCCATAAATTTGAAGTCTAATACCAACTAAAAGGGCTTGGATATGAACAAGGTTAGAAATCTAAGTGTAATACTCATTTAAATGGGGCTTGTCGAGTCAGGATCAATTTGTCCGAAAATCGAAGGCTAACACTCCCCCCAAAAACTAAGTTCAATCATGTTTGGGGGAAAAGTCTATTACCCATAAATTTGAAGTCTAATACCAACTAAAAGGTCTTGGATATGAACAAGGTTACAAATCTAAGTCTAGTACTCATTTAAATGGGGCTTGTTGAGTCAGGATCAATTTGTCCGAAAATCCAAGGCTAACACCTCCAAAAACCAAGTTCAATCAAGTTTGGGGGAAAAGTCTATTACCCATAAATTTGAAGTCTAATACCAACTAAAAGGGCTTGGATATGAACAAGGTTAGAAATCTAAGGCTAATACTCATTTAAATGGGGCTTGTCGAGTCAAGATCAATTTGTCCGAAAATCCAAGCCTAACACCTCCAAAAACCAAGTTCAATCAAGTTTGGGGGAAAAGTCTATTACCCATAAATTTGAAGTCTAATACCAACTAAAAGGGATTGGATATGAACAAGCTTAGAAATCTAAGGCTAATACTCATTTAAATGGGGCTTGTCGAGTCAGGATCAATTTGTCCAAAAATCCAAAGCTAACGCCTCCAAAAACCAAGTTCAATGAAGATTGGGGGAAACGTCTATTACCCATAAATTTGAAGTCTAATACCAACTAAAAGGGCTTGGATATGATAAAGGTTAGAAATCTAAGTCTAATACTCATTTACATGGGGCTTGTCGAGTCAGGATCAATTTGTCTGAAAATCCAAGGCTAACACCTCCGAAAACCAAGTTCAATCAAGTTTGGGGGAAAAGTCTATTACCCATAAATTTGAAGTCTAATACCAACTAAAAGGGCTTGGATATGAACAAGGTTAGAAATCTAAGTCTAATACTCATTTAAATGGGGCTTGTCGAGTCAGGATCAATTTGTCCGAAAATCCAATGCTAACACCTCCAAAAACCAACTTCAATAAAGTTTGGGGGAAAAGTCTATTACCCATAAATTTGAAGTCTAATACCAACTAAAAGGGCTTGGATATGAACAAGGTTAAAAATATAAGGCTAATACTCATTTAAATGGGGCTTGTCGAGTCAGGATCAATTTGTCCGAAAATCCAAGGCTAACACCTCCAAAAACCAAGTTCAATCAAGTTTGGGGGAAAAGTCTATTACCCATAAATTTGAAGTCTAATACCAACTAAAAGGGCTTGGATATGAACAAGGTTAGAAATCTAAGGCTAATACGCATTTAAATGGGGCTTGTCGAGTCAGGATCATTTTTTCCGAAAATCGAAGGCTAACACTCCCCCCAAAAACTAAGTTCAATCATGTTTGGGGGAAAAGTCTATTACCCATAAATTTGAAGTCTAATACCAACTAAAAGGTCTTGGATATGAACAAGGTTAGAAATCTAAGTCTAGTACTCATTTAAATGGGGCTTGTCGAGTCAGGATCAATTTGTCCGAAAATCCAAGGCTAACACCTCCGAAAACCAAGTTCAATCAAGTTTGGGGGAAAAGTCTATTACCCATAAATTTGAAGTTTAATACCAACTAAAAGGGCTTGGATATGAACAAGGTTAGAAATCTAAGTCTAATACTCATTTAAATGGGGCTTGTCGAGTCAGGATCAATTTGTCCGAAAATCCAAGGCTAACACCTCCAAAAACCAAGTTCAATCAATTTTGGGGGAAAAGTCTATTACCCATAAATTTGAAGTCTAATACCAACTTAAAGGGCTTGGATATGATAAAGGTTAGAAATCTAAGGCTAATACTCATTTAAATGGGGCTTGTCGAGTCAGGATCAATTTGTCCGAAAATCCAAGGCTAACGCCTCCAAAAACCAAGTTCAATCAAGTTTGGGGGAAAAGTCTATTAACCGTAAATTTGAAGTCTAATACCAACTTAAAGGGCTTGTATATGAACAAGGTTAGAAATCTAAGGCTAATACTCATTTAAATGGGGCTTGTCGAGTCAGGATCAATTTGTCCGAAAATCCAAGGCTAACGCCTCCAAAAACCAAGTTCAATCAAGTTTGGGGGAAAAGTCTATTAACCGTAAATTTGAAGTCTAATACCAACTAAAAGGGCTTGTATATGAACAAGGTTAGAAATCTAAGTCTAATACTCATTTAAATGGGGCTTGTCGAGTCAGGATCAATTTGTCTGAAAATCCAAGGCTAACTCCTCCAAAAACCAAGTTCAATCAAGTTTGGGGGAAAAGTCTATTACCCATAAATTTGTAGTCTAATACCAAGTAAAAGGGCTTGGATATGAAAAAGGTTAGAAATCTAAGTCTAATACTCATTTAAATGGGGCTTGTCGAGTCAGGATCAATTTGTCCGAAAATCCAAGGCTAACACCTCCAAAAACCAAGTTCAATCAAGTTTGGGGGAAAAGTCTATTACCCAGAAATTTGAAGTTTAATACCAACTAAAAGGGCTCGGATATGAACAAGGTTAGAAATCTAAGTCTAATACTCATTTAAATGGGGCTTGTCGAGTCAGGATCAATTTGTCCGAAAATCCAAGGCTAACACCTCCAAAAACCAAGTTCAATGAAGTTTGGGGGAAAAGTCTATTACCCATAAATTTGAAGTTTAATACCAACTAAAAGGGCTTGGATATGAACAAGGTTAGCAATCTAAGTCTAATACTCATTTAAATGGGGCTTGTCGAGTCAGGATCAATTTGTTCGAAAATCCAAGGCTAACACCTCCAAAAACCAAGTTCAATGAAGTTTGGGGGAAAAGTCTATTACCCATAAATTTGTAGTCTAATACCAAGTAAAAGGGCTTGGATATGAAAAAGGTTAGAAATCTAAGTCTAATACTCATTTAAATGGGGCTTGTCGAGTCAGGATCAATTTGTCCGAAAATCCAAGGCTAACACCTCCAAAAACCAAGTTCAATCAAGTTTGGGGGAAAAGTCTATTACCCATAAATTTGAAGTTTAATACCAACTAAAAGGGCTTGGATATGAACAAGGTTAGAAATCTAAGTCTAATACTCATTTAAATGGGGCTTGTCGAGTCAGGATCAATTTGTCCGAAAATCCAAGGCTAACACCTCCAAAAACCAAGTTCAATCAAGTTTGGGGGAAAAGTCTATTACCCATAAATTTGAAGTTTAATACCAACTAAAAGGGCTTGGATATGAACAAGGTTAGAAATCTAAGTCTAATACTCATTTAAATGGGGCTTGTCGAGTCAGGATCAATTTGTCCGAAAATCCAAGGCTAACACCTCCAAAAACCAAGTTCAATGAAGTTTGGGGGAAAAGTCTATTACCCATAAATTTGAAGTTTAATACCAACTAAAAGGGCTTGGATATGAACAAGGTTAGCAATCTAAGTCTAATACTCATTTAAATGGGGCTTGTCGAGTCACGATCAATTTGTCCGAAAATCCAAGGCTAACACCTCCAAAAACCAAGTTCAATCAAGTTTTGGGGAAAAGTCTATTACCCATAAATTTGAAGTCTAATACCAACTAAAAGGGATTGGATATGAACAAGCTTAGAAATCTAAGGCTAATACTCATTTAAATGGGGCTTGTCGAGTCAGGATCAATTTGTCCAAAAATCCAAATCTAACGCCTCCAAAAACCAAGTTCAATCAAGTTTGGGGGAAAAGTATATTACCCATAAATTTGAAGTCTAATACCAACTAAAAGGGCTTGGATATGAACAAGGTTAGAAATATAAGGCTAATACTCATTTAAATGGGGCTCGTCGAGTCAGGATCAATTTTTCCGAAAATCCAAGGCTAACACTCCCTCCAAAAACTAAGTTCAATCATGTTTGGGGAAAAAGTCTATTACCCATAAATTTGAAGTCAAATACCAACTAAAAGGGCTTGGATATGAACAAGGTTAGAAATCTAAGGCTAATACTCATTTAAATGGGGCTTGTCAACTCAGGATCAATTTGTCTGAAAATCCAAGGCTAACGCCTCCAAAAACCAAGTTCAATCAAGTCTATTACCCATAAATTTGAAGTCTAATACCAACTAAAAGGGATTGGATATGAACAAGCTTAGAAATCTAAGGCTAATACTCATTTAAATGGGGCTTGTCGAGTCAGGATCAATTTGTCCAAAAATCCAAATCTAACGCCTCCAAAAACCAAGTTCAATCAAGTTTGGGGGAAAAGTCTATTACCCATAAATTTGAAGTCTAATACCAACTAAAAGGGCTTGGATATGATAAAGGTTAGAAATCTAAGTCTAATACTCATTTAAATGGGGCTTGTCGAGTCAGGATCAATTTGTCTGAAAATCCAAGGCTAACACCTCCAAAAACCAAGTTCAATCAAGTTTGGGGAAAAAGTCTATTACCCATAAATTTGAAGTCTAATACCAACTAAAAGGGCTTGGATATGAACAAGGTTAGAAATCTAAGTGTAATACTCATTTAAATGGGGCTTGTCGAGTCAGGATCAATTTGTCCGAAAATCGAAGGCTAACAATCCCCCCAAAAACTAAGTTCAATCATGTTTGGGGGAAAAGTCTATTACCCATAAATTTGAAGTCTAATACCAACTAAAAGGTCTTGGATATGAACAAGGTTAGAAATCTAAGTCTAGTACTCATTTAAATGGGGCTTGTCGAGTCAGGATCAATTTGTCCGAAAATCCAAGGCTAACACCTCCAAAAACCAAGTTCAATCAAGTTTGGGGGAAAAGTCTATTACCCATAAATTTGAAGTCTAATACCAACTAAAAGGGCTTGGATATGAACAAGCTTAGAAATCTAAGTCTAATACTCATTTAAATGGGGCTTCTCGAGTCAAGATCAATTTGTCCGAAAATCCAAGCCTAACACCTCCAAAAACCAAGTTCAATCAAGTTTGGGGGAAAAGTCTATTACCCATAAATTTGAAGTCTAATACCAACTAAAAGGGATTGGATATGAACAAGCTTAGAAATCTAAGGCTAATACTCATTTAAATGGGGCTTGTCGAGTCAGGATCAATTTGTCCAAAAATCCAAAGCTAACGCCTCCAAAAACCAAGTTCAATGAAGTTTGGGGGAAACGTCTATTACCCATAAATTTGAAGTCTAATACCAACTAAAAGGGCTTGGATATGAACAAGGTTAGCAATCTAAGTCTAATACTCATTTAAATGGGGCTTGTCGAGTCAGGATCAATTTGTTCGAAAATCCAAGGCTAACACCTCCAAAAACCAAGTTCAATGAAGTTTGGGGGAAAAGTCTATTACCCATAAATTTGTAGTCTAATACCAAGTAAAAGGGCTTGGATATGAAAAAGGTTAGAAATCTAAGTCTAATACTCATTTAAATGGGGCTTGTCGAGTCAGGATCAATTTGTCCGAAAATCCAAGGCTAACACCTCCAAAAACCAAGTTCAATCATGTTTGGGGGAAAAGTCTATTACCCATAAATTTGAAGTCTAATACCAACTAAAAGGTCTTGGATATGAACAAGGTTAGAAATCTAAGTCTAGTACTCATTTAAATGGGGCTTGTCGAGTCAGGATCAATTTGTCCGAAAATCCAAGGCTAACACCTCCAAAAACCAAGTTCAATCAAGTTTGGGGGAAAAGTCTATTACCCATAAATTTGAAGTTTAATACCAACTAAAAGGGCTTGGATATGAACAAGGTTAGAAATCTAAGTCTAATACTCATTTAAATGGGGCTTGTCGAGTCAGGATCAATTTGTCTGAAAATCCAAGGCTAACACCTCCAAACACCAAGTTCAATCAAGTTTGGGGGAAAAGTCTATTACCCATAAATTTGAAGTTTAATACCAACTAAAAGGGCTTGGATATGAACAAGGTTAGAAATCTAAGTCTAATACTCATTTAAATGGGGCTTGTCGAATCAGGATCAATTTGTCCGAAAATCCAAGGCTAACGCCTCCAAAAACCAAGTTCAATCAAGTTTGGGGGAAAAGTCTATTACCCATAAATTTGAAGTCTAATACCAACTAAAAGGACTTGGATATGAACAAGGTTAGAAATCTAAGTCTAATACTCATTTAAATGGGGCTTGTCGAGTCAGGATCAATTTATCCGAAAATCCAAGGCTAACACCTCCAAAAACCAAGTTCAATCAAGTTTGGGGGAAAAGTCTATTACCCATAAATTTGAAGTTTAATACCAACTAAAAGAGCTTGGATATGAACAAGGTTAGAAATCTAAGTCTAATACTCATTTAAATGGGGCTTGTCGAGTCAAGATCAATTTGTCCGAAAATCCAAGGCTAACGCCTCCAAAAACCAAGTTCAATCAAGTTTGGGGGAAAAGTCTATTACCCATAAATTTGAAGTCTAATACCAACTAAAAAGGCTTGGATATGAACAAGGTTAGAAATCTAAGTCTAATACTCATTTAAATGGGGCTTGTCGAGTCAGGATCAATTTGTCCGAAAATCCAAGGCTAACCCTCCAAAAACCAAGTTCAATCAAGTTTGGGGGAAAAGTCTATTACCCATAAATTTGAAGTCTAATACCAACTAAAAGGGCTTGGATATGAACAAGGTTCGAAATCTAAGGCTAATACTCATTTAAATGGGGCTTGTCGAGTCAGGATCAATTTGTCCAAAAATCCAAGGCTAACGCCTCCAAAAACCAAGTTCAATCAAGTTTGGGGGAAACGTCTATTTCCCATAAATTTGAAGTCTAATACCAACTAAAAGGGATTGGATATGAACAAGCTTAGAAATCTAAGGCTAATACTCATTTAAATGGGGCTTGTCGAGTCAGGATCAATTTGTCCAAAAATCCAAAGCTAACGCCTCCAAAAACCAAGTTCAATCAAGTTTGGGGGAAAAGTCTATTACCCATAAATTTGAAGTCTAATACCAACTAAAAGGGCTTGGATATGAACAAGGTTAGAAATCTAAGGTTAATACTCATTTAAATGGGGCTCGTCGAGTCAGGATCAATTTTTCCGAAAATCCAAGGCTAACACTCCCTCCAAAAACTAAGTTCAATCATGTTTGGGGGAAAAGTCTATTACCCATAAATTTGAAGTCAAATACCAACTAAAACGGCTTGGATATGAACAAGGTTAGAAATCTAAGGCTAATACTCATTTAAATGGGGCTTGTCGAGTTAGGATCAATTTGTCCGAAAATCCAAGGCTAACGCCTCCAAAAACCAAGTTTAATCAAGTTTGGGGGAAAAGTCTATTACACATAAATTTGAAGTCTAATACCAACTAAAAGGGCTTGGATATGAACAAGGTTAGAAATCTAAGGCTAATACTCATTTAAATGGGGCTTGTCGAATCAGGATCAATTTGTCCAAAAATCCAAGGCTAACACATCCAAAAACCAAGTTCAATCAAGTTTGGGGGAAAAGTCTATTACCCATAAATTTGAAGTCTAATACCAACTAAAAGGGATTGGATATGAACAAGGTTCGAAATCTAAGGCTAATACTCATTTAAATGGGGCTTGTCGAGTCAGGATCAATTTGTCCAAAAATCCAAGGCTAACGCCTCCAAAAACCAAGTTCAATCAAGTTTGGGGGAAAAGTCTATTACCCATAAATTTGAAGTCTAATACCAACTAAAAAGGCTTGGATATGAACAAGGTTAGAAATCTAAGTCTAATACTCATTTAAATGGGGCTTGTCGAGTCAGGATCAATTTGTCCGAAAATCCAAGGCTAACCCTCCAAAAACCAAGTTCAATCAAGTTTGGGGGAAAAGTCTATTACCCATAAATTTGAAGTCTAATATCAACTAAAAGGGCTTGGATATGAACAAGGTTAGAAATCTAAGGCAAATACTCATTTTAATGGGGCTCGTCGAGTCAGGATCATTTTTTCCAAAAATCCAAGGCTAACACTCCCTCCAAAAACTAAGTTCAATCATGTTTGGGCGAAAAGTCTATTACCCATAAATTTGAAGTCAAATACCAACTAAAAGGGCTTGGATATGAACAAGGTTAGAAATCTAAGGCTAATACTCATTTAAATGGGGCTTGTCGAGTTAGGATCAATTTGTCCAAAAATCCAAGGCTAACGCCTCCAAAAACCAAGTTCAATCAAGTTTGGGGGAAAAGTCTATTACCCATAAATTTGAAGTCTAATACCAATTAAAAGGGCTTGGATATGATAAAGGTTAGAATTCTAAGGTTAATACTCATTTAAATGGGGCTCGTCGAGTCAGGATCAATTTTTCCGAAAATCCAAGGCTAACACTCCCTCCAAAAACTAAGTTCAATCATGTTTGGGGGAAAAGTCTATTACCCATAAATTTGAAGTCAAATACCAACTAAAACGGCTTGGATATGAACAAGGTTAGAAATCTAAGGCTAATACTCATTTAAATGGGGCTTGTCGAGTCAGGATCAATTTGTCCAAAAATCCAAGGCTAACGCCTCCAAAAACCAAGTTCAATCAAGTTTGGGGGAAAAGTCTATTACCCATAAATTTGAAGTCTAATACCAACTAAAAAGGCTTGGATATGAACAAGGTTAGAAATCTAAGTCTAATACTCATTTAAATGGGGCTTGTCGAGTCAGGATCAATTTGTCCGAAAATCCAAGGCTAACCCTCCAAAAACCAAGTTCAATCAAGTTTGGGGGAAAAGTCTATTACCCATAAATTTGAAGTCTAATATCAACTAAAAGGGCTTGGATATGAACAAGGTTAGAAATCTAAGGCTAATACTCATTTTAATGGGGCTCGTCGAGTCAGGATCATTTTTTCCAAAAATCCAAGGCTAACACTCCCTCCAAAAACTAAGTTCAATCATGTTTGGGCGAAAAGTCTATTACCCATAAATTTGAAGTCAAATACCAACTAAAAGGGCTTGGATATGAACAAGGTTAGAAATCTAAGGCTAATACTCATTTAAATGGGGCTTGTCGAGTTAGGATCAATTTGTCCAAAAATCCAAGGCTAACGCCTCCAAAAACCAAGTTCAATCAAGTTTGGGGGAAAAGTCTATTACCCATAAATTTGAAGTCTAATACCAACTAAAAGGGCTTGGATATGATAAAGGTTAGAATTCTAAGGTTAATACTCATTTAAATGGGGCTCGTCGAGTCAGGATCAATTTTTCCGAAAATCCAAGGCTAACACTCCCTCCAAAAACGAAGTTCAATCATGTTTGGGGGAAAAGTCTATTACCCATAAATTTGAAGTCAAATACCAACTAAAACGGCTTGGATATGAACAAGGTTAGAAATCTAAGGCTAATACTCATTTAAATGGGGCTTGTCGAGTTAGGATCAATTTGTCCGAAAATCCAAGGCTAACGCCTCCAAAAACCAAGTTCAATCAAGTTTGGGGGAAAAGTCTATTACCCATAAATTTGAAGTCTAATACCAACTAAAAGGGCTTGGATATGAACAAGGTTAGAAATATAAGGCTAATACTCATTTAAATAGGGCTCGTCGAGTCAGGATCAATTTTTCTGAAAATCCAAGGCTAACACTCCCTCCAAAAACTAAGTTCAATCATGTTTGGGGGAAAAGTCTATTACCCATAAATTTGAAGTCTAATACCAACTAAAAGGGCTTGGATATGAACAAGGTTAAAAAATTTAAGGCTAATACTCATTTAAATGGGGCTCGTTGAGTCAGGATCAATTTTTCCGAAAATCCAAGGCTAACACTCCCTCCAAAAACTAAGTTCAATCATGTTTGGGGGAAAAGTCTATTACCCATAAATTTGAAGTCTAATACCAACTAAAAGGGCTTGGATATGAACAAGGTTAGAAATCTAAGTCTAATAGTCATTTAAATGGGGCTTGTCGAGTCAGGATCAATTTGTCCGAAAATCCAAGGCTAACGCCTCCAAAAACCAAGTTCAATCAAGTTTGGGGGAAAAGTCTATTACCCATAAATTTGAAGTCTAATACCAACTAAAAGGGCTTGGATATGAACAAGGTTAGAAATATAAGGCTAATATTCATTTAAATGGGGCTTGTCGAGTCAGGATCAATTTGTCCGAAAATCCAAGGCTAACACCTCCAAAAACCAAGTTCAATCAAGTTTGGGGGAAAAGTCTATTACCCATAAATTTGAAGTCTAATACCAACTAAAAGGGCTTGGATATGAACAAGGTTAGAAATCTAAGTCTAATACTCATTTAAATGGGGCTTGTCGAGTCAGGATCAATTTGTCCGAAAATCCAAGGCTAACGCCTCCAAAAACCAAGTTCAATCAAGTTTTGGGGAAAAGTCTATTACCCATAAATTTGAAGTTTAATACCAACAAAAAGGGCTTGGATATGAACAAGGTTAGAAATCTAAGTCTAATACTCATTTAAATGGGGCTTGTCGAGTCAGGATCAATTTATCCGAAAATCCAAGGCTAACACATCCAAAAACCAAGTTCAATCAAGTTTGGGGGAAAAGTCTATTACCCATAAATTTGAAGTCTAATACCAACTAAAAGGGATTGGATATGAACAAGGTTAGAAATCTAAGGCTAATACTCATTTAAATGGGGCTTGTCGAGTCAGGATCAATTTGTCCAAAAATCCAAGGCTAACGCCTCCAAAAACCAAGTTCAATCAAGTTTGGGGGAAAAGTCTATTACCCATAAACTTGAAGTCTAATACCAACTAAAAGGGCTTGGATATGAACAAGGTTAGAAATCTAAGTCTAATACTCATTTAAATGGGGCTTGTCGAGTCAGGATCAATTTGTCCGAAAATCCAAGGCTAACACCTCCAAAAACCAAGTTCAATCAAGTTTGGGGGAAAAGTCTATTACCCATAAATTTGAAGTCTAATACCAACTAAAAAGGCTTGGATATGAACAAGGTTAGAAATCTAAGTCTAATACTCATTTAAATGGGGCTTGTCGAGTCAGGATCAATTTGTCCGAAAATCCAAGGCTAACCCTCCAAAAACCAAGTTCAATCAAGTTTGGGGGAAAAGTCTATTACCCATAAATTTGAAGTCTAATACCAACTAAAAGGGCTTGGATATGAACAAGGTTCGAAATCTAAGGCTAATACTCATTTAAATGGGGCTTGTCGAGTCAGGATCAATTTGTCCAAAAATCCAAGGCTAACGCCTCCAAAAACCAAGTTCAATCAAGTTTGGGGGAAAAGTCTATTACCCATAAATTTGAAGTCTAATACCAACTAAAAGGGCTTGGATATGAACAAGGTTAGAAATCTAAGGCTAATACTCATTTAAATGGGGCTCGTCGAGTCAGGATCAATTTTTCCGAAAATCAAAGGCTAACACTCCCTCCAAAAACTAAGTTCAATCATGTTAGGGGGAAAAGTCTATTACCCATAAATTTGAAGTCTAATACCAACTAAAAGCGCTTGGATATGAACAAGGTTAGAAATCTAAGGCTAATACTCATTTAAATAGGGCTCGTCGAGTCAGGATCAATTTTTCTGAAAATCCAAGGCTAACACTCCCTCCAAAAACTAAGTTCAATCATGTTTGGGGAAAAAGTCTATTACCCATAAATTTGAAGTCAAATACCAACTAAAAGGGCTTGGATATGAACAAGGTTAGAAATCTAAGTCTAATACTCATTTAAATGGGGCTCGTCGAGTCAGGATCAATTTTTCCGAAAATCAAAGGCTAACACTCCCTCCAAAAACTAAGTTCAATCATGTTTGGGGGAAAAGTCTATTACCCATAAATTTGAAGTCTAATACCAACTAAAAGCGCTTGGATATGAACAAGGTTAGAAATCTAAGGCTAATACTCATTTAAATAGGGCTCATCGAGTCAGGATCAATTTTTCCGAAAATCCAAGGCTAACACTCCCTCCAAAAACTAAGTTCAATCATGTTTGGGGAAAAACTCTATTACCCATAAATTTGAAGTCAAATACCAACTAAAAGGGCTTGGATATGAACAAGGTTAGAAATCTAAGGCTAATACTCATTTAAATGGGGCTTGTCAACTCAGGATCAATTTGTCCGAAAATCCAAGGCTAACGGCTCCAAAAACCAAGTTCAATCAAGTTTGGGCAAAAAGTCTATTACCCATAAATTTGAAGTCAAATACCAACTAAAAGGGCTTGGATATGAACAAGGTTAGAAATCTAAGGCTAATACTCATTTAAATGGGGCTTGTCGAGTAGGATCAATTTGTCCGAAAATCCAAGGCTAACGCCTCCAAAAACCAAGTTCAATCAAGTTTGGGGGAAAAGTCTATTACCCATAAATTTGAAGTCTAATACCAACTAAAATGGCTTGGATATGAACAAGGTTAGAAATCTAAGGCTAATACTCATTTAAATAGGGCTCGTCGAGTGAGGATCAATTTTTCTGAAAATCCAAGGCTAATACTCCCTCCAAAAACTAAGTTCAATCATGTTTGGGCGAAAAGTCTATTACCCATAAATTTAAAGTGTAATACCAACTAAAAGGGCTTGGATATGAACAAGGTTAGAAATCTAAGTCTAATACTCATTTAAATGGGGCTTGTCGAGTCAAGATCAATTTGTCCGAAAATCCAAGGCTAACACCTCCAAAAACCAAGTTCAATCAAGTTTGGGGGAAAAGTCTATTACCCATAAATTTGAAGTCTAATACCAACTAAAAGGGCTTGGATATGAACAAGGTTAGAAATCTAAGTCTAATACTCATTTAAATGGGGCTCGTCGAGTCAGGATCAATTTTTCCGAAAATCCAAGGCTAACACTCCCTCCAAAAACTAAGTTCAATCATGTTTGGGGGAAAAGTCTATTAACCATAAATTTAAAGTCTAATACCAACTAAAAGGGCTTGGATATGAACAAGGTTAGAAATCTAAGTCTAATACTCATTTAAATAGGGCTTGTCGAGTCAAGATCAATTTGTCCGAAAATCCAAGGCTAACACCTCCAAAAACCAAGTTCAATCAAGTTTGGGGGAAAAGTCTATTACCCATAAATTTGAAGTCTAATACCAACTAAAAGGGCTTGGATATGAATAAGGTTAGAAATCTAAGGCTAATACTTATTTAAATGGGGCTCGTCGAGTCAGGATCAATTTTTCCGAAAATCCAAGCCTAACACTCCCTCCAAAAACTAAGTTCAATCATGTTTGGGCGAAAAGTCTATTACCCATAAATTTGAAGTCAAATACCAACTAAAAGGGCTTGGATATGAACAAGGTTAGAAATCTAAGGTTAATACTCATTTAAATGGGGCTCGTCGAGTCAGGATCAATTTTTCCGAAAATCCAAGGCTACCACTCCCTCCAAAAACTAAGTTCAATCATGTTTGGGCGAAAAGTCTATTACCCATAAATTTGAAGTCAAATACCAACTAAAAGGGCTTGGATATGAACAAGGTTAGAAATCTAAGGCTAATACTCATTTAAATAGGGCTCGTCGAGTGAGGATCAATTTTTCTGAAATCCAAGGCTAATACTCCCTCCAAAAACTAAGTTCAATCATGTTTGGGCGAAAAGTCTATTACCAATAAATTTGAAGTCAAATACCAACTAAAAGGGCTTGGATATGAACAAGGTTAGAAATCTAAGGCTAATACTCATTTAAATGGGGCTTGTCGGGTCAAGATCAATTTGTCCGAAAATCCAAGGCTAACGCCTCCAAAAACCAAGTTCAATCAAGTTTGGGGGAAAAGTCTATTACCCATAAATTTGAAGTCTAATACCAACTAAAAGGGCTTGGATATGAACAAGGTTAGAAATCTAAGGTTAATACTCATTTAAATGGGGCTCGTCGAGTCAGGATCAATTTTTCCAAAATTCCAAGGCTAACACTCCCTCCAAAAACTAAGTTCAATCATGTTTGGGGGAAAAGTCTATTACCCATAAATTTAAAGTGTAATACCAACTAAAAGGGCTTGGATATGAACAAGGTTAGAAATCTAAGTCTAATACTCATTTAAATGGGGCTTGTCGAGTCAAGATCAATTTGTCCGAAAATCCAAGGCTAACACCTCCAAAAACCAAGTTCAATCAAGTTTGGGGGAAAAGTCTATTACCCATAAATTTGAAGTCTAATACCAACTAAAAGGGCTTGGATATGAATAAGGTTAGAAATCTAAGGCTAATACTTATTTAAATGGGGCTCGTCGAGTCAGGATCAATTTTTCCGAAAATCCAAGGCTAACACTCCCTCCAAAAACTAAGTTCAATCATGTTTGGGCGAAAAGTCTATTACCCATAAATTTGAAGTCAAATACCAACTAAAAGGGCTTGGATATGAACAAGGTTAGAAATCTAAGGCTAATACTCATTTAAATGGGGCTTGTCGAGTGAGGATCAATTTGTCCGAAAATCCAAGGCTAACTCCTCCAAAAACCAAGTTCAATCAAGTTTGGGGGAAAAGTCTATTACCCATAAATTTGAAGTCTAATACCAACTAAAAGGGCTTGGATATGAACAAGGTTAGAAATCTAAGTCTAATACTCATTTAAATGGGGCTCGTCGAGTCAGGATCAATTTTTCCGAAAATCCAAGGCTAACACTCCCTCCAAAAACTAAGTTCAATCATGTTTGGGGGAAAAGTCTATTAACCATAAATTTAAAGTCTAATACCAACTAAAAGGGCTTGGATATGAACAAGGTTAGAAATCTAAGTCTAATACTCATTTAAATGGGGCTTGTCGAGTCAAGATCAATTTGTCCGAAAATCCAAGGCTAACACCTCCAAAAACCAAGTTCAATCAAGTTTGGGGGAAAAGTCTATTACCCATAAATTTGAAGTCTAATACCAACTAAAAGGGCTTGGATATGAATAAGGTTAGAAATCTAAGGCTAATACTTATTTAAATGGGGCTCGTCGAGTCAGGATCAATTTTTCCGAAAATCCAAGGCTAACACTGCCTCCAAAAACTAAGTTCAATCATGTTTGGGCGAAAAGTCTATTACCGATAAATTTGAAGTCAGATACCAACTAAAAGGGCTTGGATATGAACAAGGTTAGAAATCTAAGGCTAATACTCATTTAAATGGGGCTTGTCGAGTTAGGATCAATTTGTCCGAAAATCCAAGGCTAACTCCTCCAAAAACCAAGTTCAATCAAGTTTGGGGGAAAAGTCTATTACCCATAAATTTGAAGTCTAATACCAACTAAAAGGGCTTGGATATGAACAAGGTTAGAAATCTAAGGCTAATACTCATTTAAATAGGGCTCGTCGAGTGAGGATCAATTTTTCTGAAATCCAAGGCTAATACTCCCTCCAAAAACTAAGTTCAATCATGTTTGGGCGAAAAGTCTATTACCAATAAATTTGAAGTCAAATACCAACTAAAAGGGCTTGGATATGAACAAGGTTAGAAATCTAAGGCTAATACTCATTTAAATGGGGCTTGTCGGGTCAAGATCAATTTGTCCGAAAATCCAAGGCTAACGCCTCCAAAAACCAAGTTCAATCAAGTTTGGGGGAAAAGTCTATTACCCATAAATTTGAAGTCTAATACCAACTAAAAGGGCTTGGATATGAACAAGGTTAGAAATCTAAGGTTAATACTCATTTAAATGGGGCTTGTCGAGTTAGGATCAATTTGTCCGAAAATCCAAGGCTAACTCCTCCAAAAACCAAGTTCAATCAAGTTTGGGGGAAAAGTCTATTACCCATAAATTTGAAGTCTAATACCAACTAAAAGGGCTTGGATATGAACAAGGTTAGAAATCTAAGTCTAATACTCATTTAAATGGGGCTCGTCGAGTCAGGATCAATTTTTCCGAAAATCCAAGGCTAACACTCCCTCCAAAAACTAAGTTCAATCATGTTTGGGCGAAAAGTCTATTACCCATAAATTTGAAGTCAAATACCAACTAAAAGGGCTTGGATATGAACAAGGTTAGAAATCTAAGGCTAATACTCATTTAAATGGGGCTTGTCGAGTAGGATCAATTTGTCCGAAAATCCAAGGCTAACGCCTCCAAAAACCAAGTTCAATCAAGTTTGGGGGAAAAGTCTATTACCCATAAATTTGAAGTCTAATACCAACTAAAAGGGCTTGGATATGAACAAGGTTAGAAATCTAAGTCTAATACTCATTTAAATGGGGCTCGTCGAGTCAGGATCAATTTTTCCGAAAATCCAAGGCTAACACTCCCTCCAAAAACTAAGTTCAATCATGTTTGGGCGAAAAGTCTATTACCCATAAATTTGAAGTCAAATACCAACTAAAAGGGCTTGGATATGAACAAGGTTAGAAATCTAAGGCTAATACTCATTTAAATGGGGCTTGTCGAGTAGGATCAATTTGTCCGAAAATCCAAGGCTAACGCCTCCAAAAACCAAGTTCAATCAAGTTTGGGGGAAAAGTCTATTACCCATAAATTTGAAGTCTAATACCAACTAAAATGGCTTGGATATGAAAAAGGTTAGAAATCTAAGGTTAATACTCATTTAAATGGGGCTCGTCGAGTCAGGATCAATTTTTCCGAAAATCCAAGGCTAACACTCCCTCCAAAAACTAAGTTCAATCATGTTTGGGAGAAAAGTCTATTACCCATAACTTTGAAGTCTAATACCAACTAAAAGGTCTTGGATATGAACAAGTTTAGAAATCTAAGTCTAATACTCATTTAAATGGGGCTCGTCGAGTCAGGATCAATTTTTCCGAAAATCCAAGGCTAACACTCCCTCCAAAAACTAAGTTCAATCATGTTTGGGGAAAAAGTCTATTACCCATAAATTTGAAGTCAAATACCAACTAAAAGGGCTTGGATATGAACAAGGTTAGAAATCTAAGGCTAATACTCATTTAAATGGGGCTTGTCAACTCAGGATCAATTTGTCCGAAAATCCAAGGCTAACGCCTCCAAAAACCAAGTTCAATCAAGTTTGGGGGAAAAGTCTATTACCCATAAATTTGAAATCTAATACCAACTAAAAGGGCTTGGATATGAACAAGGTTAGAAATCTAAGGCTAATACTCATTTAAATGGGGCTCGTCGAGTGAGGATCAATTTTTCCGAAAATCCAAGGCTAACACTCCCTCCAAAAACTAAGTTCAATCAAGTTTGGGCGAAAAGTCTATTACCAATAAATTTGAAGTCAAATACCAACTAAAAGGGCCTGGATATGAACAAGGTTAGAAATCTAAGGCTAATACTCATTTAAATGGGGCTTGTCGGGTCAGGATCAATTTGTCCGAAAATCCAAGGCTAACGCCTCCAAAAACCAAGTTCAATCAAGTTTGGGGGAAAAGTCTATTACCCATAACTTTGAAGTCTAATACCAACTAAAAGGGCTTGGATATGAACAAGTTTAGAAATCTAAGTCTAATACTCATTTAAATGGGGCTCGTCGAGTCAGGATCAATTTTTCCGAAAATCCAAGGCTAACACTCCCTCCAAAAACTAAGTTCAATCATGTTTGGGCGAAAAGTCTATTACCCATAAATTTGAAGTCAAATACCAACTAAAAGGGCTTGGATATGAACAAGGTTAGAAATCTAAGGCTAATACTCATTTAAATGGGGATCGTCGAGTCAGGATCAATTTTTCCGAAAATCCAAGGCTAACACTCCCTCCAAAAACTAAGTTCAATCATGTTTGGGCGAAAAGTCTATTACCCATAAATTTGAAGTCAAATACCAACTAAAAGGGCTTGGATATGAACAAGGTTAGAAATCTAAGGCTAATACTCATTTAAATGGGGCTTGTCAACTCAGGATCAATTTGTCCGAAAATCCAAGGCTAACACTCCCTCCAAAAACGAAGTTCAATCATGTTTGGGCGAAAAGTCTATTACCCATAAATTTGAAGTCAAATACCAACTAAAAGGGCTTGGATATGAACAAGGTTAGAAATCTAAGGCTAATACTCATTTAAATGGGGCTTGTCGAGTGAGGATCAATTTGTCCGAAAATCCAAGGCTAACTCCTCCAAAAACCAAGTTCAATCAAGTTTGGGGGAAAAGTCTATTACCCATAAATTTGAAGTCTAATACCAACTAAAAGGGCTTGGATATGAACAAGGTTAGAAATCTAAGTCTAATACTCATTTAAATGGGGCTCGTCGAGTCAGGATCAATTTTTCCGAAAATCCAAGGCTAACACTCCCTCCAAAAACTAAGTTCAATCATGTTTGGGGGAAAAGTCTATTAACCATAAATTTAAAGTCTAATACCAACTAAAAGGGCTTGGATATGAACAAGGTTAGAAATCTAAGTCTAATACTCATTTAAATGGGGCTTGTCGAGTCAAGATCAATTTGTCCGAAAATCCAAGGCTAACACCTCCAAAAACCAAGTTCAATCAAGTTTGGGGGAAAAGTCTATTACCCATAAATTTGAAGTCTAATACCAACTAAAAGGGCTTGGATATGAATAAGGTTAGAAATCTAAGGCTACTACTTATTTAAATGGGGCTCGTCGAGTCAGGATCAATTTTTCCGAAAATCCAAGGCTAACACTCCCTCCAAAAACTAAGTTCAATCATGTTTGGGCGAAAAGTCTATTACCCATAAATTTGAAGTCAGATACCAACTAAAAGGGCTTGGATATGAACAAGGTTAGAAATCTAAGGCTAATACTCATTTAAATGGGGCTTGTCGAGTTAGGATCAATTTGTCCGAAAATCCAAGGCTAACTCCTCCAAAAACCAAGTTCAATCAAGTTTGGGGGAAAAGTCTATTACCCATAAATTTGAAGTCTAATACCAACTAAAAGGGCTTGGATATGAACAAGGTTAGAAATCTAAGTCTAATACTCATTTAAATGGGGCTCGTCGAGTCAGGATCAATTTTTCCGAAAATCCAAGGCTAACACTCCCTCCAAAAACTAAGTTCAATCATGTTTGGGCGAAAAGTCTATTACCCATAAATTTGAAGTCAAATACCAACTAAAAGGGCTTGGATATGAACAAGGTTAGAAATCTAAGGCTAATACTCATTTAAATGGGGCTTGTCGAGTAGGATCAATTTGTCCGAAAATCCAAGTCTAACGCCTCCAAAAACCAAGTTCAATCAAGTTTGGGGGAAAAGTCTATTACCCATAAATTTGAAGTCTAATACCAACTAAAATGGCTTGGATATGAACAAGGTTAGAAATCTAAGGTTAATACTCATTTAAATGGGGCTCGTCGAGTCAGGATCAATTTTTCCGAAAATCCAAGGCTAACACTCCGTCCAAAAACTAAGTTCAATCATGTTTGGGCGAAAAGTATATTTCCCATAACTTTGAAGTCTAATACCAACTAAAAGGTCTTGGATATGAACAAGTTTAGAAATCTAAGTCTAATACTCATTTAAATGGGGCTCGTCGAGTCAGGATCAATTTTTCCGAAAATCCAAGGCTAACACTCCCTCCAAAAACTAAGTTCAATCATGTTTGGGGAAAAGTCTATTACCCATAAATTTGAAGTCTAATACCAACTAAAAGCACTTGGATATGAACAAGTTTAGAAATCTAAGGCTAATACTCATTTAAATAGGGCTCGTCGAGTCAGGGTCAATTTTTCCGAAAATCCAAGGCTAACACTCCCTCCAAAAACTAAGTTCAATCATGTTTGGGCGAAAAGTCTATTACCCATAAATTTGAAGTCAAATACCAACTAAAAGGGCTTGGATATGAACAAGGTTAGAAATCTAAGGCTAATACTCATTTAAATGGGGCTTGTCCAGTCAAGATCAATTTGTCCGAAAATCCAAGGCTAACACCTCCAAAAACCAAGTTCAATCAAGTTTGGGGGAAAAGTCTATTACCCATAAATTTGAAGTCTAATACCAACTAAAAGGGCTTGGATATGAATAAGGTTAGAAATCTAAGGCTAATACTTATTTAAATGGGGCTCGTCGAGTCAGGATCAATTTTTCCGAAAATCCAAGGCTAACACTCCCTCCAAAAACGAAGTTCAATCATGTTTGGGCGAAAAGTCTATTACCCATAAATTTGAAGTCAAATACCAACTAAAAGGGCTTGGATATGAACAAGGTTAGAAATCTAAGGCTAATACTCATTTAAATGGGGCTTGTCGAGTGAGGATCAATTTGTCCGAAAATCCAAGGCTAACTCCTCCAAAAACCAAGTTCAATCAAGTTTGGGGGAAAAGTCTATTACCCATAAATTTGAAGTCTAATACCAACTAAAAGGGCTTGGATATGAACAAGGTTAGAAATCTAAGTCTAATACTCATTTAAATGGGGCTCGTCGAGTCAGGATCAATTTTTCCGAAAATCCAAGGCTAACACTCCCTCCAAAAACTAAGTTCAATCATGTTTGGGGGAAAAGTCTATTAACCATAAATTTAAAGTCTAATACCAACTAAAAGGGCTTGGATATGAACAAGGTTAGAAATCTAAGTCTAATACTCATTTAAATGGGGCTTGTCGAGTCAAGATCAATTTGTCCGAAAATCCAAGGCTAACACCTCCAAAAACCAAGTTCAATCAAGTTTGGGGGAAAAGTCTATTACCCATAAATTTGAAGTCTAATACCAACTAAAAGGGCTTGGATATGAATAAGGTTAGAAATCTAAGGCTACTACTTATTTAAATGGGGCTCGTCGAGTCAGGATCAATTTTTCCGAAAATCCAAGGCTAACACTCCCTCCAAAAACTAAGTTCAATCATGTTTGGGCGAAAAGTCTATTACCCATAAATTTGAAGTCAGATACCAACTAAAAGGGCTTGGATATGAACAAGGTTAGAAATCTAAGGCTAATACTCATTTAAATGGGGCTTATCGAGTTAGGATCAATTTGTCCGAAAATCCAAGGCTAACTCCTCCAAAAACCAAGTTCAATCAAGTTTGGGGGAAAAGTCTATTACCCATAAATTTGAAGTCTAATACCAACTAAAAGGGCTTGGATATGAACAAGGTTAGAAATCTAAGTCTAATACTCATTTAAATGGGGCTCGTCGAGTCAGGATCAATTTTTCCGAAAATCCAAGGCTAACACTCCGTCCAAAAACTAAGTTCAATCATGTTTGGGCGAAAAGTATATTTCCCATAACTTTGAAGTCTAATACCAACTAAAAGGTCTTGGATATGAACAAGTTTAGAAATCTAAGTCTAATACTCATTTAAATGGGGCTCGTCGAGTCAGGATCAATTTTTCCGAAAATCCAAGGCTAACACTCCCTCCAAAAACTAAGTTCAATCATGTTTGGGGAAAAGTCTATTACCCATAAATTTGAAGTCTAATACCAACTAAAAGCACTTGGATATGAACAAGTTTAGAAATCTAAGGCTAATACTCATTTAAATAGGGCTCGTCGAGTCAGGGTCAATTTTTCCGAAAATCCAAGGCTAACACTCCCTCCAAAAACTAAGTTCAATCATGTTTGCGGAAAAAGTCTATTACCCATAAATTTGAAGTCAAATACCAACTAAAAGGGCTTGGATATGAACAAGGTTAGAAATCTAAGGCTAATACTCATTTAAATGGGGCTTGTCAACTCAGGATCAATTTGTCCGAAAATCCAAGGCTAACGCCACCAAAAACCAAGTTCAATCAAGTTTGGGGGAAAAGTCTATTACCCATAAATTTGAAATCTAATACCAACTAAAAGGGCTTGGATATGAACAAGGTTAGAAATCTAAGGCTAATACTCATTTAAATGGGGCTTGTCGAGTTAGGATCAATTTGTCCGAAAATCCAAGGCTAACTCCTCCAAAAACCAAGTTCAATCAAGTTTGGGGGAAAAGTCTATTACCCATAAATTTGAAGTCTAATACCAACTAAAAGGGCTTGGATATGAACAAGGTTAGAAATCTAAGTCTAATACTCATTTAAATGGGGCTCGTCGAGTCAGGATCAATTTTTCCGAAAATCCAAGGCTAACACTCCCTCCAAAAACTAAGTTCAATCATGTTTGGGCGAAAAGTCTATTACCCATAAATTTGAAGTCAAATACCAACTAAAAGGGCTTGGATATGAACAAGGTTAGAAATCTAAAACTAATACTCATTTAAATGGGGCTTGTCGAGTAGGATCAATTTGTCCGAAAGTCCAAGGCTAACGCCTCCAAAAACCAAGTTCAATCAAGTTTGGGGGAAAAGTCTATTACCCATAAATTTGAAGTCTAATACCAACTAAAATGGCTTGGATATGAACAAGGTTAGAAATCTAAGGTTAATACTCATTTAAATGGGGCTCGTCGAGTCAGGATCAATTTTTCCGAAAATCCAAGGCTAACACTCCCTCCAAAAACTAAGTTCAATCATGTTTGGGCGAAAAGTCTATTACCCATAACTTTGAAGTCTAATACCAACTAAAAGGTCTTCGATATGAACAAGTTTAGAAATCTAAGTCTAATACTCATTTAAATAGGGCTCGTCGAGTCAGGATCAATTTTTCCGAAAATCCAAGGCTAACACTCCCTCCAAAAACTAAGTTCAATCATGTTTGGGGAAAAAGTCTATTACCCATAAATTTGAAGTCAAATACCAACTAAAAGGGCTTGGATATGAACAAGGTTAGAAATCTAAGGCTAATACTCATTTAAATGGGGCTTGTCAACTCAGGATCAATTTGTCCGAAAATCCAAGGCTAACGCCTCCAAAAACCAAGTTCAATCAAGTTTGGGGGAAAAGTCTATTACCCATAAATTTGAAATCTAATACCAACTAAAAGGGCTTGGATATGAACAAGGTTAGAAATCTAAGGCTAATACTCATTTAAATGGGGCTTGTCGAGTTAGGATCAATTTTTCCAAAAATCCAAGGCTAACACTCCCTCCAAAAACTAAGTTCAATCATGTTTGGGGGAAGAGTCTATTACCCATAAATTTGAAGTCTAATACCAACTAAAAGGGCTTGGATATGAACAAAGTTAGAAATATAAGGCTAATACTCATTTAAATGGGGCTTGTCGAGTCAGGATCAATTTGTCCGAAAATCCAAGGCTAACGCCTCCAAAAACCAAGTTCAATCAAGTTTGGGGGAAAAGTCTATTACCCATAAATTTGAAGTCTAATACAAACTAAAAGGGCTTGGATATGAACAAGGTTAGAAATCTAAGGCTAATACTCATTTAAATGGGGCTCGTCGAGTGAGGATCAATTTTTCCGAAAATCCAAGGCTAACACTCCCTCCAAAAACGAAGTTCAATCATGTTTGGGCGAAAAGTCTATTACCAATAAATTTGAAGTCAAATACCAACTAAAAGGGCCTGGATATGAACAAGGTTAGAAATCTAAGGCTAATACTCATTTAAATGGGGCTTGTCGGGTCAGGATCAATTTGTCCGAAAATCCAAGGCTAACGCCTCCAAAAACCAAGTTCAATCAAGTTTGGGGGAAAAGTCTATTACCCATAACTTTGAAGTCTAATACCAACTAAAAGGGCTTGGATATGAACAAGTTTAGAAATCTAAGTCTAATACTCATTTAAATGGGGCTCGTCGAGTCAGGATCAATTTTTCCGAAAATCCAAGGCTAACACTCCCTCCAAAAACTAAGTTCAATCATGTTTGGGCGAAAAGTCTATTACCCATAAATTTGAAGTCAAATACCAACTAAAAGGGCTTGGATATGAACAAGGTTAGAAATCTAAGGCTAATACTCATTTAAATGGGGCTTGTCGAGTCAAGATCAATTTGTCCGAAAATCCAAGGCTAACACCTCCAAAAACCAAGTTCAATCAAGTTTGGGGGAAAAGTCTATTACCCATAAATTTGAAGTCTAATACCAACCAAAAGGGCTTGGATATGAATAAGGTTAGAAATCTAAGGCTAATACTTATTTAAATGGGGCTCGTCGAGTCAGGATCAATTTTTCCGAAAATCCAAGGCTAACACTCCCTCCAAAAACGAAGTTCAATCATGTTTGGGCGAAAAGTCTATTACCCATAAATTTGAAGTCAAATACCAACTAAAAGGGCTTGGATATGAACAAGGTTAGAAATCTAAGGCTAATACTCATTTAAATGGGGCTTGTCGAGTCAGGATCAATTTGTCCGAAAATCCAAGGCTAACGCCTCCAAAAACCAAGTTCAATCAAGTTTGGGGGAAAAGTCTATTACCCATAAATTTGAAGTCTAATACAAACTAAAAGGGCTTGGATATGAACAAGGTTAGAAATCTAAGGCTAATACTCATTTAAATGGGGCTCGTCGAGTGAGGATCAATTTTTCCGAAAATCCAAGGCTAACACTCCCTCCAAAAACGAAGTTCAATCATGTTTGGGCGAAAAGTCTATTACCAATAAATTTGAAGTCAAATACCAACTAAAAGGGCCTGGATATGAACAAGGTTAGAAATCTAAGGCTAATACTCATTTAAATGGGGCTTGTCGGGTCAGGATCAATTTGTCCGAAAATCCAAGGCTAACGCCTCCAAAAACCAAGTTCAATCAAGTTTGGGGGAAAAGTCTATTACCCATAACTTTGAAGTCTAATACCAACTAAAAGGGCTTGGATATGAACAAGTTTAGAAATCTAAGTCTAATACTCATTTAAATGGGGCTCGTCGAGTCAGGATCAATTTTTCCGAAAATCCAAGGCTAACACTCCCTCCAAAAACTAAGTTCAATCATGTTTGGGCGAAAAGTCTATTACCCATAAATTTGAAGTCAAATACCAACTAAAAGGGCTTGGATATGAACAAGGTTAGAAATCTAAGGCTAATACTCATTTAAATGGGGCTTGTCGAGTCAAGATCAATTTGTCCGAAAATCCAAGGCTAACACCTCCAAAAACCAAGTTCAATCAAGTTTGGGGGAAAAGTCTATTACCCATAAATTTGAAGTCTAATACCAACCAAAAGGGCTTGGATATGAATAAGGTTAGAAATCTAAGGCTAATACTTATTTAAATGGGGCTCGTCGAGTCAGGATCAATTTTTCCGAAAATCCAAGGCTAACACTCCCTCCAAAAACGAAGTTCAATCATGTTTGGGCGAAAAGTCTATTACCCATAAATTTGAAGTCAAATACCAACTAAAAGGGCTTGGATATGAACAAGGTTAGAAATCTAAGGCTAATACTCATTTAAATGGGGCTTGTCGAGTCAGGATCAATTTGTCCGAAAATCCAAGGCTAACGCCTCCAAAAACCAAGTTCAATCAAGTTTGGGGGAAAAGTCTATTACCCATAAATTTGAAGTCTAATACAAACTAAAAGGGCTTGGATATGAACAAGGTTAGAAATCTAAGGCTAATACTCATTTAAATGGGGCTCGTCGAGTCAGGATCAATTTTTCCGAAAATCCAAGGCTAACACTCCCTCCAAAAACTAAGTTCAATCATGTTTGGGGGAAAAGTCTATTAACCATAAATTTAAAGTCTAATACCAACTAAAAGGGCTTGGATATGAACAAGGTTAGAAATCTAAGTCTAATACTCATTTAAATGGGGCTTGTTGAGTCAAGATCAATTTGTCCGAAAATCCAAGGCTAACACCTCCAAAAACCAAGTTCAATCAAGTTTGGGGGAAAAGTCTATTACCCATAAATTTGAAGTCTAATACCAACTAAAAGGGCTTGGATATGAATAAGGTTAGAAATCTAAGGCTACTACTTATTTAAATGGGGCTCGTCGAGTCAGGATCAATTTTTCCGAAAATCCAAGGCTAACACTCCCTCCAAAAACTAAGTTCAATCATGTTTGGGCGAAAAGTCTATTACCCATAAATTTGAAGTCAGATACCAACTAAAAGGGCTTGGATATGAACAAGGTTAGAAATCTAAGGCTAATACTCATTTAAATGGGGCTTGTCGAGTTAGGATCAATTTGTCCGAAAGTCCAAGGCTAACTCCTCCAAAAACCAAGTTCAATCAAGTTTGGGGGAAAAGTCTATTACCCATAAATTTGAAGTCTAATACCAACTAAAATGGCTTGGATATGAACAAGGTTAGAAATCTAAGGTTAATACTCATTTAAATGGGGCTCGTCGAGTCAGGATCAATTTTTCCGAAAATCCAAGGCTAACACTCCCTCCAAAAACTAAGTTCAATCATGTTTGGGCGAAAAGTCTATTACCCATAACTTTGAAGTCTAATACCAACTAAAAGGTCTTGGATATGAACAAGTTTAGAAATCTAAGTCTAATACTCATTTAAATGGGGCTCGTCGAGTCAGGATCAATTTTTCCGAAAATCCAAGGCTAACACTCCCTCCAAAAACTAAGTTCAATCATGTTTGGGGGAAAAGTCTATTACCCATAAATTTGAAGTCTAATACCAACTAAAAGCACTTGGATATGAACAAGTTTAGAAATCTAAGGCTAATACTCATTTAAATAGGGCTCGTCGAGTCAGGATCAATTTTTCCGAAAATCCAAGGCTAACACTCCCTCCAAAAACTAAGTTCAATCATGTTTGGGGGAAAAGTCTATTACCCATAAATTTGAAGTCTAATACCAACTAAAAGGGCTTGGATATGAACAAGGTTAGAAATCTAAGTCTAATACTCATTTAAATGGGGCTTGTCAACTCAGGATCAATTTGTCCGAAAATCCAAGGCTAACACCTCCAAAAACCAAGTTCAATCAAGTTTAGGGGAAGAGTCTATTACCCATAAATTTGAAGTCTAATACCAACTAAAATGGGTTGGATATGAACAAGGTTAGAAATCTAAGGTTAATACTCATTTAAATGGGGCTCGTCGAGTCAGGATCAATTTTTCCGAAAATCCAAGGCTAACACTCCCTCCAAAAACTAAGTTCAATCATGTTTGGGGGAAAAGTCTATTACCCATAAATTTGAAGTCTAATACCAACTAAAAGGGCTTGGATATGAACAAGGTTAGAAATCTAAGTCTAATACTCATTTAAATGGGGCTTGTCGAGTCAGGATCAATTTGTCCGAAAATCCAAGGCTAACGCCTCCAAAAACCAAGTTCAATCAAGTTTGGGGGAAAAGTCTATTACCCATAAATTTGAAATCTAATACCAACTAAAAGGGCTTGGATATGAACAAGGTTAGAAATCTAAGGCTAATACTCATTTAAATGGGGCTTGTCGAGTTAGGATCAATTTTTCCGAAAATCCAAGGCTAACACTCCCTCCAAAAACTAAGTTCAATCATGTTTGGGGGAAGAGTCTATTACCCATAAATTTGAAGTCTAATACCAACTAAAAGGGCTTGGATATGAACAAGGTTAGAAATATAAGGCTAATACTCATTTAAATGGGGCTTGTCGAGTCAGGATCAATTTGTCCGAAAATCCAAGGCTAACGCCTCCAAAAACCAAGTTCAATCAAGTTTGGGGGAAAAGTCTATTACCCATAAATTTGAAGTCTAATACCAACTAAAAGGGCTTGGATATGAACAAGGTTAGAAATCTAAGGCTAATACTCATTTAAATGGGGCTCGTCGAGTCAGGATCAATTTTTCCGAAAATCCAACGCTAACACTCCCTCCAAAAACTAAGTTCAATCATGTTTGGGCGAAAAGTCTATTACCCATAAATTTGAAGTCAAATACCAACTAAAAGGGCTTGGATATGAACAAGGTTAGAAATCTAAGGCTAAAACTCATTTAAATGGGGCTTGTCGGGTCAGGATCAATTTGTCCGAAAATCCAAGGCTAACGCCTCCAAAAACCAAGTTCAATCAAGTTTGGGGGAAAAGTCTATTACCCATAACTTTGAAGTCTAATACCAACTAAAAGGTCTTGGATATGAACAAGTTTAGAAATCTAAGTCTAATACTCATTTAAATGGGGCTCGTCGAGTCAGGATCAATTTGTCCGAAAATCCAAGGCTAACACTCCCTCCAAAAACTAAGTTCAATCATGTTTGGGCGAAAAGTCTATTACCCATAAATTTGAAGTCAAATACCAACTAAAAGGGCTTGGATATGAACAAGGTTAGAAATCTAAGGCTAATACTCATTTAAATGGGGCTCGTCGAGTCAGGATCAATTTTTCCGAAAATCAAAGGCTAACACTCCCTCGAAAAACTAAGTTCAATCATGTTTGGGGGAAAAGTCTATTACCCATAAATTTGAAGTCTAATACCAACTAAAAGGGCTTGGATATAAACAAGGTTAGAAATCTAAGGCTAATACTCATTTAAATGGGGCTCGTCGAGTCAGGATCAATTTTTCCGAAAATCCAAGGCTAACACTCCCTCCAAAAACTAAGTTCAATCATGTTTGGGGGAAAAGTCTATTACCCATAAATTTGAAGTCTAATACCAACTAAAAGGGCTTGGATATGAACAAGGTTAGAAATCTAAGTCTAATACTCATTTAAATGGGGCTTGTCGAGTTAGGATCAATTTGTCCGAAAATCCAAGGCTAACGCCTCCAAAAACCAAGTTCAATCACGTTTGGGGGAAAAGTCTATTACCCATAAATTTGAAGTCTAATACCAACTAAAATGGCTTGGATATGAACAAGGTTAGAAATCTAAGGTTAATACTCATTTAAATGGGGCTCGTCGAGTCAGGATCAATTTTTCCGAAAATCCAAGGCTAACACTCCCTCCAAAAACTAAGTTCAATCATGTTTGGGGGAAAAGTCTATTACCCATAAATTTGAAGTCTAATACCAACAAAAAGGGCTTGGATATGAACAAGGTTAGAAATCTAAGTCTAATACTCATTTAAATGGGGCTTGTCGAGTCAGGATCATTTTTTCTGAAAATCCAAGGCTAACACTCCCTCCAAAAACTAAGTTCAATCATGTTTGGGCGAAAAGTCTATTACCCATAAATTTGAAGTTAAATACCAACTAAAAGGGCTTGGATATGAACAAGGTTAGAAATCTAAGGCTAATACTCATTTAAATGGGGCTCGTCGAGTCAGGATCAATTTTTCCGAAAATCAAAGGCTAACACTCCCTCGAAAAACTAAGTTCAATCGTGTTTGGGGGAAAAGTCTATTACCCATAAATTTGAAGTCTAATACCAACTAAAAGGGCTTGGATATAAACAAGGTTAGAAATCTAAGGCTAATACTCATTTAAATGGGGCTCGTCGAGTCAGGATCAATTTTTCCGAAAATCCAAGGCTAACACTCCCTCCAAAAACTAAGTTCAATCATGTTTGGGGGAAAAGTCTATTACCCATAAATTTGAAGTCTAATACCAACTAAAAGGGCTTGGATATGAACAAGGTTAGAAATCTAAGTCTAATACTCATTTAAATGGGGCTTGTCGAGTCAGGATCAATTTGTCCGAAAATCCAAGGCTAACACCTCCAAAAACCAAGTTCAATAAAGTTTGGGGGAAAAGTCTATTACCCATAAATTTGAAGTCTAATACAAACCAAAAGGGCTTGGATATGAACAAGGTTAGAAATCTAAGGCTAATACTCATTTAAATGGGGCTCGTCGAGTCAGGATCAATTTTTCTGAAAATCCTAGGCAAACACTCCCTCCAAAAACTAAGTTCAATCATGTTTGGGCGAAAAGTCTATTACCCATAAATTTGAAGTCAAATACCAACTAAAAGGGCTTGGATATGAACAAGGTTAGAAATCTAAGGCTAATACTCATTTAAATGGGGCTCGTCGAGTCAGGATCAATTTTTCCGTAAATCAAAGGCTAACACTCCCTCGAAAAACTAAGTTCAATCGTGTTTGGGGGAAAAGTCTATTACCCATAAATTTGAAGTCTAATACCAACTAAAAGGGCTTGGATATAAACAAGGTTAGAAATCTAAGGCTAATACTCATTTAAATGGGGCTCGTCGAGTCAGGATCAATTTTTCCGAAAATCCAAGGCTAACACTCCCTCCAAAAACTAAGTTCAATCATGTTTGGGGGAAAAGTCTATTACCCATAAATTTGAAGTCTAATACCAACTAAAAGGGCTTGGATATGAACAAGGTTAGAAATCTAAGTCTAATACTCATTTAAATGGGGCTTGTCGAGTTAGGATCAATTTGTCCGAAAATCCAAGGCTAACGCCTCCAAAAACCAAGTTCAATCACGTTTGGGGGAAAAGTCTATTACCCATAAATTTGAAGTCTAATACCAACTAAAATGGGTTGGATATGAACAAGGTTAGAAATCTAAGGTTAATACTCATTTAAATGGGGCTCGTCGAGTCAGGATCAATTTTTCCGAAAATCCAAGGCTAACACTCCCTCCAAAAACTAAGTTCAATCATGTTTGGGGGAAAAGTCTATTACCCATAAATTTGAAGTCTAATACCAACAAAAAGGGCTTGGATATGAACAAGGTTAGAAATCTAAGTCTAATACTCATTTAAATGGGGCTCGTCGAGTCAGGATCAATTTTTCCGAAAATCCAAGGCTAACACTCCCTCCACAAACTAAGTTCAATTATGTTTGGGGGAAAAGTCTATTACCCATAAATTTGAAGTCAAATACCAACTAAAAGGGCTTGGATATGAACAAGGTTAGAAATCTAAGGCTAATACTCATTTAAATGGGGCTCGTCGAGTCAGGATCAATTTTTCCGAAAATCAAAGGCTAACACTCCCTCCAAAAACGAAGTTCAATCATGTTTGGGGGAAAAGTCTATTACCCATAAATTTGAAGTCTAATACCAACTAAAAGGGCTTGGATATGAACAAGGTTAGAAATCTAAGTCTAATACTCATTTAAATGGGCCTTGTCGAGTCAGGATCAATTTGTCCGAAAATCCAAGGCTAACTCCTCCAAAAACCAAGTTCAATCAAGTTTGGGGGAAAAGTCTATTACCCAAAAATTTGAAGTCTAATACAAACTAAAAGGGCTTGGATATGAACAAGGTTAGAAATCTAAGGCTAATACTCATTTAAATGGGGCTCGTCGAGTCAGGATCAATTTTTCTGAAAATCCAAGGCTAACACTCCCTCCAAAAACTAAGTTCAATCATGTTTGGGCGAAAAGTCTATTACCCATAAATTTGAAGTCTAATACCAACTAAAAGGGCTTGGATATGAACAAGGTTAGAAATCTAAGGCTAATACTCATTTAAATGGGGCTCGTCGAGTCAGGATCAATTTTTCCGAAAATCCAAGGCTAACACTCCCTCCAAAAACTAAGTTCAATCATGTTTGGGGGAAAAGTCTATTACCCATAAATTTGAAGTCTAATACCAACTAAAAGGGCTTGGATATGAACAAGGTTAGAAATCTAAGTCTAATACTCATTTAAATGGGGCTTGTCGAGTCAGGATCAATTTGTCCGAAAATCCAAGGCTAACACCTCCAAAAACCAAGTTCAATAAAGTTTGGGGGAAAAGTCTATTACCCATAAATTTGAAGTCTAATACAAACCAAAAGGGCTTGGATATGAACAAGGTTAGAAATCTAAGGCTAATACTCATTTAAATGGGGCTCGTCGAGTCACGATCAATTTTTCTGAAAATCCTAGGCAAACACTCCCTCCGAAAACTAAGTTCAATCATGTTTGGGCGAAAAGTCTATTACCCATAAATTTGAAGTCAAATACCAACTAAAAGGGCTTGGATATGAACAAGGTTAGAAATCTAAGGCTAATACTCATTTAAATGGGGCTCGTCGAGTCAGGATCAATTTTTCCGAAAATCAAAGGCTAACACTCCCTCCAAAAACTAAGTTCAATCATGTTTGGGGGAAAAGTCTATTACCCATAAATTTGAAGTCTAATACCAACTAAAAGCGCTTGGATATGAACAAGGTTAGAAATCTAAGGCTAATACTCATTTAAATAGGGCTCGTCGAGTCAGGATCAATTTTTCCGAAAATCCAAGGCTAACACTCCCTCCAAAAACTAAGTTCAATCATGTTTGGGGAAAAAGTCTATTACCCATAAATTTGAAGTCAAATACCAACTAAAAGGGCTTGGATATGAACAAGGTTAGAAATCTAAGGCTAATACTCATTTAAATGGGGCTTGTCGACTCAGGATCAATTTGTCCGAAAATCCAAGGCTAATGCCTCCAAAAACCAAGTTCAATCAAGTTTGGGGGAAAAGTCTATTACCCATAAATTTGAAGTCTAATACCAACTAAAAGGGCTTGGATATGAACAAGGTTAGAAATCTAAGGCTAATACTCATTTAAATGGGGCTTGTCGAGTGAGGATCAATTTTTCCAAAAATCCAAGGCTAACACTCCCTCCAAAAACTAAGTTCAATCATGTTTGGGGGAAGAGTCTATTACCCATAAATTTGAAGTCTAATACCAACTAAAAGGGCTTGGATATGAACAAGGTTAGAAATATAAGGCTAATACTCATTTAAATGGGGCTTGTCGAGTCAGAATCAATTTTTCCGAAAATCCAAGGCTAACGCCTCCAAAAACCAAGTTCAATCAAGTTTGGGGGAAAAGTCTATTACCCATAAATTTGAAGTCTAATACCAACTAAAAGGGCTTGGATATGAACAAGGTTAGAAATCTAAGGCTAATACTCATTTAAATGGGGCTCGTCGAATCAGGATCAATTTTTCCGAAAATCCAAGGCTAACACTCCCTCCAAAAATTAAGTTCAATCATGTTTGGGGGAAAAGTCTATTACCCATAAATTTGAAGTCTAATACCAACTAAAAGGGCTTGGATATGAACAAGGTTAGAAATCTAAGTCTAATACTCATTTAAATGGGGCTTGTCGAGTCAGGATCAATTTGTCCGAAAATCCAAGGCTAACACCTCCAAAAACCAAGTTCAATCAAGTTTGGGGGAAAAGTCTATTACCCATAAATTTGAAGTCTAATACAAACTAAAAGGGCTTGGATATGAACAAGGTTAGAAATCTAAGGCTAATACTCATTTAAATGGGGCTCGTCGAGTCAGGATCCATTTTTCCGAAAATCCAAGGCTAACACTCCCTCCAAAAACTAAGTTCAATCATGTTTGGGCGAAAAGTCTATTACCCATAAATTTGAAGTCAAATACCAACTAAAAGGGCTTGGATATGAACAAGGTTAGAAGTCTAAGGCTAATACTCATTTAAATGGGGCTTGTCGGGTCAGGATCAATTTGTCCAAAAATCCAAGGCTAACGCCTCCAAAAACCAAGTTCAATCAAGTTTGGGGGAAAAGTCTATTACCCATAACTTTGAAGTCTAATACCAACTAAAAGGGCTTGGATATGAACAAGTTTAGAAATCTAAGTCTAATACTCATTTAAATGGGGCTCGTCGAGTCAGGATCAATTATTCCGAAAATCCAAGGCTAACACTTCGTCCAAAAACTAAGTTCAATCATGTTTGGGCGAAAACTCTATTACCCATAAATTTGAAGTCAAATACCAACTAAAAGGGCTTGGATATGAACAAGGTTAGAAATCTAAGGCTAATATTCATTTAAATGGGGCTTGTCGAGTCAGGATCAATTTGTCCGAAAATCCAAGGCTAATACCTCAAAAAACCAAGTTCAATCAAGTTCGGGGGAAAAGTCTATTACCCATAAATTTGAAGTCTAATACAAACTAAAAGGGCTTGGATATGAACAAGGTTAGAAATCTTAGGCTAATACTCATTTAAATGGGGCTCGTCGAGTCAGGATCAATTTTTCCGAAAATCCAAGGCTAACACTCCCTCCAAAAACTAAGTTCAATCATGTTTGGGCGAAAAGTCTATTACCCATAAATTTGAAGTCAAATACCAACTAAAAGGGCTTGGATATGAACAAGGTTAGAAATCTAAGGCTAATACTCATTTAAATGGGGCTTGTCGACTCAGGATCAATTTGTTCGAAAATCCAAGGCTAACGCCTCCAAAAACCAAGTTCAATCAAGTTTGGGGGAAAAGTCTATTACCCATAAATTTGAAGTCTAATACCAACTAAAAGGGCTTGGATATGAACAAGGTTAGAAATCTAAGGTTAATACTCATTTAAATGGGGCTCGTCGAGTCAGGATCAATTTTTCCGAAAATCCAAGGCTAACACTCCCTCCACAAACTAAGTTCAATCATGTTTGGGGGAAAAGTCTATTACCCATAAATTTCAAGTCAAATACCAACTAAAAGGGCTTGGATATGAACAAGGTTAGAAATCTAAGGCTAATACTCATTTAAATGGGGCTTGTCGACTCAGGATCAATTTGTCCGAAAATCCAAGGCTAACGCCTCCAAAAACCAAGTTCAATCAAGTTTGGGGGAAAAGTCTATTACCCATAAATTTGAAGTCTAATACCAACTAAAAGGGCTTGGATATGAACAAGGTTAGAAATCTAAGGTTAATACTCATTTAAATGGGGCTCGTCGAGTCAGGATCAATTTTTCCGAAAATCCAAGGCTAACACTCCCTCCACAAACTAAGTTCAATCATGTTTGGGGGAAAAGTCTATTACCCATAAATTTGAAGTCAAATACCAACTAAAAGGGCTTGGATATGAACAAGGTTAGAAATCTAAGGCTAATACTCATTTAAATGGGGCTCGTCGAGTCAGGATCAATTTTTCCAAAAATCAAAGGCTAACACTCCCTCCAAAAACGAAGTTCAATCATGTTTGGGGGAAAAGTCTATTACCCATAAATTTGAAGTCTAATACCAACTAAAAGGGCTTGGATATGAACAAGGTTAGAAATCTAAGTCTAATACTCATTTAAATGGGGCTTGTCGAGTCAGGATCAATTTGTCCGAAAATCCAAGGCTAACACCTCCAAAAACCAAGTTCAATAAAGTTTGGGGGAAAAGTCTATTACCCATAAATTTGAAGTCTAATACAAACCAAAAGGGCTTGGATATGAACAAGGTTAGAAATCTAAGGCTAATACTCATTTAAATGGGGCTCGTCGAGTCAGGATCAATTTTTCTGAAAATCCTAGGCAAACACTCCCTCCAAAAACTAAGTTCAATCATGTTTGGGCGAAAAGTCTATTACCCATAAATTTGAAGTCAAATACCAACTAAAAGGGCTTGGATATGAACAAGGTTAGAAATCTAAGGCTAATACTCATTTAAATGGGGCTCGTCGAGTCAGGATCAATTTTTCCGAAAATCAAAGGCTAACACTCCCTCCAAAAACTAAGTTCAATCATGTTTGGGGGAAAAGTCTATTACCCATAAATTTGAAGTCTAATACCAACTAAAAGCGCTTGGATATGAACAAGGTTAGAAATCTAAGGCTAATACTCATTTAAATAGGGCTCGTCGAGTCAGGATCAATTTTTCCGAAAATCCAAGGCTAACACTCCGTCCAAAAACTAAGTTCAATCATGTTTGGGGAAAAAGTCTATTACCCATAAATTTGAAGTCAAATACCAACTAAAAGGGCTTGGATATGAACAAGGTTAGAAATCTAAGGCTAATACTCATTTAAATGGGGCTTGTCGGGTCAGGATCAATTTGTCCAAAAATCCAAGGCTAACGCCTCCAAAAACCAAGTTCAATCAAGTTTGGGGGAAAAGTCTATTACCCATAACTTTGAAGTCTAATACCAACTAAAAGGGCTTGGATATGAACAAGTTTAGAAATCTAAGTCTAATACTCATTTAAATGGGGCTCGTCGAGTCAGGATCAATTTTTTCGAAAATCCAAGGCTAACACTTCGTCCAAAAACTAAGTTCAATCATGTTTGGGGGAAAAGTCTATTACCCATAAATTTGAAGTCTAATACCAACTAAAAGGGCTTGGATATGAACAAGGTTAGAAATCTAAGTCTAATACTCATTTAAATGGGGCTTGTCGAGTCAGGATCAATTTGTCCGAAAATCCAAGGCTAACACCTCCAAAAACCAAGTTCAATCAAGTTTGGGGGAAAAGTCTATTACCCATAAATTTGAAGTCTAATACAAACTAAAAGGGCTTGGATATGAACAAGGTTAGAAATCTAAGGCTAATACTCATTTAAATGGGGCTCGTCGAGTCAGGATCCATTTTTCCGAAAATCCAAGGCTAACACTCCCTCCAAAAACTAAGTTCAATCATGTTTGGGCGAAAAGTCTATTACCCATAAATTTGAAGTCAAATACCAACTAAAAGGGCTTGGATATGAACAAGGTTAGAAATCTAAGGCTAATACTCATTTAAATGGGGCTTGTCGGGTCAGGATCAATTTGTCCAAAAATCCAAGGCTAACGCCTCCAAAAACCAAGTTCAATCAAGTTTGGGGGAAAAGTCTATTACCCATAACTTTGAAGTCTAATACCAACTAAAAGGGCTTGGATATGAACAAGTTTAGAAATCTAAGTCTAATACTCATTTAAATGGGGCTCGTCGAGTCAGGATCAATTTTTCCGAAAATCCAAGGCTAACACTTCGTCCAAAAACTAAGTTCAATCATGTTTGGGCGAAAACTCTATTACCCATAAATTTGAAGTCAAATACCAACTAAAAGGGCTTGGATATGAACAAGGTTAGAAATCTAAGGCTAATATTCATTTAAATGGGGCTTGTCGAGTCAGGATCAATTTGTCCGAAAATCCAAGGCTAATACCTCAAAAAACCAAGTTCAATCAAGTTCGGGGGAAAAGTCTATTACCCATAAATTTGAAGTCTAATACAAACTAAAAGGGCTTGGATATGAACAAGGTTAGAAATCTAAGGCTAATACTCATTTAAATGGGGCTCGTCGAGTCAGGATCAATTTTTCCGAAAATCCAAGGCTAACACTCCCTCCAAAAACTAAGTTCAATCATGTTTGGGCGAAAAGTCTATTACCCATAAATTTGAAGTCAAATACCAACTAAAAGGGCTTGGATATGAACAAGGTTAGAAATCTAAGGCTAATACGCATTTAAATGGGGCTTGTCGACTCAGGATCAATTTGTCCGAAAATCCAAGGCTAACGCCTCCAAAAACCAAGTTCAATCAAGTTTGGGGGAAAAGTCTATTACCCATAAATTTGAAGTCTAATACCAACTAAAAGGGCTTGGATATGAACAAGGTTAGAAATCTAAGGTTAATACTCATTTAAATGGGGCTCGTCGAGTCAGGATCAATTTTTCCGAAAATCCAAGGCTAACACTCCCTCCACAAACTAAGTTCAATCATGTTTGGGGGAAAAGTCTATTACCCATAAATTTCAAGTCAAATACCAACTAAAAGGGCTTGGATATGAACAAGGTTAGAAATCTAAGGCTAATACTCATTTAAATGGGGCTTGTCGACTCAGGATCAATTTGTCCGAAAATCCAAGGCTAACGCCTCCAAAAACCAAGTTCAATCAAGTTTGGGGGAAAAGTCTATTACCCATAAATTTGAAGTCTAATACCAACTAAAAGGGCTTGGATATGAACAAGGTTAGAAATCTAAGGTTAATACTCATTTAAATGGGGCTCGTCGAGTCAGGATCAATTTTTCCGAAAATCCAAGGCTAACACTCCCTCCACAAACTAAGTTCAATCATGTTTGGGGGAAAAGTCTATTACCCATAAATTTGAAGTCAAATACCAACTAAAAGGGCTTGGATATGAACAAGGTTAGAAATCTAAGGCTAATACTCATTTAAATGGGGCTCGTCGAGTCAGGATCAATTTTTCCAAAAATCAAAGGCTAACACTCCCTCCAAAAACGAAGTTCAATCATGTTTGGGGGAAAAGTCTATTACCCATAAATTTGAAGTCTAATACCAACTAAAAGGGCTTGGATATGAACAAGGTTAGAAATCTAAGTCTAATACTCATTTAAATGGGGCTTGTCGAGTCAGGATCAATTTGTCCGAAAATCCAAGGCTAACACCTCCAAAAACCAAGTTCAATAAAGTTTGGGGGAAAAGTCTATTACCCATAAATTTGAAGTCTAATACAAACCAAAAGGGCTTGGATATGAACAAGGTTAGAAATCTAAGGCTAATACTCATTTAAATGGGGCTCGTCGAGTCAGGATCAATTTTTCTGAAAATCCTAGGCAAACACTCCCTCCAAAAACTAAGTTCAATCATGTTTGGGCGAAAAGTCTATTACCCATAAATTTGAAGTCAAATACCAACTAAAAGGGCTTGGATATGAACAAGGTTAGAAATCTAAGGCTAATACTCATTTAAATGGGGCTCGTCGACTCAGGATCAATTTTTCCGAAAATCAAAGGCTAACACTCCCTCCAAAAACTAAGTTCAATCATGTTTGGGGGAAAAGTCTATTACCCATAAATTTGAAGTCTAATACCAACTAAAAGCGCTTGGATATGAACAAGGTTAGAAATCTAAGGCTAATACTCATTTAAATAGGGCTCGTCGAGTCAAGATCAATTTTTCCGAAAATCCAAGGCTAACACTCCCTCCAAAAACTAAGTTCAATCATGTTTGGGGAAAAAGTCTATTACCCATAAATTTGAAGTCAAATACCAACTAAAAGGGCTTGGATATGAACAAGGTTAGAAATCTAAGGCTAATACTCATTTAAATGGGGCTTGTCGGGTCAGGATCAATTTGTCCAAAAATCCAAGGCTAACGCCTCCAAAAACCAAGTTCAATCAAGTTTGGGGGAAAAGTCTATTACCCATAACTTTGAAGTCTAATACCAACTAAAAGGGCTTGGATATGAACAAGTTTAGAAATCTAAGTCTAATACTCATTTAAATGGGGCTCGTCGAGTCAGGATCAATTTTTCCGAAAATCCAAGGCTAACACTTCCTCCAAAAACTAAGTTCAATCATGTTTGGGCGAAAACTCTATTACCCATAAATTTGAAGTCAAATACCCACTAAAAGGGCTTGGATATGAACAAGGTTAGAAATCTAAGGCTAATATTCATTTAAATGGGGCTTGTCGAGTCAGGATCAATTTGTCCGAAAATCCAAGGCTAATACCTCAAAAAACCAAGTTCAATCAAGTTCGGGGGAAAAGTCTATTACCCATAAATTTGAAGTCTAATACAAACTAAAAGGGCTTGGATATGAACAAGGTTAGAAATCTAAGGCTAATACTCATTTAAATGGGGCTCGTCGAGTCAGGATCAATTTTTCCGAAAATCCAAGGCTAACACTCCCTCCAAAAACTAAGTTCAATCATGTTTGGGCGAAAAGTCTATTACCCATAAATTTGAAGTCAAATACCAACTAAAAGGGCTTGGATATGAACAAGGTTAGAAATCTAAGGCTAATACTCATTTAAATGGGGCTTGTCGACTCAGGATCAATTTGTCCGAAAATCCAAGGCTAACGCCTCCAAAAACCAAGTTCAATCAAGTTTGGGGGAAAAGTCTATTACCCATAAATTTGAAGTCTAATACCAACTAAAAGGGCTTGGATATGAACAAGGTTAGAAATCTAAGGTTAATACTCATTTAAATGGGGCTCGTCGAGTCAGGATCAATTTTTCCGAAAATCCAAGGCTAACACTCCCTCCACAAACTAAGTTCAATCATGTTTGGGGGAAAAGTCTATTACCCATAAATTTGAAGTCAAATACCAACTAAAAGGGCTTGGATATGAACAAGGTTAGAAATCTAAGGCTAATACTCATTTAAATGGGGCTTGTCGACTCAGGATCAATTTGTCCGAAAATCCAAGGCTAACGCCTCCAAAAACCAAGTTCAATCAAGTTTGGGGGAAAAGTCTATTACCCATAAATTTGAAGTCTAATACCAACTAAAAGGGCTTGGATATGAACAAGGTTAGAAATCTAAGGTTAATACTCATTTAAATGGGGCTCGTCGAGTCAGGATCAATTTTCCCGAAAATCCAAGGCTAACACTCCCTCCACAAACTAAGTTCAATCATGTTTGGGGGAAAAGTCTATTACCCATAAATTTGAAGTCAAATACCAACTAAAAGGGCTTGGATATGAACAAGGTTAGAAATCTAAGGCTAATACTCATTTAAATGGGGCTCGTCGAGTCAGGATCAATTTTTCCAAAAATCAAAGGCTAACACTCCCTCCAAAAACGAAGTTCAATCATGTTTGGGGGAAAAGTCTATTACCCATAAATTTGAAGTCTAATACCAACTAAAAGGGCTTGGATATGAACAAGGTTAGAAATCTAAGTCTAATACTCATTTAAATGGGGCTTGTCGAGTCAGGATCAATTTGTCCGAAAATCCAAGGCTAACACCTCCAAAAACCAAGTTCAATAAAGTTTGGGGGAAAAGTCTATTACCCATAAATTTGAAGTCTAATACAAACCAAAAGGGCTTGGATATGAACAAGGTTAGAAATCTAAGGCTAATACTCATTTAAATGGGGCTCGTCGAGTCAGGATCAATTTTTCTGAAAATCCTAGGCAAACACTCCCTCCAAAAACTAAGTTCAATCATGTTTGGGCGAAAAGTCTATTACCCATAAATTTGAAGTCAAATAACAACTAAAAGGGCTTGGATATGAACAAGGTTAGAAATCTAAGGCTAATACTCATTTAAATGGGGCTCGTCGAGTCAGGATCAATTTTTCCGAAAATCAAAGGCTAACACTCCCTCCAAAAACTAAGTTCAATCATGTTTGGGGGAAAAGTCTATTACCCATAAATTTGAAGTCTAATACCAACTAAAAGCGCTTGGATATGAACAAGGTTAGAAATCTAAGGCTAATACTCATTTAAATAGGGCTCGTCGAGTCAGGATCAATTTTTCCGAAAATCCAAGGCTAACACTCCCTCCAAAAACTAAGTTCAATCATGTTTGGGGAAAAAGTCTATTACCCATAAATTTGAAGTCAAATACCAACTAAAAGGGCTTGGATATGAACAAGGTTAGAAATCTAAGGCTAATACTCATTTAAATGGGGCTCGTCGAGTCAGGATCAATTTTTCCGAAAATCCAAGGCTAACACTCCCTCCAAAAACTAAGTTCAATCATGTTTGGGGGAAAAGTCTATTACCCATAAATTTGAAGTCTAATACAAACTAAAAGGGCTTGGATATGAACAAGGTTAGAAATCTAAGGCTAATACTCATTTAAATGGGGCATGTCGAGTCAGGATCAATTTTTCCAAAAATCCAAGGCTAACACTCCCTCCAAAAACTAAGTTCAATCATGTTTGGGGGAAAAGTCTATTACCCATAAATTTGAAGTCTAATACCAACTAAAAGGGCTTGGATATGAACAAGGTTAGAAATCTAAGTCTAATACTCATTTAAATGGGGCTTGTCGAGTCAGGATCAATTTGTCCGAAAATCCAAGGCTAACACCTCCAAAAACCAAGTTCAATCAAGTTTGGGGGAAAAGTCTATTACCCATAAATTTGAAGTCTAATACAAACTAAAAGGGCTTGGATATGAACAAGGTTAGAAATCAAAGGCTAATACTCATTTAAATGGGGCATGTCGAGTCAGGATCAATTTTTCCGAAAATCCAAGGCTAACACTCCCTCCAAAAACCAAGTTCAATCATGTTTGGGGGAAAAGTCTATTACCCATAAATTTGAAGTCTAATACAAACTAAAAGGGCTTGGATATGAACAAGGTTAGAAATCTAAGGCTAATACTCATTTAAATGGGGCTCGTCGAGTCAGGATCAATTTTTCCGAAAATCCAAGGCTAACACTCCCTCCACAAACTAAGTTCAATCATGTTTGGGGGAAAAGTCTATTACCCATAAATTTGAAGTCAAATACCAACTAAAAGGGCTTGGATATGAACAAGGTTAGAAATCTAAGGCTAATACTCATTTAAATGGGGCTCGTCGAGTCAGGATCAATTTTTCCGAAAATCAAAGGCTAACACTCCCTCCAAAAACTAAGTTCAATCATGTTTGGGGGAAAAGTCTATTACCCATAAATTTGAAGTCTAATACCAACTAAAAGGGCTTGGATATGAACAAGGTTAGAAATCTAAGGTTAATACTCATTTAAATGGGGCTCGTCGAGTCAGGATCAATTTTTCCGAAAATCCAAGGCTAACACTCCCTCCACAAACTAAGTTCAATCATGTTTGGGGGAAAAGTCTATTACCCATAAATTTGAAGTCAAATACCAACTAAAAGGGCTTGGATATGAACAAGGTTAGAAATCTAAGGCTAATACTCATTTAAATGGGGCTCGTCGAGTCAGGATCAATTTTTCTGAAAATCAAAGGCTAACACTCCCTCCAAAAACTAAGTTCAATCATGTTTGGGGGAAAAGTCTATTACCCATAAATTTGAAGTCTAATACCAACTAAAAGGGCTTGGATATGAACAAGGTTAGAAATCTAAGGTTAATACTCATTTAAATGGGGCTCGTCGAGTCAGGATCAATTTTTCCGAAAATCCAAGGCTAACACTCCCTCCACAAACTAAGTTCAATCATGTTTGGGGGAAAAGTCTATTACCCATAAATTTGAAGTCAAATACCAACTAAAAGGGCTTGGATATGAACAAGGTTACAAATCTAAGGCTAATACTCATTTAAATGGGGCTTGTCGAGTTAGGATCAATTTTTCCAAAAATCCAAGGCTAACACTCCCTCCAAAAACTAAGTTCAATCATGTTTGGGGGAAAAGTCTATTACCCATAAATTTGAAGTCTAATACAAACTAAAAGGGCTTGGATATGAACAAGGTTAGAAATCTAAGGCTAATACTCATTTAAATGGGGCTCGTCGAGTCAGGATCAATTTTTCCGAAAATCCAAGGCTAACACTCCCTCCACAAACTAAGTTCAATCATGTTTGGGGGAAAAGTCTATTACCCATAAATTTGAAGTCAAATACCAACTAAAAGGGCTTGGATATGAACAAGGTTAGAAATCTAAGGCTAATACTCATTTAAATGGGGCTCGTCGAGTCAGGATCAATTTTTCCGAAAATCAAAGGCTAACACTCCCTCCAAAAACTAAGTTCAATCATGTTTGGGGGAAAAGTCTATTACCCATAAATTTGAAGTCTAATACCAACTAAAAGGGCTTGGATATGAACAAGGTTAGAAATCTAAGGCTAATACTCATTTAAATGGGGCTCGTCGAGTCAGGATCAATTTTTCCGAAAATCCAAGGCTAACACTCCCTCCAAAAACTAAGTTCAATCATGTTTGGGGAAAAAGTCTATTACCCATAAATTTGAAGTCAAATACCAACTAAAAGGGCTTGGATATGAACAAGGTTAGAAATCTAAGGCTAATACTCATTTAAATGGGGCTTGTCAACTCAGGATCAATTTGTCTGAAAATCCAAGGCTAACGCCTCCAAAAACCAAGTTCAATCAAGTTTGGGGGAAAAGTCTATTACCCATAAATTTGAAATCTAATACCAACTAAAAGGCCTTGGATATGAACAAGGTTAGAAATCTAAGGCTAATACTCATTTAAATGGGGCTTGTCGAGTTAGGATCAATTTTTCCAAAAATCCAAGGCTAACACTCCCTCCAAAAACTAAGTTCAATCATGTTTGGGGGAAGAGTCTATTACCCATAAATTTGAAGTCTAATACCAACTAAAAGGGCTTGGATATGAACAAGGTTAGAAATCTAAGGCTAATACTCATTTAAAAGGGGCTTGTCGGGTCAGGATCAATTTGTCCGAAAATCCAAGGCTAACGCCTCCAAAAACCAAGTTCAATCAAGTTTGGGGGAAAAGTCTATTACCCATAAATTTGAAGTCTAATACCAACTAAAAGGGCTTGGATATGAACAAGGTTAGAAATCTAAGGCTAATACTCATTTAAATGGGGCTCGTCGAGTCAGGATCAATTTTTCCGAAAATCCAAGGCTAACACTCCCTCCAAAAACTAAGTTCAATCATGTTTGGGGAAAAAGTCTATTACCCATAAATTTGAAGTCAAATACCAACTAAAAGGGCTTGGATATGAACAAGGTTAGAAATCTAAGGCTAATACTCATTTAAATGGGGCTTGTCGACTCAGGATCAATTTGTCCAAAAATCTAAGGCTAACGCCTCCAAAAACCAAGTTCAATCAAGTTTGGGGGAAAAGTCTATTACCCATAAATTTGAAATCTAATACCAACTAAAAGGGCTTGGATATGAACAAGGTTAGAAATCTAAGGCTAATACTCATTTAAATGGGGCTTGTCGAGTTAGGATCAATTTTTCCAAAAATCCAAGGCTAACACTCCCTCCAAAAACTAAGTTCAATCATGTTTGGGGGAAAAGTCTATTACCCATAAATTTGAAGTCTAATACCAACTAAAAGGGCTTGGATATGAACAAGGTTAGAAATCTAAGTCTAATACTCATTTAAATGGGGCTTGTCGAGTCAGGATCAATTTGTCCGAAAATCCAAGGCTAACACCTCCAAAAACCAAGTTCAATCAAGTTTGGGGGAAAAGTCTATTACCCATAAATTTGAAGTCTAATACAAACTAAAAGGGCTTGGATATGAACAAGGTTAGAAATCTAAGGCTAATACTCATTTAAATGGGGCATGTCGAGTCAGGATCAATTTTTCCGAAAATCCAAGGCTAACACTCCCTCCAAAAACCAAGTTCAATCATGTTTGGGGGAAAAGTCTATTACCCATAAATTTGAAGTCTAATACAAACTAAAAGGGCTTGGATATGAACAAGGTTAGAAATCTAAGGCTAATACTCATTTAAATGGGGCTCGTCGAGTCAGGATCAATTTTTCCGAAAATCCAAGGCTAACACTCCCTCCACAAACTAAGTTCAATCATGTTTGGGGGAAAAGTCTATTACCCATAAATTTGAAGTCAAATACCAACTAAAAGGGCTTGGATATGAACAAGGTTAGAAATCTAAGGCTAATACTCATTTAAATGGGGCTCGTCGAGTCAGGATCAATTTTTCCGAAAATCAAAGGCTAACACTCCCTCCAAAAACTAAGTTCAATCATGTTTGGGGGAAAAGTCTATTACCCATAAATTTGAAGTCTAATACCAACTAAAAGGGCTTGGATATGAACAAGGTTAGAAATCTAAGGCTAATACTCATTTAAATGGGGCTCGTCGAGTCAGGATCAATTTTTCCGAAAATCCAAGGCTAACACTCCCTCCAAAAACTAAGTTCAATCATGTTTGGGGAAAAAGTCTATTACCCATAAATTTGAAGTCAAATACCAACTAAAAGGGCTTGGATATGAACAAGGTTAGAAATCTAAGGCTAATACTCATTTAAATGGGGCTTGTCAACTCAGGATCAATTTGTCTGAAAATCCAAGGCTAACGCCTCCAAAAACCAAGTTCAATCAAGTTTGGGGGAAAAGTCTATTACCCATAAATTTGAAATCTAATACCAACTAAAAGGCCTTGGATATGAACAAGGTTAGAAATCTAAGGCTAATACTCATTTAAATGGGGCTTGTCGAGTTAGGATCAATTTTTCCAAAAATCCAAGGCTAACACTCCCTCCAAAAACTAAGTTCAATCATGTTTGGGGGAAGAGTCTATTACCCATAAATTTGAAGTCTAATACCAACTAAAAGGGCTTGGATATGAACAAGGTTAGAAATCTAAGGCTAATACTCATTTAAATGGGGCTTGTCGGGTCAGGATCAATTTGTCCGAAAATCAAAGGCTAACACTCCCTCCAAAAACTAAGTTCAATCATGTTTGGGGGAAAAGTCTATTACCCATAAATTTGAAGTCTAATACCAACTAAAAGGGCTTGGATATGAACAAGGTTAGAAATCTAAGGCTAATACTCATTTAAATGGGGCTCGTCGAGTCAGGATCAATTTTTCCGAAAATCCAAGGCTAACACTCCCTCCAAAAACTAAGTTCAATCATGTTTGGGGAAAAAGTCTATTACCCATAAATTTGAAGTCAAATACCAACTAAAAGGGCTTGGATATGAACAAGGTTAGAAATCTAAGGCTAATACTCATTTAAATGGGGCTTGTCGACTCAGGATCAATTTGTCCGAAAATCCAAGGCTAACGCCTCCAAAAACCAAGTTCAATCAAGTTTGGGGGAAAAGTCTATTACCCATAAATTTGAAATCTAATACCAACTAAAAGGGCTTGGATATGAACAAGGTTAGAAATCTAAGGCTAATACTCATTTAAATGGGGCTTGTCGAGTGAGGATCAATTTTTCCAAAAATCCAAGGCTAACACTCCCTCCAAAAACTAAGTTCAATCATGTTTGGGGGAAGAGTCTATTACCCATAAATTTGAAGTCTAATACCAACTAAAAGGGCTTGGATATGAACAAGGTTAGAAATATAAGGCTAATACTCATTTAAATGGGGCTTGTCGACTCAGGATCAATTTGTCCGAAAATCCAAGGCTAACGCCTCCAAAAACCAAGTTCAATCAAGTTTGGGGGAAAAGTCTATTACCCATAAATTTGAAGTCTAATACAAACTAAAAGGGCTTGGATATGAACAAGTTTAGAAATCTAAGTCTAATACTCATTTAAATGGGGCTCGTCGAGTCAGGATCAATTTTTCCGAAAATCGAAGGCTAACACTCCCTCCAAAAACTAAGTTCAATCACGTTTGGGGGAAAAGTCTATTACCCATAAATTTGAAGTCTAATACCAACTAAAAGGGCTTGGATATGAACAAGGTTAGAAATCTAAGTCTAATACTCATTTAAATGGGGCTTGTCGAGTCAGGATCAATTTGTACGAAAATCCAAGGCTAACGCCTCCAAAAACCAAGTTCAATCAAGTTTGGGGGAAAAGTCTATTACCCATAAATTTGAAGTCTAATACCAACTAAAAGGGCTTGGATATGAACAAGGTTAGAAATCTAAGGTTAATACTCATTTAAATGGGGCTCGTCGAGTCAGGATCAATTTTTCGGAAAATCCAAGGCTAACACTCCCTCCACAAACTAAGTTCAATCATGTTTGGGGGAAAAGTCTATTACCCATAAATTTGAAGTCTAATACCAACTAAAAGGGCTTGGATATGAACAAGGTTAGAAATCTAAGGCTAATACTCATTTAAATGGGGCTCGTCGAGTCAGGATTAATTTTTCCGAAAATCAAAGGCTAACACTCCCTCCAAAAACTAAGTTCAATCATGTTTGGGGGAAAAGTCTATTACCCATAAATTTGAAGTCTAATACCAACTAAAAGGGCTTGGATATGAACAAGGTTAGAAATCTAAGGCTAATACTCATTTAAATGGGGCTCGTCGAGTCAGGATCAATTTTTCCGAAAATCCAAGGCTAACACTCCCTCCAAAAACTAAGTTCAATCATGTTTGGGGAAAAAGTCTATTACCCATAAATTTGAAGTCAAATACCAACTAAAAGGGCTTGGATATGAACAAGGTTAGAAATCTAAGGCTAATACTCATTTAAATGGGGCTTGTCGACTCAGGATCAATTTGTCCGAAAATCCAAGGCTAACGCCTCCAAAAACCAAGTTCAATCAAGTTTGGGGGAAAAGTCTATTACCCATAAATTTGAAATCTAATACCAACTAAAAGGGCTTGGATATGAACAAGGTTAGAAATCTAAGGCTAATACTCATTTAAATGGGGCTTGTCGAGTGAGGATCAATTTTTCCAAAAATCCAAGGCTAACACTCCCTCCAAAAACTAAGTTCAATCATGTTTGGGGGAAGAGTCTATTACCCATAAATTTGAAGTCTAATACCAACTAAAAGGGCTTGGATATGAACAAGGTTAGAAATATAAGGCTAATACTCATTTAAATGGGGCTTGTCGACTCAGGATCAATTTGTCCGAAAATCCAAGGCTAACGCCTCCAAAAACCAAGTTCAATCAAGTTTGGGGGAAAAGTCTATTACCCATAAATTTGAAGTCTAATACAAACTAAAAGGGCTTGGATATGAACAAGTTTAGAAATCTAAGTCTAATACTCATTTAAATTGGGCTCGTCGAGTCAGGATCAATTTTTCCGAAAATCGAAGGCTAACACTCCCTCCAAAAACTAAGTTCAATCATGTTTGGGGGAAAAGTCTATTACCCATAAATTTGAAGTCTAATACCAACTAAAAGGGCTTGGATATGAACAAGGTTAGAAATCTAAGTCTAATACTCATTTAAATGGGGCTTGTCGAGTCAGGATCAATTTGTACGAAAATCCAAGGCTAACGCCTCCAAAAACCAAGTTCAATCAAGTTTGGGGGAAAAGTCTATTACCCATAAATTTGAAGTCTAATACCAACTAAAAGGGCTTGGATATGAACAAGGTTAGAAATCTAAGGTTAATACTCATTTAAATGGGGCTCGTCGAGTCAGGATCAATTTTTCGGAAAATCCAAGGCTAACACTCCCTCCACAAACTAAGTTCAATCATGTTTGGGGGAAAAGTCTATTACCCATAAATTTGAAGTCTAATACAAACTAAAAGGGCTTGGATATGAACAAGGTTAGAAATCTAAGGTTAATACTCATTTAAATGGGGCTCGTCGAGTCAGGATCAATTTTTCCGAAAATCCAAGGCTAACACTCCCTCCACAAACTAAGTTCAATCATGTTTGGGGGAAAAGTCTATTACCCATAAATTTGAAGTCTAATACCAACTAAAAGGGCTTGGATATGAACAAGGTTAGAAATCTAAGGCTAATACTCATTTAAATGGGGCTCGTCGAGTCAGGATTAATTTTTCCGAAAATCAAAGGCTAACACTCCCTCCAAAAACTAAGTTCAATCATGTTTGGGGGAAAAGTCTATTACCCATAAATTTGAAGTCTAATACCAACTAAAAGGGCTTGGATATGAACAAGGTTAGAAATCTAACGCTAATACTCATTTAAATGGGGCTCATCGAGTCAGGATCAATTTTTCCGAAAATCCAAGGCTAACACTCCCTCCAAAAACTAAGTTCAATCATGTTTGGGGAAAAAGTCTATTACCCATAAATTTGAAGTCAAATACCAACTAAAAGGGCTTGGATATGAACAAGGTTAGAAATCTAAGGCTAATACTCATTTAAATGGGGCTTGTCGACTCAGGATCAATTTGTCCGAAAATCCAAGGCTAACGCCTCCAAAAACCAAGTTCAATCAAGTTTGGGGGAAAAGTCTATTACCCATAAATTTGAAATCTAATACCAACTAAAAGGGCTTGGATATGAACAAGGTTAGAAATCTAAGGCTAATACTCATTTAAATGGGGCTTGTCGAGTGAGGATCAATTTTTCCAAAAATCCAAGGCTAACACTCCCTCCAAAAACTAAGTTCAATCATGTTTGGGGGAAGAGTCTATTACCCATAAATTTGAAGTCTAATACCAACTAAAAGGGCTTGGATATGAACAAGGTTAGAAATATAAGGCTAATACTCATTTAAATGGGGCTTGTCGACTCAGGATCAATTTGTCCGAAAATCCAAGGCTAACGCCTCCAAAAACCAAGTTCAATCAAGTTTGGGGGAAAAGTCTATTACCCATAAATTTGAAGTCTAATACAAACTAAAAGGGCTTGGATATGAACAAGTTTAGAAATCTAAGTCTAATACTCATTTAAATGGGGCTCGTCGAGTCAGGATCAATTTTTCCGAAAATCGAAGGCTAACACTCCCTCCAAAAACTAAGTTCAATCATGTTTGGGGGAAAAGTCTATTACCCATAAATTTGAAGTCTAATACCAACTAAAAGGGCTTGGATATGAACAAGGTTAGAAATCTAAGTCTAATACTCATTTAAATGGGGCTTGTCGAGTCAGGATCAATTTGTACGAAAATCCAAGGCTAACGCCTCCAAAAACCAAGTTCAATCAAGTTTGGGGGAAAAGTCTATTACCCATAAATTTGAAGTCTAATACCAACTAAAAGGGCTTGGATATGAACAAGGTTAGAAATCTAAGGTTAATACTCATTTAAATGGGGCTCGTCGAGTCAGGATCAATTTTTCGGAAAATCCAAGGCTAACACTCCCTCCACAAACTAAGTTCAATCATGTTTGGGGGAAAAGTCTATTACCCATAAATTTGAAGTCTAATACAAACTAAAAGGGCTTGGATATGAACAAGGTTAGAAATCTAAGGTTAATACTCATTTAAATGGGGCTCGTCGAGTCAGGATCAATTTTTCCGAAAATCCAAGGCTAACACTCCCTCCACAAACTAAGTTCAATCATGTTTGGGGGAAAAGTCTATTACCCATAAATTTGAAGTCTAATACCAACTAAAAGGGCTTGGATATGAACAAGGTTAGAAATCTAAGGCTAATACTCATTTAAATGGGGCTCGTCGAGTCAGGATTAATTTTTCCGAAAATCAAAGGCTAACACTCCCTCCAAAAACTAAGTTCAATCATGTTTGGGGGAAAAGTCTATTACCCATAAATTTGAAGTCTAATACCAACTAAAAGGGCTTGGATATGAACAAGGTTAGAAATCTAAGGCTAATACTCATTTAAATGGGGCTCATCGAGTCAGGATCAATTTTTCCGAAAATCCAAGGCTAACACTCCCTCCAAAAACTAAGTTCAATCATGTTTGGGGAAAAAGTCTATTACCCATAAATTTGAAGTCAAATACCAACTAAAAGGGCTTGGATATGAACAAGGTTAGAAGTCTAAGGCTAATACTCATTTAAATGGGGCTTGTCGACTCAGGATCAATTTGTCCGAAAATCCAAGGCTAACGCCTCCAAAAACCAAGTTCAATCAAGTTTGGGGGAAAAGTCTATTACCCATAAATTTGAAATCTAATACCAACTAAAAGGGCTTGGATATGAACAAGGTTAGAAATCTAAGGCTAATACTCATTTAAATGGGGCTTGTCGAGTGAGGATCAATTTTTCCAAAAATCCAAGGCTAACACTCCCTCCAAAAACTAAGTTCAATCATGTTTGGGGGAAGAGTCTATTACCCATAAATTTGAAGTCTAATACCAACTAAAAGGGCTTGGATATGAACAAGGTTAGAAATATAAGGCTAATACTCATTTAAATGGGGCTTGTCGACTCAGGATCAATTTGTCCGAAAATCCAAGGCTAACGCCTCCAAAAACCAAGTTCAATCAAGTTTGGGGGAAAAGTCTATTACCCATAAATTTGAAGTCTAATACAAACTAAAAGGGCTTGGATATGAACAAGTTTAGAAATCTAAGTCTAATACTCATTTAAATGGGGCTCGTCGAGTCAGGATCAATTTTTCCGAAAATCGAAGGCTAACACTCCCTCCAAAAACTAAGTTCAATCATGTTTGGGGGAAAAGTCTATTACCCATAAATTTGAAGTCTAATACCAACTAAAAGGGCTTGGATATGAACAAGGTTAGAAATCTAAGTCTAAAACTCATTTAAATGGGGCTTGTCGAGTCAGGATCAATTTGTACGAAAATCCAAGGCTAACGCCTCCAAAAACCAAGTTCAATCAAGTTTGGGGGAAAAGTCTATTACCCATAAATTTGAAGTCTAATACCAACTAAAAGGGCTTGGATATGAACAAGGTTAGAAATCTAAGGTTAATACTCATTTAAATGGGGCTCGTCGAGTCAGGATCAATTTTTCGGAAAATCCAAGGCTAACACTCCCTCCACAAACTAAGTTCAATCATGTTTGGGGGAAAAGTCTATTACCCATAAATTTGAAGTCAAATACCAACTAAAAGGGCTTGGATATGAACAAGGTTAGAAATCTAAGGCTAATACTCATTTAAATGGGGCTCGTCGAGTCAGGATCAATTTTTTCGAAAATCAAAGGCTAACACTCCCTCCAAAAACTAAGTTCAATCAAGTTTGGGGGAAAAGTCTATTACCCATAAATTTGAAGTCTAATACCAACTAAAAGGGCTTGGATATGAACAAGGTTAGAAATCTAAGGCTAATACTCATTTAAATGGGGCTCGTCGAGTCAGGATCAATTTTTCCGAAAATCCAAGGCTAACACTCCCTCCAAAAAATAAGTTCAATCATGTTTGGGCGAAAAGTCTATTACCCATAAATTTGAAGTCAAATACCAACTAAAAGGGCTTGGATATGAACAAGGTTAGAAATCTAAGGCTAATACTCATTTAAATGGGGCTCGTCAAGTCAGGATCAATTTTTCCGAAAATCAAAGGCTAACACTCCCTCCAAAAACTAAGTTCAATCATGTTTGGGGGAAAAGTCTATTACCCATAAATTTGAAGTCTAATACCAACTAAAAGGGCTTGGATATGAACAAGGTTAGAAATCTAAGGCTAATACTCATTTAAATGGGGTTCGTCGAGTCAGGATCAATTTTTCCGAAAATCCAAGGCTAACACTCCCTCCAAAAACTAAGTTCAATCATGTTTGGGGAAAAAGTCTACTACCCATAAATTTGAAATCAAATACCAACTAAAAGGGCTTGGATATGAACAAGGTTAGAAATCTAAGACTAATACTCATTTAAATGGGGCTTGTCAACTCAGTATCAATTTGTCCGAAAATCCAAGGCTAACGCCTCCAAAAACCAAGTTCAATCAAGTTTGGGGGAAAAGTCTATTACCCATAAATTTGAAATCTAATACCAACTAAAAGGCCTTGGATATGAAGAAGGTTAGAAATCTAAGGCTAATACTCATTTAAATGGGGCTTGTCGAGTTAGGATCAATTTTTCCAAAAATCCAAGGCTAACACTCCCTCCAAAAACTAAGTTCAATCATGTTTGGGGGAAAAGTCTATTACCCATAAATTTGAAGTCTAATACCAACTAAAAGGGCTTGGATATGAACAAGTTTAGAAATCTAAGTCTAATACTCATTTAAATGGGGCTCGTCGAGTCAGGATCAATTTTTCCGAAAATCCAAGGCTAACACTCCCTCCAAAAACTAAGTTCAATCATGTTTGGGGGAAAAGTCTATTACCCATAAATTTGAAGTCTAATACCAACTAAAAGGGCTTGGATATGAACAAGGTTAGAAATCTAAGGCTAATACTAATTTAAAGTGGGCTCGTCGAGTCAGGATCAATTTTTCCGAAAATCCAAGGCTAACACTCCCTCCAAAAACTAAGTTCAATCATGTTTGGGGGAAGAGTCTATTACCCATAAATTTGAAGTCTAATACCAACTAAAAGGGCTTGGATATGAACAAGGTTAGAAATATAAGGCTAATACTCATTTAAATGGGGCTTGTCGAGTCAGGATCAATTTTTCCGAAAATCCAAGGCTAACGCCTCCAAAAACCAAGTTCAATCAAGTTTGGGGGAAAAGTCTATTACCCATAAATTTGAAGTCAAATACCAACTAAAAGGGCTTGGATATGAACAAGGTTAGAAATCTAAGGCTAATACTCATTTAAATGGGGCTTGTCAACTCAGGATCAATTTGTCCGAAAATCCAAGGCTAACGCCTCCAAAAACCAAGTTCAATCAAGTTTGGGGGAAAAGTCTATTACCCATAAATTTGAAATCTAATACCAACTAAAAGGCCTTGGATATGAACAAGGTTAGAAATCTAAGGCTAATACTCATTTAAATGGGGCTTGTCGAGTTAGGATCAATTTTTCCAAAAATCCAAGGCTAACACTCCCTCCAAAAACTAAGTTCAATCATGTTTGGGGGAAAAGTCTATTACCCATAAATTTGAAGTCTAATACCAACTAAAAGGGCTTGGATATGAACAAGTTTAGAAATCTAAGTCTAATACTCATTTAAATGGGGCTCGTCGAGTCAGGATCAATTTTTCCGAAAATCCAAGGCTAACACTCCCTCCAAAAACTAAGTTCAATCATGTTTGGGGGAAAAGTCTATTACCCATAAATTTGAAGTCTAATACCAACTAAAAGGGCTTGGATATGAACAAGGTTAGAAATCTAAGGTTAATACTCATTTAAATGGGGCTCGTCGAGTCAGGATCAATTTTTCCGAAAATCCAAGGCTAACACTCCCTCCAAAAACTAAGTTCAATCATGTTTGGGGGAAAAGTCTATTACCCATAAATTTGAAGTCTAATACCAACTAAAAGGGCTTGGATATGAACAAGTTTAGAAATCTAAGTCTAATACTCATTTAAATGGGGCTCGTCGAGTCAGGATCAATTTTTCCGAAAATCCAAGGCTAACACTCCCTCCAAAAACTAAGTTCAATCATGTTTGGGGGAAAAGTCTATTACCCATAAATTTGAACTCTAATACCAACTAAAAGGGCTTGGATATGAACAAGGTTAGAAATCTAAGGTTAATACTCATTTAAATGGGGCTCATCGAGTCAGGATCAATTTTTCCGAAAATCCAAGGCTAACACTCCCTCCAAAAACTAAGTTCAATCATGTTTGGGGGAAAAGTCTATTACCCATAAATTTGAAGTCTAATACCAACTAAAAGGGCTTGGATATGAACAAGTTTAGAAATCTAAGTCTAATACTCATTTAAATGGGGCTCGTCGAGTCAGGATCAATTTTTCCGAAAATCCAAGGCTAACACTCCCTCCAAAAACTAAGTTCAATCATGTTTGGGGGAAAAGTCTATTACCCATAAATTTGAAGTCTAATACCAACTAAAAGGGCTTGGATATGAACAAGGTTAGAAATCTAAGTCTAATACTCATTTAAATGGGGCTTGTCGAGTCAGGATCAATTTGTCCGAAAATCCAAGGCTAACGCCTCCAAAAACCAAGTTCAATCAAGTTTGGGGGAAAAGTCTATTACCCATAAATTTGAAGTCAAATACCAACTAAAAGGGCTTGGATATGAACAAGGTTAGAAATCTAAGGCTAATACTCATTTAAATGGAGCTTGTCGAGTCAGGATCAATTTATCCGAAAATCCAAGGCTAACGCCTCCAAAAACCAAGTTCAATCAAGTTTGGGGGAAAAGTCTATTACCCATAAATTTGAAGTCTAATACCAACTAAAAGGGCTTGGATATGAACAAGGTTAGAAATCTAAGGTTAATACTCATTTAAATGGGGCTCGTCGAGTCAGGATCAATTTTTCCGAAAATCCAAGGCTAACACTCCCTCCACAAACTAAGTTCAATCATGTTTGGGGGAAAAGTCTATTACCCATAAATTTGAAGTCAAATACCAACTAAAAGGGCTTGGATATGAACAAGGTTAGAAATCTAAGGCTAATACTCATTTAAATGGGGCTCGTCGAGTTAGGATCAATTTTTTCGAAAATCAAAGGCTAACACTCCCTCCAAAAACCAAGTTCAATCAAGTTTGGGGGAAAAGTCTATTACCCATAAATTTGAAGTCTAATACCAACTAAAAGGGCTTGGATATGAACAAGGTTAGAAATCTAAGGTTAATACTCATTTAAATGGGGCTCGTCGAGTCAGGATCAATTTTTCCGAAAATCCAAGGCTAACACTCCCTCCACAAACTAAGTTCAATCATGTTTGGGGGAAAAGTCTATTACCCATAAATTTGAAGTCAAATACCAACTAAAAGGGCTTGGATATGAGCAAGGTTAGAAATCTAAGGCTAATACTCATTTAAATGGGGCTTCTCGAGTCAGGATCAATTTTTCTGAAAATCAAAGGCTAATACTCCCTCCAAAAACTAAGTTCAATCATGTTTGGGGGAAAAGTCTATTACCCATGAATTTGAAGTCTAATACCAACTAAAAGGGCTTGGATATGAACAAGGTTAGAAATCTAAGGCTAATACTCATTTAAATGGGGCTCGTCGAGTCAGGATAAGTTCAATCATGTTTGGGCGAAAAGTCTATTACCCATAAATTTGAAGTCAAATACCAACTAAAAGGGCTTGGATATGAACAAGGTTAGAAATCTAAGGCTAATACTCATTTAAATGGGGCTCGTCGAGTCAGGATCAATTTTTCTGAAAATCAAAGGCTAACACTCCCTCCAAAAACTAAGTTCAATCATGTTTGGGGGAAAAGTCTATTACCCATAAATTTGAAGTCTAATACCAACTAAAAGGACTTGGATATGAACAAGGTTAGAAATCTAAGGCTAATACTCATTTAAATGGGGCTCGTCGAGTCAGGATCAATTTTTCCGAAAATCCAAGGCTAACACTCCCTCCAAAAACTAAGTTCAATCATGTTTGGGGAAAAAGTCTATTACCCATAAATTTGAAGTCAAATACCAACTAAAAGGGCTTGGATATGAACAAGGTTAGAAATCTAAGGCTAATACTCATTTAAATGGGGCTTGTCAACTCAGGATCAATTTGTCCGAAAATCCAAGGCTAACGCCTCCAAAAACCAAGTTCAATCAAGTTTGGGGGAAAAGTCTATTACCCATAAATTTGAAATCTAATACCAACTAAAAGGGCTTGGATATGAACAAGGTTACAAATCTAAGGCTAATACTCATTTAAATGGGGCTCATCGAGTCAGGATCAATTTTTCCGAAAATCCAAGGCTAACACTCCCTCCAAAAACTAAGTTCAATCATGTTTGGGGGAAAAGTCTATTACCCATAAATTTGAAGTCTAATACCAACTAAAAGGGCTTGGATATGAACAAGTTTAGAAATCTAAGTCTAATACTCATTTAAATGGGGCTCGTCGAGTCAGGATCAATTTTTCCGAAAATCCAAGGCTAACACTCCCTCCAAAAACTAAGTTCAATCATGTTTGGGGGAAAAGTCTATTACCCATAAATTTGAAGTCTAATACCAACTAAAAGGGCTTGGATATGAACAAGGTTAGAAATCTAAGTCTAATACTCATTTAAATGGGGCTTGTCGAGTCAGGATCAATTTGTCCGAAAATCCAAGGCTAACGCCTCCAAAAACCAAGTTCAATCAAGTTTGGGGGAAAAGTCTATTACCCATAAATTTGAAGTCAAATACCAACTAAAAGGGCTTGGATATGAACAAGGTTAGAAATCTAAGGCTAATACTCATTTAAATGGAGCTTGTCGAGTCAGGATCAATTTATCCGAAAATCCAAGGCTAACGCCTCCAAAAACCAAGTTCAATCAAGTTTGGGGGAAAAGTCTATTACCCATAAATTTGAAGTCTAATACCAACTAAAAGGGCTTGGATATGAACAAGGTTAGAAATCTAAGGTTAATACTCATTTAAATGGGGCTCGTCGAGTCAGGATCAATTTTTCCGAAAATCCAAGGCTAACACTCCCTCCACAAACTAAGTTCAATCATGTTTGGGGGAAAAGTCTATTACCCATAAATTTGAAGTCAAATACCAACTAAAAGGGCTTGGATATGAACAAGGTTAGAAATCTAAGGCTAATACTCATTTAAATGGGGCTCGTCGAGTTAGGATCAATTTTTTCGAAAATCAAAGGCTAACACTCCCTCCAAAAACCAAGTTCAATCAAGTTTGGGGGAAAAGTCTATTACCCATAAATTTGAAGTCTAATACCAACTAAAAGGGCTTGGATATGAACAAGGTTAGAAATCTAAGGTTAATACTCATTTAAATGGGGCTCGTCGAGTCAGGATCAATTTTTCCGAAAATCCAAGGCTAACACTCCCTCCACAAACTAAGTTCAATCATGTTTGGGGGAAAAGTCTATTACCCATAAATTTGAAGTCAAATACCAACTAAAAGGGCTTGGATATGAGCAAGGTTAGAAATCTAAGGCTAATACTCATTTAAATGGGGCTTCTCGAGTCAGGATCAATTTTTCTGAAAATCAAAGGCTAATACTCCCTCAAAAAACTAAGTTCAATCATGTTTGGGGGAAAAGTCTATTACCCATGAATTTGAAGTCTAATACCAACTAAAAGGGCTTGGATATGAACAAGGTTAGAAATCTAAGGCTAATACTCATTTAAATGGGGCTCGTCGAGTCAGGATAAGTTCAATCATGTTTGGGCGAAAAGTCTATTACCCATAAATTTGAAGTCAAATACCAACTAAAAGGGCTTGGATATGAACAAGGTTAGAAATCTAAGGCTAATACTCATTTAAATGGGGCTCGTCGAGTCAGGATCAATTTTTCTGAAAATCAAAGGCTAACACTCCCTCCAAAAACTAAGTTCAATCATGTTTGGGGGAAAAGTCTATTACCCATAAATTTGAAGTCTAATACCAACTAAAAGGACTTGGATATGAACAAGGTTAGAAATCTAAGGCTAATACTCATTTAAATGGGGCTCGTCGAGTCAGGATCAATTTTTCCGAAAATCCAAGGCTAACACTCCCTCCAAAAACTAAGTTCAATCATGTTTGGGGAAAAAGTCTATTACCCATAAATTTGAAGTCAAATACCAACTAAAAGGGCTTGGATATGAACAAGGTTAGAAATCTAAGGCTAATACTCATTTAAATGGGGCTTGTCAACTCAGGATCAATTTGTCCGAAAATCCAAGGCTAACGCCTCCAAAAACCAAGTTCAATCAAGTTTGGGGGAAAAGTCTATTACCCATAAATTTGAAATCTAATACCAACTAAAAGGCCTTGGATATGAACAAGGTTAGAAATCTAAGGCTAATACTCATTTAAATGGGGCTTGTCGAGTTAGGATCAATTTTTCCAAAAATCCAAGGCTAACACTCCCTCCAAAAACTAAGTTCAATCATGTTTGGGGGAAAAGTCTATTACCCATAAATTTGAAGTCTAATACCAACTAAAAGGGCTTGGATATGAACAAGTTTAGAAATCTAAGTCTAATACTCATTTAAATGGGGCTCGTCGAGTCAGGATCAATTTTTCCGAAAATCCAAGGCTAACACTCCCTCCAAAAACTAAGTTCAATCATGTTTGGGGGAAAAGTCTATTACCCATAAATTTGAAGTCTAATACCAACTAAAAGGGCTTGGATATGAACAAGGTTAGAAATCTAAGGTTAATACTCATTTAAATGGGGCTCGTCGAGTCAGGATCAATTTTTCCGAAAATTCAAGGCTAACACTCCCTCTACAAACTAAGTTCAATCATGTTTGGGGGAAAAGTCTATTACCCATAAATTTGAAGTCAAATACCAACTAAAAGGGCTTGGATATGAACAAGGTTAGAAATCTAAGGCTAATACTCATTTAAATGGGGCTCGTCGAGTCAGGATCAATTTTTTCGAAAATCAAAGGCTAACACTCCCTCCAAAAACCAAGTTCAATCAAGTTTGGGGGAAAAGTCTATTACCCATAAATTTGAAGTCTAATACCAACTAAAAGGGCTTGGATATGAACAAGGTTAGAAATCTAAGGTTAATACTCATTTAAATGGGGCTCGTCGAGTCAGGATCAATTTTTCCGAAAATCCAAGGCTAACACTCCCTCCACAAACTAAGTTCAATCATGTTTGGGGGAAAAGTCTATTACCCATAAATTTGAAGTCAAATACCAACTAAAAGGGCTTGGATATGAACAAGGTTAGAAATCTAAGGCTAATACTCATTTAAATGGGGCTTGTCGAGTCAGGATCAATTTTTCTGAAAATCAAAGGCTAACACTCCCTCCAAAAACTAAGTTCAATCATGTTTGGGGGAAAAGTCTATTACCCATAAATTTGAAGTCTAATACCAACTAAAAGGGCTTGGATATGAACAAGGTTAGAAATCTAAGGCTAATACTCATTTAAATGGGGCTCGTCGAGTCAGGATCAATTTTTCCGAAAATCCAAGGCTAACACTCCCTCCAAAAAATAAGTTCAATCATGTTTGGGCGAAAAGTCTATTACCCATAAATTTGAAGTCAAATACCAACTAAAAGGGCTTGGATATGAACAAGGTTAGAAATCTAAGGCTAATACTCATTTAAATGGGGCTTGTCGAGTCAGGATCAATTTTTCTGAAAATCAAAGGCTAACACTCCCTCCAAAAACTAAGTTCAATCATGTTTGGGGGAAAAGTCTATTACCCATAAATTTGAAGTCTAATACCAACTAAAAGGGCTTGGATATGAACAAGGTTAGAAATCTAAGGCTAATACTCATTTAAATGGGGCTCGTCGAGTCAGGATCAATTTTTCCGAAAATCCAAGGCTAACACTCCCTCCAAAAACTAAGTTCAATCATGTTTGGGGAAAAAGTCTATTACCCATAAATTTGAAGTCAAATACCAACTAAAAGGGCTTGGATATGAACAAGGTTAGAAATCTAAGGCTAATACTCATTTAAATGGGGCTTGTCAACTCAGGATCAATTTGTCCGAAAATCCAAGGCTAACGCCTCCAAAAACCAAGTTCAATCAAGTTTGGGGGAAAAGTCTATTACCCATAAATTTGAAATCTAATACCAACTAAAAGGCCTTGGATATGAACAAGGTTAGAAATCTAAGGCTAATACTCATTTAAATGGGGCTTGTCGAGTGAGGATCAATTTTTCCAAAAATCCAAGGCTAACACTCCCTCCAAAAACTAAGTTCAATCATGTTTGGGGGAAAAGTCTATTACCCATAAATTTGAAGTCTAATACCAACTAAAAGGGCTTGGATATGAACAAGTTTAGAAATCTAAGTCTAATACTCATTTAAATGGGGCTCGTCGAGTCAGGATCAATTTTTCCGAAAATCCAAGGCTAACACTCCCTCCAAAAACTAAGTTCAATCATGTTTGGGGGAAAAGTCTATTACCATAAATTTGAAGTCTAATACCAACTAAAAGGGCTTGGATATGAACAAGGTTAGAAATCTAAGTCTAATACTCATTTAAATGGGGCTTGTCGAGTCAGGATCAATTTGTCCGAAAATCCAAGGCTAACGCCTCCAAAAACCAAGTTCAATCAAGTTTGGGGGAAAAGTCTATTACCCATAAATTTGAAGTCAAATACCAACTAAAAGGGCTTGGATATGAACAAGGTTAGAAATCTAAGGCTAATACTCATTTAAATGGAGCTTGTCGAGTCAGGATCAATTTATCCGAAAATCCAAGGCTAACGCCTCCAAAAACCAAGTTCAATCAAGTTTGGGGGAAAAGTCTATTACCCATAAATTTGAAGTCTAATACCAACTAAAAGGGCTTGGATATGAACAAGGTTAGAAATCTAAGGTTAATACTCATTTAAATGGGGCTCGTCGAGTCAGGATCAATTTTTCCGAAAATCCAAGGCTAACACTCCCTCCACAAACTAAGTTCAATCATGTTTGGGGGAAAAGTCTATTACCCATAAATTTGAAATCTAATACCAACTAAAAGGCCTTGGATATGAACAAGGTTAGAAATCTAAGGCTAATACTCATTTAAATGGGGCTTGTCGAGTTAGGATCAATTTTTCCAAAAATCCAAGGCTAACACTCCCTCCAAAAACCAAGTTCAATCAAGTTTGGGGGAAAAGTCTATTACCCATAAATTTGAAGTCTAATACCAACTAAAAGGGCTTGGATATGAACAAGGTTAGAAATCTAAGGTTAATACTCATTTAAATGGGGCTCGTCGAGTCAGGATCAATTTTTCCGAAAATCCAAGGCTAACACTCCCTCCACAAACTAAGTTCAATCATGTTTGGGGGAAAAGTCTATTACCCATAAATTTGAAGTCAAATACCAACTAAAAGGGCTTGGATATGAACAAGGTTAGAAATCTAAGGCTAATACTCATTTAAATGGGGCTCGTCGAGTCAGGATCAATTTTTCTGAAAATCAAAGGCTAACACTCCCTCCAAAAACTAAGTTCAATCATGTTTGGGGGAAAAGTCTATTACCCATAAATTTGAAGTCTAATACCAACTAAAAGGGCTTGGATATGAACAAGGTTAGAAATCTAAGGTTAATACTCATTTAAATGGGGCTCGTCGAGTCAGGATCAATTTTTCCGAAAATCCAAGGCTAACACTCCCTCCACAAACTAAGTTCAATCATGTTTGGGGGAAAAGTCTATTACCCATAAATTTGAAGTCAAATACCAACTAAAAGGGCTTGGATATGAACAAGGTTATAAATCTAAGGCTAATACTCATTTAAATGGGGCTTGTCGAGTTAGGATCAATTTTTCCAAAAATCCAAGGCTAACACTCCCTCCAAAAACTAAGTTCAATCATGTTTGGGGGAAAAGTCTATTACCCATAAATTTGAAGTCTAATACAAACTAAAAGGGCTTGGATATGAACAAGGTTAGAAATCTAAGGCTAATACTCATTTAAATGGGGCTCGTCGAGTCAGGATCAATTTTTCCGAAAATCCAAGGCTAACACTCCCTCCAAAAACTAAGTTCAATCATGTTTGGGGAAAAAGTCTATTACCCATAAATTTGAAGTCAAATACCAACTAAAAGGGCTTGGATATGAACAAGGTTAGAAATCTAAGGCTAATACTCATTTAAATGGGGCTTGTCAACTCAGGATCAATTTGTCCGAAAATCCAAGGCTAACGCCTCCAAAAACCAAGTTCAATCAAGTTTGGGGGAAAAGTCTATTACCCATAAATTTGAAATCTAATACCAACTAAAAGGCCTTGGATATGAACAAGGTTAGAAATCTAAGGCTAATACTCATTTAAATGGGGCTTGTCAAGTTAGGATCAATTTTTCCAAAAATCCAAGGCTAACACTCCCTCCAAAAACTAAGTTCAATCATGTTTGGGGGAAAAGTCTATTACCCATAAATTTGAAGTCTAATACCAACTAAAAGGGCTTGGATATGAACAAGTTTAGAAATCTAAGTCTAATACTCATTTAAATGGGGCTCGTCGAGTCAGGATCAATTTTTCCGAAAATCCAAGGCTAACACTCCCTCCAAAAACTAAGTTCAATCATGTTTGGGGGAAAAGTCTATTACCCATAAATTTGAAGTCTAATACCAACTAAAAGGGCTTGGATATGAACAAGGTTAGAAATCTAAGGCTAATACTCATTTAAATGGGGCTTGTCAACTCAGGATCAATTTGTCTGAAAATCCCAGGCTAACGCCTCCAAAAACCAAGTTCAATCAAGTTTGGGGGAAAAGTCTATTACCCATAAATTTGAAATCTAATACCAACTAAAAGGCCTTGGATATGAACAAGGTTAGAAATCTAAGGCTAATACTCATTTAAATGGGGCTTGTCGAGTTAGGATCAATTTTTCCAAAAATCCAAGGCTAACACTCCCTCCAAAAACTAAGTTCAATCATGTTTGGGGGAAGAGTCTATTACCCATAAATTTGAAGTCTAATACCAACTAAAAGGGCTTGGATATGAACAAGGTTAGAAATCTAAGGCTAATACTCATTTAAATGGGGCTTGTCGGGTCAGGATCAATTTGTCCGAAAATCCAAGGCTAACGCCTCCAAAAACCAAGTTCAATCAAGTTTGGGGGAAAAGTCTATTACCCATAAATTTGAAGTCTAATACCAACTAAAAGGGCTTGGATATGAACAAGGTTAGAAATCTAAGGTTAATACTCATTTAAATGGGGCTCGTCGAGTCAGGATCAATTTTTCCGAAAATCCAAGGCTAACACTCCCTCCACAAACTAAGTTCAATCATGTTTGGGGGAAAAGTCTATTACCCATAAATTTGAAGTCAAATACCAACTAAAAGGGCTTGGATATGAACAAGGTTAGAAATCTAAGGCTAATACTCATTTAAATGGGGCTCGTTTTAAATGGGGCTCGTCGACTCAGGATCAATTTGTCCGAAAATCCAAGGCTAACGCCTCCAAAAACCAAGTTCAATCATGTTTGGGGGAAGAGTCTATTACCCATAAATTTGAAGTCTAATACCAACTAAAAGGGCTTGCATATGAACAAGGTTAGAAATATAAGGCTAATACTCATTTAAATGGGGCTTGTCGAGTCAGGATCAATTTGTCCGAAAATCCAAGGCTAACGCCTCCAAAAACCAAGTTCAATCAAGTTTGGGGAAAAAGTCTATTACCCATAAATTTGAAGTCTAATACAAACTAAAAGGGCTTGGATATGAACAAGGTTAGAAATCTAAGGCTAATACTCATTTAAATGGGGCACGTCGAGTCAGGATCAATTTTTCCGAAAATCCAAGGCTAACACTCCCTCCAAAAACCAAGTTCAATTATGTTTGGGGGAAAAGTCTATTACCCATAAATTTGAAGTCTAATACCAACTAAAAGGGCTTGCATATGAACAAGGTTAGAAATATAAGGCTAATACTCATTTAAATGGGGCTTGTCGAGTCAGGATCAATTTGTCCGAAAATCCAAGGCTAACGCCTCCAAAAACCAAGTTCAATCAAGTTTGGGGGAAAAGTCTATTACCCATAAATTTGAAGTCTAATACAAACTAAAAGGGCTTGGATATGAACAAGGTTAGAAATCTAAGGCTAATACTCATTTAAATGGGGCACGTCGAGTCAGGATCAATTTTTCCGAAAATCCAAGGCTAACACTCCCTCCAAAAACCAAGTTCAATCATGTTTGGGGGAAAAGTCTATTACCCATAAATTTGAAGTCTAATACCAACTAAAAGGGCTTGGATATGAACAAGGTTAGAAATATAAGGCTAATACTCATTTAAATGGGGCTTGTCGAGTCAGGATCAATTTGTCCGAAAATCCAAGGCTAACGCCTCCAAAAACCAAGTTCAATCAAGTTTGGGGGAAAAGTCTATTACCCATAAATTTGAAGTCTAATACAAACTAAAAGGGCTTGGATATGAACAAGGTTAGAAATCTAAGGCTAATACTCATTTAAATGGGGCTCGTCGAGTCAGGATCAATTTTTCCGAAAATCAAAGGCTAACACTCCCTCCAAAAACTAAGTTCAATCATGTTTGGGGGAAAAGTCTATTACCCATAAATTTGAAGTCTAATACCAACTAAAAGGGCTTGGATATGAACAAGGTTAGAAATCTAAGGCTAATACTCATTTAAATGGGGCTCGTCGAGTCAGGATCAATTTTTCCGAAAATCCAAGGCTAACACTCCCTCCAAAAACTAAGTTCAATCATGTTTGGGGAAAAAGTCTATTACCCATAAATTTGAAGTCAAATACCAACTAAAAGGGCTTGGATATGAACAAGGTTAGAAATCTAAGGCTAATACTCATTTAAATGGGGCTCGTCGAGTCAGGATCAATTTTTCCGAAAATCAAAGGCTAACACTCCCTCCAAAAACTAAGTTCAATCATGTTTGGGGGAAAAGTCTATTACCCATAAATTTGAAGTCTAATACCAACTAAAAGGGCTTGGATATGAACAAGGTTAGAAATCTAAGGCTAATACTCATTTAAATGGGGCTCGTCGAGTCAGGATCAATTTTTCCGAAAATCCAAGGCTAACACTCCCTCCAAAAACCAAGTTCAATTATGTTTGGGGGAAAAGTCTATTACCCATAAATTTGAAGTCTAATACCAACTAAAAGGGCTTGCATATGAACAAGGTTAGAAATATAAGGCTAATACTCATTTAAATGGGGCTTGTCGAGTCAGGATCAATTTGTCCGAAAATCCAAGGCTAACGCCTCCAAAAACCAAGTTCAATCAAGTTTGGGGGAAAAGTCTATTACCCATAAATTTGAAGTCTAATACCAACTAAAAGGGCTTGGATATGAACAAGGTTAGAAATATAAGGCTAATACTCATTTAAATGGGGCTTGTCGAGTCAGGATCAATTTGTCCGAAAATCCAAGGCTAACGCCTCCAAAAACCAAGTTCAATCAAGTTTGGGGGAAAAGTCTATTACCCATAAATTTGAAGTCTAATACAAACTAAAAGGGCTTGGATATGAACAAGGTTAGAAATCTAAGGCTAATACTCATTTAAATGGGGCACGTCGAGTCAGGATCAATTTTTCCGAAAATCCAAGGCTAACACTCCCTCCAAAAACCAAGTTCAATTATGTTTGGGGGAAAAGTCTATTACCCATAAATTTGAAGTCTAATACCAACTAAAAGGGCTTGCATATGAACAAGGTTAGAAATATAAGGCTAATACTCATTTAAATGGGGCTTGTCGAGTCAGGATCAATTTGTCCGAAAATCCAAGGCTAACGCCTCCAAAAACCAAGTTCAATCAAGTTTGGGGGAAAAGTCTATTACCCATAAATTTGAAGTCTAATACAAACTAAAAGGGCTTGGATATGAACAAGGTTAGAAATCTAAGGCTAATACTCATTTAAATGGGGCACGTCGAGTCAGGATCAATTTTTCCGAAAATCCAAGGCTAACACTCCCTCCAAAAACCAAGTTCAATCATGTTTGGGGGAAAAGTCTATTACCCATAAATTTGAAGTCTAATACCAACTAAAAGGGCTTGGATATGAACAAGGTTAGAAATATAAGGCTAATACTCATTTAAATGGGGCTTGTCGAGTCAGGATCAATTTGTCCGAAAATCCAAGGCTAACGCCTCCAAAAACCAAGTTCAATCAAGTTTGGGGGAAAAGTCTATTACCCATAAATTTGAAGTCTAATACAAACTAAAAGGGCTTGGATATGAACAAGGTTAGAAATCTAAGGCTAATACTCATTTAAATGGGGCTCGTCGAGTCAGGATCAATTTGTCCGAAAATCCAAGGCTAACGCCTCCAAAAACCAAGTTCAATCATGTTTGGGGGAAAAGTCTATTACCCATAAATTTGAAGTCTAATACCAACTAAAAGGGCTTGGATATGAACAAGGTTAGAAATCTAAGGCTAATACTCATTTAAATGGGGCTCGTCGAGTCAGGATCAATTTTTCCGAAAATCCAAGGCTAACACTCCCTCCAAAAACTAAGTTCAATCATGTTTGGGGAAAAAGTCTATTACCCATAAATTTGAAGTCTAATACCAACTAAAAGGGCTTGGATATGAACAAGGTTAGAAATATAAGGCTAATACTCATTTAAATGGGGCTTGTCGAGTCAGGATCAATTTGTCCGAAAATCCAAGGCTAACGCCTCCAAAAACCAAGTTCAATCAAGTTTGGGGGAAAAGTCTATTACCCATAAATTTGAAGTCTAATACAAACTAAAAGGGCTTGGATATGAACAAGGTTAGAAATCTAAGGCTAATACTCATTTAAATGGGGCTCGTCGAGTCAGGATCAATTTTTCCGAAAATCAAAGGCTAACACTCCCTCCAAAAACTAAGTTCAATCATGTTTGGGGGAAAAGTCTATTACCCATAAATTTGAAGTCTAATACCAACTAAAAGGGCTTGGATATGAACAAGGTTAGAAATCTAAGGCTAATACTCATTTAAATGGGGCTCGTCGAGTCAGGATCAATTTTTCCGAAAATCCAAGGCTAACACTCCCTCCAAAAACTAAGTTCAATCATGTTTGGGGAAAAAGTCTATTACCCATAAATTTGAAGTCAAATACCAACTAAAAGGGCTTGGATATGAACAAGGTTAGAAATCTAAGGCTAATACTCATTTAAATGGGGCTCGTCGAGTCAGGATCAATTTTTCCGAAAATCAAAGGCTAACACTCCCTCCAAAAACTAAGTTCAATCATGTTTGGGGGAAAAGTCTATTACCCATAAATTTGAAGTCTAATACCAACTAAAAGGGCTTGGATATGAACAAGGTTAGAAATCTAAGGCTAATACTCATTTAAATGGGGCTCGTCGAGTTAGGATCAATTTTTCCGAAAATCCAAGGCTAACACTCCCTCCAAAAACTAAGTTCAATCATGTTTGGGGAAAAAGTCTATTACCCATAAATTTGAAGTCAAATACCAACTAAAAGGGCTTGGATATGAACAAGGTTAGAAATCTAAGGCTAATACTCATTTAAATGGGGCTTGTCAACTCAGGATCAATTTGTCTGAAAATCCAAGGCTAACGCCTCCAAAAACCAAGTTCAATCAAGTTTGGGGGAAAAGTCTATTACCCATAAATTTGAAATCTAATACCAACTAAAAGGCCTTGGATATGAACAAGGTTAGAAATCTAAGGCTAATACTCATTTAAATGGGGCTTGTCGAGTTAGGATCAATTTTTCCAAAAATCCAAGGCTAACACTCCCTCCAAAACCTAAGTTCAATCATGTTTGGGGGAAGAGTCTATTACCCATAAATTTGATGTCTAATACCAACTAAAAGGGCTTGGATATGAACAAGGTTAGAAACCTAAGGCTAATACTCATTTAAATGGGGCTTGTCGGGTCAGGATCAATTTGTCCGAAAATCCAAGGCTAACGCCTCCAAAAACCAAGTTCAATCAAGTTTGGGGGAAAAGTCTATTACCCATAAATTTGAAGTCTAATACCAACTAAAAGGGCTTGGATATGAACAAGGTTAGAAATCTAAGGTTAATACTCATTTAAATGGGGCTCGTCGAGTCAGGATCAATTTTTCCGAAAATCCAAGGCTAACACTCCCTCCACAAACTAAGTTCAATCATGTTTGGGGGAAAAGTCTATTACCCATAAATTTGAAGTCAAATACCAACTAAAAGGGCTTGGATATGAACAAGGTTAGAAATCTAAGGCTAATACTCATTTAAATGGGGCTCGTCGAGTCAGGATTAATTTTTCCGAAAATCAAAGGCTAACACTCCCTCCAAAAACTAAGTTCAATCATGTTTGGGGGAAAAGTCTATTACCCATAAATTTGAAGTCTAATACCAACTAAAAGGGCTTGGATATGAACAAGGTTAGAAATCTAAGGCTAATACTCATTTAAATGGGGCTCGTCGAGTCAGGATTAATTTTTCCGAAAATCAAAGGCTAACACTCCCTCCAAAAACTAAGTTCAATCATGTTTGGGGGAAAAGTCTATTACCCATAAATTTGAAGTCAAATACCAACTAAAAGGGCTTGGATATGAACAAGGTTAGAAATCTAAGGCTAATACTCATTTAAATGGGGCTCGTCGAGTCAGGATTAATTTTTCCGAAAATCAAAGGCTAACACTCCCTCCAAAAACTAAGTTCAATCATGTTTGGGGGAAAAGTCTATTACCCATAAATTTGAAGTCTAATACCAACTAAAAGGGCTTGGATATGAACAAGGTTAGAAATCTAAGGCTAATACTCATTTAAATGGGGCTCGTCGAGTCAGGATTAATTTTTCCGAAAATCAAAGGCTAACACTCCCTCCAAAAACTAAGTTCAATCATGTTTGGGGGAAAAGTCTATTACCCATAAATTTGAAGTCTAATACCAACTAAAAGGGCTTGGATATGAACAAGGTTAGAAATCTAAGGCTAATACTCATTTAAATGGGGCTCGTCGAGTTAGGATCAATTTTTCCGAAAATCCAAGGCTAACACTCCCTCCAAAAACTAAGTTCAATCATGTTTGGGGAAAAAGTCTATTACCCATAAATTTGAAGTCAAATACCAACTAAAAGGGCTTGGATATGAACAAGGTTAGAAATCTAAGGCTAATACTCATTTAAATGGGGCTTGTCAACTCAGGATCAATTTGTCTGAAAATCCAAGGCTAACGCCTCCAAAAACCAAGTTCAATCAAGTTTGGGGGAAAAGTCTATTACCCATAAATTTGAAATCTAATACCAACTAAAAGGCCTTGGATATGAACAAGGTTAGAAATCTAAGGCTAATACTCATTTAAATGGGGCTTGTCGAGTTAGGATCAATTTTTCCAAAAATCCAAGGCTAACACTCCCTTTAAAACCTAAGTTCAATCATGTTTGGGGGAAGAGTCTATTACCCATAAATTTGATGTCTAATACCAACTAAAAGGGCTTGGATATGAACAAGGTTAGAAACCTAAGGCTAATACTCATTTAAATGGGGCTTGTCGGGTCAGGATCAATTTGTCCGAAAATCCAAGGCTAACGCCTCCAAAAACCAAGTTCAATCAAGTTTGGGGGAAAAGTCTATTACCCATAAATTTGAAGTCTAATACCAACTAAAAGGGCTTGGATATGAACAAGGTTAGAAATCTAAGGTTAATACTCATTTAAATGGGGCTCGTCGAGTCAGGATCAATTTTTCCGAAAATCCAAGGCTAACACTCCCTCCACAAACTAAGTTCAATCATGTTTGGGGGAAAAGTCTATTACCCATAAATTTGAAGTCAAATACCAACTAAAAGGGCTTGGATATGAACAAGGTTAGAAATCTAAGGCTAATACTCATTTAAATGGGGCTCGTCGAGTCAGAATTAATTTTTCCGAAAATCAAAGGCTAACACTCCCTCCAAAAACTAAGTTCAATCATGTTTGGGGGAAAAGTCTATTACCCATAAATTTGAAGTCTAATACCAACTAAAAGGGCTTGGATATGAACAAGGTTAGAAATCTAAGGCTAATACTCATTTAAATGGGGCTCGTCGAGTCAGGATTAATTTTTCCGAAAATCAAAGGCTAACACTCCCTCCAAAAACTAAGTTCAATCATGTTTGGGGGAAAAGTCTATTACCCATAAATTTGAAGTCTAATACCAACTAAAAGGGCTTGGATATGAACAAGGTTAGAAATCTAAGGCTAATACTCATTTAAATGGGGCTCGTCGAGTCAGGATCAATTTTTCCGAAAATCCAAGGCTAACACTCCCTCGAAAAACTAAGTTCAATCATGTTTGGGGAAAAAGTCTATTACCCATAAATTTGAAGTCAAATACCAACTAAAAGGGCTTGGATATGAACAAGGTTAGAAATCTAAGGCTAATACTCATTTAAATGGGGCTTGTCGACTCAGGATCAATTTGTCCGAAAATCCAAGGCTAACGCCTCCAAAAACCAAGTTCAATCAAGTTTGGGGGAAAAGTCTATTACCCATAAATTTGAAATCTAATACCAACTAAAAGGGCTTGGATATGAACAAGGTTAGAAATCTAAGGCTAATACTCATTTAAATGGGGCTTGTCGAGTGAGGATCAATTTTTCCAAAAATCCAAGGCTAACACTCCCTCCAAAAACTAAGTTCAATCATGTTTGGGGGAAGAGTCTATTACCCATAAATTTGAAGTCTAATACCAACTAAAAGGGCTTGGATATGAACAAGGTTAGAAATATAAGGCTAATACTCATTTAAATGGGGCTTGTCGAGTCAGGATCAATTTGTCCGAAAATCCAAGGCTAACACTCCCTCTAAAAACTAAGTTCAATCATGTTTGGGGGAAAAGTCTATTACCCATAAATTTGAAGTCTAATACCAACTAAAAGGGCTTGGATATGAACAAGGTTAGAAATCTAAGGCTAATACTCATTTAAATGGGGCTCGTCGAGTCAGGATCAATTTTTCCGAAAATCCAAGGCTAACACTCCCTCCAAACACTAAGTTCAATCATGTTTGGGCGAAAAGTCTATTACCCATAAATTTGAAGTCAAATACCAACTAAAAGGGCTTGGATATGAACAAGGTTAGAAATCTAAGTCTAATACTCATTTAAATGGGGCTTGTCGAGTCAGGATCAATTTGTCCGAAAATCCAAGGCTAACACTCCCTCCAAAAACTAAGTTCAATCATGTTTGGGCGAAAAGTCTATTACCCATAAATTTGAAGTCAAATACCAACTAAAAGGGCTTGGATATGAACAAGGTTAGAAATCTAAGGCTAATACTCATTTAAATGGGGCTTGTCGAGTTAGGATCAATTTGTCCGAAAATCCAAGGCTAACGCCTCCAAAAACCAAGTTCAATCAAGTTTGGGGGAAAAGTCTATTACCCATAAATTTGAAGTCTAATACCAACTAAAAGGGCTTGGATATGAACAAGGTTAGAAATCTAAGGTTAATACTCATTTAAATGGGGCTCGTCGAGTCAGGATCAATTTTTCAGAAAATCCAAGGCTAACACTCCCTCCACAAACTAAGTTCAATCATGTTTGGGGGAAAAGTCTATTACCCATAAATTTGAAGTCAAATACCAACTAAAAGGGCTTGGATATGATCAAGGTTAGAAATATAAGGCTAATACTCATTTAAATGGGGCTCGTCGAGTCAGGATCAATTTTTCCGAAAATCAAAGGCTAACACTCCCTCCAAAAACTAAGTTCAATCATGTTTGGGGGAAAAGTCTATTACCCATAAATTTGAAGTCTAATACAAACTAAAAGGGCTTGGATATGAACAAGGTTAGAAATCTAAGGCTAATACTCATTTAAATGGGGCTCGTCGAGTCAGGATCAATTTTTCCGAAAATCCAAGGCTAACACTCCCTCTAAAAACTAAGTTCAATCATGTTTGGGGAAAGAGTCTATTACCCATAAATTTGAAGTCAAATACCAACTAAAAGGGCTTGGATATGAACAAGGTTAGAAATCTAAGGCTAATACTCATTTAAATGGGGCTCGTCGAGTCAGGATCAATTTTTCCGAAAATCAAAGGCTAACACTCCCTCCAAAAACTAAGTTCAATCATGTTTGGGGGAAAAGTCTATTACCCATAAATTTGAAGTCTAATACAAACTAAAAGGGCTTGGATATGAACAAGGTTAGAAATCTAAGGCTAATACTCATTTAAATGGGGCTCGTCGAGTCAGGATCAATTTTTCAGAAAATCCAAGGCTAACACTCCCTCCACAAACTAAGTTCAATCATGTTTGGGGGAAAAGTCTATTACCCATAAATTTGAAGTCAAATACCAACTAAAAGGGCTTGGATATGAACAAGGTTAGAAATATAAGGCTAATACTCATTTAAATGGGGCTCGTCGAGTCAGGATCAATTTTTCCGAAAATCAAAGGCTAACACTCCCTCCAAAAACTAAGTTCAATCATGTTTGGGGGAAAAGTCTATTACCCATAAATTTGAAGTCTAATACAAACTAAAAGGGCTTGGATATGAACAAGGTTAGAAATCTAAGGCTAATACTCATTTAAATGGGGCTCGTCGAGTCAGGATCAATTTTTCCGAAAATCCAAGGCTAACACTCCCTCTAAAAACTAAGTTCAATCATGTTTGGGGAAAGAGTCTATTACCCATAAATTTGAAGTCAAATACCAACTAAAAGGGCTTGGATATGAACAAGGTTAGAAATCTAAGGCTAATACGCATTTAAAGGGGGCTTGTCGACTCATGATCAATTTGTCCGAAAATCCAAGGCTAACGCCTCCAAAAACCAAGTTCAATCAAGTTTGGGGGAAAAGTCTATTACCCATAAATTTGAAATCTAATACCAACTAAAAGGGCTTGGATATGAACAAGGTTAGAAATCTAAGGCTAATACTCATTTAAATGGGGCTCGTCGAGTCAGGATCAATTTTTCCAAAAATCCAAGGCTAACACTCCCTCCAAAAACTAAGTTCAATCATGTTTGGGGGAAAAGTCTATTACCCATAAATTTGAAGTCTAATACCAACTAAAAGGGCTTGGATATGAACAAGGTTAGAAATCTAAGGCTAATACTCATTTAAATGGGGCTCGTCGAGTCAGGATCAATTTTTCCGAAAATCCAAGGCTAACACTCCCTCCAAACACTAAGTTCAATCATGTTTGGGCGAAAAGTCTATTACCCATAAATTTGAAGTCAAATACCAACTAAAAGGGCTTGGATATGAACAAGGTTAGAAATCTAAGTCTAATACTCATTTAAATGGGGCTTGTCGAGTCAGGATCAATTTGTCCGAAAATCCAAGGCTAACACTCCCTCCAAAAACTAAGTTCAATCATGTTTGGGCGAAAAGTCTATTACCCATAAATTTGAAGTCAAATACCAACTAAAAGGGCTTGGATATGAACAAGGTTAGAAATCTAAGGCTAATACTCATTTAAATGGGGCTTGTCGAGTTAGGATCAATTTGTCCGAAAATCCAAGGCTAACGCCTCCAAAAACCAAGTTCAATCAAGTTTGGGGGAAAAGTCTATTACCCATAAATTTGAAGTCTAATACCAACTAAAAGGGCTTGGATATGAACAAGGTTAGAAATCTAAGGTTAATACTCATTTAAATGGGGCTCGTCGAGTCAGGATCAATTTTTCAGAAAATCCAAGGCTAACACTCCCTCCACAAACTAAGTTCAATCATGTTTGGGGGAAAAGTCTATTACCCATAAATTTGAAGTCTAATACAAACTAAAAGGGCTTGGATATGAACAAGGTTAGAAATCTAAGGCTAATACTCATTTAAATGGGGCTCGTCGAGTCAGGATCAATTTTTCCGAAAATCCAAGGCTAACACTCCCTCTAAAAACTAAGTTCAATCATGTTTGGGGAAAGAGTCTATTACCCATAAATTTGAAGTCAAATACCAACTAAAAGGGCTTGGATATGAACAAGGTTAGAAATCTAAGGCTAATACTCATTTAAATGGGGCTCGTCGAGTCAGGATCAATTTTTCCGAAAATCAAAGGCTAACACTCCCTCCAAAAACTAAGTTCAATCATGTTTGGGGGAAAAGTCTATTACCCATAAATTTGAAGTCTAATACAAACTAAAAGGGCTTGGATATGAACAAGGTTAGAAATCTAAGGCTAATACTCATTTAAATGGGGCTCGTCGAGTCAGGATCAATTTTTCAGAAAATCCAAGGCTAACACTCCCTCCACAAACTAAGTTCAATCATGTTTGGGGGAAAAGTCTATTACCCATAAATTTGAAGTCAAATACCAACTAAAAGGGCTTGGATATGAACAAGGTTAGAAATATAAGGCTAATACTCATTTAAATGGGGCTCGTCGAGTCAGGATCAATTTTTCCGAAAATCAAAGGCTAACACTCCCTCCAAAAACTAAGTTCAATCATGTTTGGGGGAAAAGTCTATTACCCATAAATTTGAAGTCTAATACAAACTAAAAGGGCTTGGATATGAACAAGGTTAGAAATCTAAGGCTAATACTCATTTAAATGGGGCTCGTCGAGTCAGGATCAATTTTTCCGAAAATCCAAGGCTAACACTCCCTCTAAAAACTAAGTTCAATCATGTTTGGGGAAAGAGTCTATTACCCATAAATTTGAAGTCAAATACCAACTAAAAGGGCTTGGATATGAACAAGGTTAGAAATCTAAGGCTAATACGCATTTAAAGGGGGCTTGTCGACTCATGATCAATTTGTCCGAAAATCCAAGGCTAACGCCTCCAAAAACCAAGTTCAATCAAGTTTGGGGGAAAAGTCTATTACCCATAAATTTGAAATCTAATACCAACTAAAAGGGCTTGGATATGAACAAGGTTAGAAATCTAAGGCTAATACTCATTTAAATGGGGCTCGTCGAGTCAGGATCAATTTTTCCAAAAATCCAAGGCTAACACTCCCTCCAAAAACTAAGTTCAATCATGTTTGGGGGAAAAGTCTATTACCCATAAATTTGAAGTCTAATACCAACTAAAAGGGCTTGGATATGAACAAGGTTAGAAATCTAAGGCTAATACTCATTTAAATGGGGCTCGTCGAGTCAGGATCAATTTTTCCGAAAATCCAAGGCTAACACTCCCTCCAAACACTAAGTTCAATCATGTTTGGGCGAAAAGTCTATTACCCATAAATTTGAAGTCAAATACCAACTAAAAGGGCTTGGATATGAACAAGGTTAGAAATCTAAGTCTAATACTCATTTAAATGGGGCTTGTCGAGTCAGGATCAATTTGTCCGAAAATCCAAGGCTAACACTCCCTCCAAAAACTAAGTTCAATCATGTTTGGGCGAAAAGTCTATTACCCATAAATTTGAAGTCAAATACCAACTAAAAGGGCTTGGATATGAACAAGGTTAGAAATCTAAGGCTAATACTCATTTAAATGGGGCTTGTCGAGTTAGGATCAATTTGTCCGAAAATCCAAGGCTAACGCCTCCAAAAACCAAGTTCAATCAAGTTTGGGGGAAAAGTCTATTACCCATAAATTTGAAGTCTAATACCAACTAAAAGGGCTTGGATATGAACAAGGTTAGAAATCTAAGGTTAATACTCATTTAAATGGGGCTCGTCGAGTCAGGATCAATTTTTCAGAAAATCCAAGGCTAACACTCCCTCCACAAACTAAGTTCAATCATGTTTGGGGGAAAAGTCTATTACCCATAAATTTGAAGTCTAATACAAACTAAAAGGGCTTGGATATGAACAAGGTTAGAAATCTAAGGCTAATACTCATTTAAATGGGGCTCGTCGAGTCAGGATCAATTTTTCCGAAAATCCAAGGCTAACACTCCCTCTAAAAACTAAGTTCAATCATGTTTGGGGAAAGAGTCTATTACCCATAAATTTGAAGTCAAATACCAACTAAAAGGGCTTGGATATGAACAAGGTTAGAAATCTAAGGCTAATACTCATTTAAATGGGGCTCGTCGAGTCAGGATCAATTTTTCCGAAAATCAAAGGCTAACACTCCCTCCAAAAACTAAGTTCAATCATGTTTGGGGGAAAAGTCTATTACCCATAAATTTGAAGTCTAATACAAACTAAAAGGGCTTGGATATGAACAAGGTTAGAAATCTAAGGCTAATACTCATTTAAATGGGGCTCGTCGAGTCAGGATCAATTTTTCAGAAAATCCAAGGCTAACACTCCCTCCACAAACTAAGTTCAATCATGTTTGGGGGAAAAGTCTATTACCCATAAATTTGAAGTCAAATACCAACTAAAAGGGCTTGGATATGAACAAGGTTAGAAATATAAGGCTAATACTCATTTAAATGGGGCTCGTCGAGTCAGGATCAATTTTTCCGAAAATCAAAGGCTAACACTCCCTCCAAAAACTAAGTTCAATCATGTTTGGGGGAAAAGTCTATTACCCATAAATTTGAAGTCTAATACAAACTAAAAGGGCTTGGATATGAACAAGGTTAGAAATCTAAGGCTAATACTCATTTAAATGGGGCTCGTCGAGTCAGGATCAATTTTTCCGAAAATCCAAGGCTAACACTCCCTCTAAAAACTAAGTTCAATCATGTTTGGGGAAAGAGTCTATTACCCATAAATTTGAAGTCAAATACCAACTAAAAGGGCTTGGATATGAACAAGGTTAGAAATCTAAGGCTAATACGCATTTAAAGGGGGCTTGTCGACTCATGATCAATTTGTCCGAAAATCCAAGGCTAACGCCTCCAAAAACCAAGTTCAATCAAGTTTGGGGGAAAAGTCTATTACCCATAAATTTGAAATCTAATACCAACTAAAAGGGCTTGGATATGAACAAGGTTAGAAATCTAAGGCTAATACTCATTTAAATGGGGCTCGTCGAGTCAGGATCAATTTTTCCAAAAATCCAAGGCTAACACTCCCTCCAAAAACTAAGTTCAATCATGTTTGGGGGAAAAGTCTATTACCCATAAATTTGAAGTCTAATACCAACTAAAAGGGCTTGGATATGAACAAGGTTAGAAATCTAAGGCTAATACTCATTTAAATGGGGCTCGTCGAGTCAGGATCAATTTTTCCGAAAATCCAAGGCTAACACTCCCTCCAAACACTAAGTTCAATCATGTTTGGGCGAAAAGTCTATTACCCATAAATTTGAAGTCAAATACCAACTAAAAGGGCTTGGATATGAACAAGGTTAGAAATCTAAGTCTAATACTCATTTAAATGGGGCTTGTCGAGTCAGGATCAATTTGTCCGAAAATCCAAGGCTAACACTCCCTCCAAAAACTAAGTTCAATCATGTTTGGGCGAAAAGTCTATTACCCATAAATTTGAAGTCAAATACCAACTAAAAGGGCTTGGATATGAACAAGGTTAGAAATCTAAGGCTAATACTCATTTAAATGGGGCTTGTCGAGTTAGGATCAATTTGTCCGAAAATCCAAGGCTAACGCCTCCAAAAACCAAGTTCAATCAAGTTTGGGGGAAAAGTCTATTACCCATAAATTTGAAGTCTAATACCAACTAAAAGGGCTTGGATATGAACAAGGTTAGAAATCTAAGGTTAATACTCATTTAAATGGGGCTCGTCGAGTCAGGATCAATTTTTCAGAAAATCCAAGGCTAACACTCCCTCCACAAACTAAGTTCAATCATGTTTGGGGGAAAAGTCTATTACCCATAAATTTGAAGTCAAATACCAACTAAAAGGGCTTGGATATGAACAAGGTTAGAAATATAAGGCTAATACTCATTTAAATGGGGCTCGTCGAGTCAGGATCAATTTTTCCGAAAATCAAAGGCTAACACTCCCTCCAAAAACTAAGTTCAATCATGTTTGGGGGAAAAGTCTATTACCCATAAATTTGAAGTCTAATACAAACTAAAAGGGCTTGGATATGAACAAGGTTAGAAATCTAAGGCTAATACTCATTTAAATGGGGCTCGTCGAGTCAGGATCAATTTTTCCGAAAATCCAAGGCTAACACTCCCTCTAAAAACTAAGTTCAATCATGTTTGGGGAAAGAGTCTATTACCCATAAATTTGAAGTCAAATACCAACTAAAAGGGCTTGGATATGAACAAGGTTAGAAATCTAAGGCTAATACTCATTTAAATGGGGCTCGTCGAGTCAGGATCAATTTTTCCGAAAATCAAAGGCTAACACTCCCTCCAAAAACTAAGTTCAATCATGTTTGGGGGAAAAGTCTATTACCCATAAATTTGAAGTCTAATACAAACTAAAAGGGCTTGGATATGAACAAGGTTAGAAATCTAAGGCTAATACTCATTTAAATGGGGCTCGTCGAGTCAGGATCAATTTTTCAGAAAATCCAAGGCTAACACTCCCTCCACAAACTAAGTTCAATCATGTTTGGGGGAAAAGTCTATTACCCATAAATTTGAAGTCAAATACCAACTAAAAGGGCTTGGATATGAACAAGGTTAGAAATATAAGGCTAATACTCATTTAAATGGGGCTCGTCGAGTCAGGATCAATTTTTCCGAAAATCAAAGGCTAACACTCCCTCCAAAAACTAAGTTCAATCATGTTTGGGGGAAAAGTCTATTACCCATAAATTTGAAGTCTAATACAAACTAAAAGGGCTTGGATATGAACAAGGTTAGAAATCTAAGGCTAATACTCATTTAAATGGGGCTCGTCGAGTCAGGATCAATTTTTCCGAAAATCCAAGGCTAACACTCCCTCTAAAAACTAAGTTCAATCATGTTTGGGGAAAGAGTCTATTACCCATAAATTTGAAGTCAAATACCAACTAAAAGGGCTTGGATATGAACAAGGTTAGAAATCTAAGGCTAATACGCATTTAAAGGGGGCTTGTCGACTCATGATCAATTTGTCCGAAAATCCAAGGCTAACGCCTCCAAAAACCAAGTTCAATCAAGTTTGGGGGAAAAGTCTATTACCCATAAATTTGAAATCTAATACCAACTAAAAGGGCTTGGATATGAACAAGGTTAGAAATCTAAGGCTAATACTCATTTAAATGGGGCTCGTCGAGTCAGGATCAATTTTTCCAAAAATCCAAGGCTAACACTCCCTCCAAAAACTAAGTTCAATCATGTTTGGGGGAAAAGTCTATTACCCATAAATTTGAAGTCTAATACCAACTAAAAGGGCTTGGATATGAACAAGGTTAGAAATCTAAGGCTAATACTCATTTAAATGGGGCTCGTCGAGTCAGGATCAATTTTTCCGAAAATCCAAGGCTAACACTCCCTCCAAACACTAAGTTCAATCATGTTTGGGCGAAAAGTCTATTACCCATAAATTTGAAGTCAAATACCAACTAAAAGGGCTTGGATATGAACAAGGTTAGAAATCTAAGTCTAATACTCATTTAAATGGGGCTTGTCGAGTCAGGATCAATTTGTCCGAAAATCCAAGGCTAACACTCCCTCCAAAAACTAAGTTCAATCATGTTTGGGCGAAAAGTCTATTACCCATAAATTTGAAGTCAAATACCAACTAAAAGGGCTTGGATATGAACAAGGTTAGAAATCTAAGGCTAATACTCATTTAAATGGGGCTTGTCGAGTTAGGATCAATTTGTCCGAAAATCCAAGGCTAACGCCTCCAAAAACCAAGTTCAATCAAGTTTGGGGGAAAAGTCTATTACCCATAAATTTGAAGTCTAATACCAACTAAAAGGGCTTGGATATGAACAAGGTTAGAAATCTAAGGTTAATACTCATTTAAATGGGGCTCGTCGAGTCAGGATCAATTTTTCAGAAAATCCAAGGCTAACACTCCCTCCACAAACTAAGTTCAATCATGTTTGGGGGAAAAGTCTATTACCCATAAATTTGAAGTCAAATACCAACTAAAAGGGCTTGGATATGAACAAGGTTAGAAATATAAGGCTAATACTCATTTAAATGGGGCTCGTCGAGTCAGGATCAATTTTTCCGAAAATCAAAGGCTAACACTCCCTCCAAAAACTAAGTTCAATCATGTTTGGGGGAAAAGTCTATTACCCATAAATTTGAAGTCTAATACAAACTAAAAGGGCTTGGATATGAACAAGGTTAGAAATCTAAGGCTAATACTCATTTAAATGGGGCTCGTCGAGTCAGGATCAATTTTTCCGAAAATCCAAGGCTAACACTCCCTCTAAAAACTAAGTTCAATCATGTTTGGGGAAAGAGTCTATTACCCATAAATTTGAAGTCAAATACCAACTAAAAGGGCTTGGATATGAACAAGGTTAGAAATCTAAGGCTAATACTCATTTAAATGGGGCTCGTCGAGTCAGGATCAATTTTTCCGAAAATCAAAGGCTAACACTCCCTCCAAAAACTAAGTTCAATCATGTTTGGGGGAAAAGTCTATTACCCATAAATTTGAAGTCTAATACAAACTAAAAGGGCTTGGATATGAACAAGGTTAGAAATCTAAGGCTAATACTCATTTAAATGGGGCTCGTCGAGTCAGGATCAATTTTTCAGAAAATCCAAGGCTAACACTCCCTCCACAAACTAAGTTCAATCATGTTTGGGGGAAAAGTCTATTACCCATAAATTTGAAGTCAAATACCAACTAAAAGGGCTTGGATATGAACAAGGTTAGAAATATAAGGCTAATACTCATTTAAATGGGGCTCGTCGAGTCAGGATCAATTTTTCCGAAAATCAAAGGCTAACACTCCCTCCAAAAACTAAGTTCAATCATGTTTGGGGGAAAAGTCTATTACCCATAAATTTGAAGTCTAATACAAACTAAAAGGGCTTGGATATGAACAAGGTTAGAAATCTAAGGCTAATACTCATTTAAATGGGGCTCGTCGAGTCAGGATCAATTTTTCCGAAAATCCAAGGCTAACACTCCCTCTAAAAACTAAGTTCAATCATGTTTGGGGAAAGAGTCTATTACCCATAAATTTGAAGTCAAATACCAACTAAAAGGGCTTGGATATGAACAAGGTTAGAAATCTAAGGCTAATACGCATTTAAAGGGGGCTTGTCGACTCATGATCAATTTGTCCGAAAATCCAAGGCTAACGCCTCCAAAAACCAAGTTCAATCAAGTTTGGGGGAAAAGTCTATTACCCATAAATTTGAAATCTAATACCAACTAAAAGGGCTTGGATATGAACAAGGTTAGAAATCTAAGGCTAATACTCATTTAAATGGGGCTCGTCGAGTCAGCATCAATTTTTCCAAAAATCCAAGGCTAACACTCCCTCCAAAAACTAAGTTCAATCATGTTTGGGCGAAAAGTCTATTACCCATAAATTTGAAGTCAAATACCAACTAAAAGGGCTTGGATATGAACAAGGTTAGAAATCTAAGTCTAATACTCATTTAAATGGGGCTTGTCGAGTCAGGATCAATTTGTCCGAAAATCCAAGGCTAACACTCCCTCCAAAAACTAAGTTCAATCATGTTTGGGCGAAAAGTCTATTACCCATAAATTTGAAGTCAAATACCAACTAAAAGGGCTTGGATATGAACAAGGTTAGAAATCTAAGGCTAATACTCATTTAAATGGGGCTTGTCGAGTTAGGATCAATTTGTCCGAAAATCCAAGGCTAACGCCTCCAAAAACCAAGTTCAATCAAGTTTGGGGGAAAAGTCTATTACCCATAAATTTGAAGTCTAATACCAACTAAAAGGGCTTGGATATGAACAAGGTTAGAAATCTAAGGTTAATACTCATTTAAATGGGGCTCGTCGAGTCAGGATCAATTTTTCGGAAAATCCAAGGCTAACACTCCCTCCACAAACTAAGTTCAATCATGTTTGGGGGAAAAGTCTATTACCCATAAATTTGAAGTCAAATACCAACTAAAAGGGCTTGGATATGAACAAGGTTAGAAATCTAAGGCTAATACTCATTTAAATGGGGCTCGTCGAGTCAAGATCAATTTTTCCGAAAATCAAAGGCTAACACTCCCTCCAAAAACTAAGTTCAATCATGTTTGGGGGAAAAGTCTATTACCCATAAATTTGAAGTCTAATACAAACTAAAAGGGCTTGGATATGAACAAGGTTAGAAATCTAAGGCTAATACTCATTTAAATGGGGCTCGTCGAGTCAGGATCAATTTTTCCGAAAATCCAAGGCTAACACTCCCTCTAAAAACTAAGTTCAATCATGTTTGGGGAAAGAGTCTATTACCCATAAATTTGAAGTCAAATACCAACTAAAAGGGCTTGGATATGAACAAGGTTAGAAATCTAAGGCTAATACGCATTTAAATGGGGCTTGTCGACTCATGATCAATTTGTCCGAAAATCCAAGGCTAACGCCTCCAAAAACCAAGTTCAATCAAGTTTGGGGGAAAAGTCTATTACCCATAAATTTGAAGTCAAATACCAACTAAAAGGGCTTGGATATGAACAAGGTTAGAAATCTAAGGCTAATACTCATTTAAATGGGGCTTGTCGAGTTAGGATCAATTTGTCCGAAAATCCAAGGCTAACGCCTCCAAAAACCAAGTTCAATCAAGTTTGGGGGAAAAGTCTATTACCCATAAATTTGAAGTCTAATACCAACTAAAAGGGCTTGGATACGAACAAGGTTAGAAATCTAAGGTTAATACTCATTTAAATGGGGCTCGTCGAGTCAGGATCAATTTTTCAGAAAATCCAAGGCTAACACTCCCTCCACAAACTAAGTTCAATCATGTTTGGGGGAAAAGTCTATTACCCATAAATTTGAAGTCTAATACAAACTAAAAGGGCTTGGATATGAACAAGGTTAGAAATCTAAGGCTAATACTCATTTAAATGGGGCTCGTCGAGTCAGGATCAATTTTTCCGAAAATCCAAGGCTAACACTCCCTCTAAAAACTAAGTTCAATCATGTTTGGGGAAAGAGTCTATTACCCATAAATTTGAAGTCAAATACCAACTAAAAGGGCTTGGATATGAACAAGGTTAGAAATCTAAGGCTAATACGCATTTAAAGGGTGCTTGTCGACTCATGATCAATTTGTCCGAAAATCCAAGGCTAACGCCTCCAAAAACCAAGTTCAATCAAGTTTGGGGGAAAAGTCTATTACCCATAAATTTGAAATCTAATACCAACTAAAAGGGCTTGGATATGAACAAGGTTAGAAATCTAAGGCTAATACTCATTTAAATGGGGCTCGTCGAGTCAGGATCAATTTTTCCAAAAATCCAAGGCTAACACTCCCTCCAAAAACTAAGTTCAATCATGTTTGGGCGAAAAGTCTATTACCCATAAATTTGAAGTCAAATACCAACTAAAAGGGCTTGGATATGAACAAGGTTAGAAATCTAAGTCTAATACTCATTTAAATGGGGCTTGTCGAGTCAGGATCAATTTGTCCGAAAATCCAAGGCTAACACTCCCTCCAAAAACTAAGTTCAATCATGTTTGGGCGAAAAGTCTATTACCCATAAATTTGAAGTCAAATACCAACTAAAAGGGCTTGGATATGAACAAGGTTAGAAATCTAAGGCTAATACTCATTTAAATGGGGCTTGTCGAGTTAGGATCAATTTGTCCGAAAATCCAAGGCTAACGCCTCCAAAAACCAAGTTCAATCAAGTTTGGGGGAAAAGTCTATTACCCATAAATTTGAAGTCTAATACCAACTAAAAGGGCTTGGATATGAACAAGGTTAGAAATCTAAGGTTAATACTCATTTAAATGGGGCTCGTCGAGTCAGGATCAATTTTTCGGAAAATCCAAGGCTAACACTCCCTCCACAAACTAAGTTCAATCATGTTTGGGGGAAAAGTCTATTACCCATAAATTTGAAGTCAAATACCAACTAAAAGGGCTTGGATATGAACAAGGTTAGAAATCTAAGGCTAATACTCATTTAAATGGGGCTCGTCGAGTCAAGATCAATTTTTCCGAAAATCAAAGGCTAACACTCCCTCCAAAAACTAAGTTCAATCATGTTTGGGGGAAAAGTCTATTACCCATAAATTTGAAGTCTAATACAAACTAAAAGGGCTTGGATATGAACAAGGTTAGAAATCTAAGGCTAATACTCATTTAAATGGGGCTCGTCGAGTCAGGATCAATTTTTCCGAAAATCCAAGGCTAACACTCCCTCTAAAAACTAAGTTCAATCATGTTTGGGGAAAGAGTCTATTACCCAAAAATTTGAAGTCAAATACCAACTAAAAGGGCTTGGATATGAACAAGGTTAGAAATCTAAGGCTAATACGCATTTAAATGGGGCTTGTCGACTCATGATCAATTTGTCCGAAAATCCAAGGCTAACGCCTCCAAAAACCAAGTTCAATCAAGTTTGGGGGAAAAGTCTATTACCCATAAATTTGAAGTCAAATACCAACTAAAAGGGCTTGGATATGAACAAGGTTAGAAATCTAAGGCTAATACTCATTTAAATGGGGCTTGTCGAGTTAGGATCAATTTGTCCGAAAATCCAAGGCTAACGCCTCCAAAAACCAAGTTCAATCAAGTTTGGGGGAAAAGTCTATTACCCATAAATTTGAAGTCTAATACCAACTAAAAGGGCTTGGATACGAACAAGGTTAGAAATCTAAGGTTAATACTCATTTAAATGGGGCTCGTCGAGTCAGGATCAATTTTTCAGAAAATCCAAGGCTAACACTCCCTCCACAAACTAAGTTCAATCATGTTTGGGGGAAAAGTCTATTACCCATAAATTTGAAGTCAAATACCAACTAAAAGGGCTTGGATATGAACAAGGTTAGAAATCTAAGGCTAATACTCATTTAAATGGGGCTCGTCGAGTCAGGATCAATTTTTCCGAAAATCAAAGGCTAACACTCCCTCCAAAAACTAAGTTCAATCATGTTTGGGGGAAAAGTCTATTACCCATAAATTTGAAGTCTAATACAAACTAAAAGGGCTTGGATATGAACAAGGTTAGAAATCTAAGGCTAATACTCATTTAAATGGGGCTCGTCGAGTCAGGATCAATTTTTCCGAAAATCCAAGGCTAACACTCCCTCTAAAAACTAAGTTCAATCATGTTTGGGGGAAAAGTCTATTACCCATAAATTTGAAGTCTAATACCAACTAAAAGGGCTTGGATATGAACAAGGTTAGAAATCTAAGGCTAATACTCATTTAAATGGGGCTCGTCGAGTCAGGATCAATTTTTCCGAAAATCCAAGGCTAACACTCCCTCCAAAAACTAAGTTCAATCATGTTTGGGCGAAAAGTCTATTACCCATAAATTTGAAGTCAAATACCAACTAAAAGGGCTTGGATATGAACAAGGTTAGAAATCTAAGTCTAATACTCATTTAAATGGGGCTTGTCGAGTCAGGATTAATTTGTCCGAAAATCCAAGGCTAACACTCCCTCCAAAAACTAAGTTCAATCATGTTTGGGCGAAAAGTCTATTACCCATAAATTTGAAGTCAAATACCAACTAAAAGGGCTTGGATATGAACAAGGTTAGAAATCTAAGTCTAATACTCATTTAAATGGGGCTTGTCGAGTCAGGATCAATTTGTCCGAAAATCCAAGGCTAACACTCCCTCCAAAAACTAAGTTCAATCATGTTTGGGCGAAAAGTCTATTACCCATAAATTTGAAGTCAAATACCAACTAAAAGGGCTTGGATATGAACAAGGTTAGAAATCTAAGGCTAATACTCATTTAAATGGGGCTTGTCGAGTTAGGATCAATTTGTCCGAAAATCCAAGGCTAACGCCTCCAAAAACCAAGTTCAATCAAGTTTGGGGGAAAAGTCTATTACCCATAAATTTGAAGTCTAATACCAACTAAAAGGGCTTGGATACGAACAAGGTTAGAAATCTAAGGTTAATACTCATTTAAATGGGGCTCGTCGAGTCAGGATCAATTTTTCAGAAAATCCAAGGCTAACACTCCCTCCACAAACTAAGTTCAATCATGTTTGGGGGAAAAGTCTATTACCCATAAATTTGAAGTCAAATACCAACTAAAAGGGCTTGGATATGAACAAGGTTAGAAATCTAAGGCTAATACTCATTTAAATGGGGCTCGTCGAGTCAGGATCAATTTTTCCGAAAATCAAAGGCTAACACTCCCTCCAAAAACTAAGTTCAATCATGTTTGGGGGAAAAGTCTATTACCCATAAATTTGAAGTCTAATACAAACTAAAAGGGCTTGGATATGAACAAGGTTAGAAATCTAAGGCTAATACTCATTTAAATGGGGCTCGTCGAGTCAGGATCAATTTTTCCGAAAATCCAAGGCTAACACTCCCTCTAAAAACTAAGTTCAATCATGTTTGGGGGAAAAGTCTATTACCCATAAATTTGAAGTCTAATACCAACTAAAAGGGCTTGGATATGAACAAGGTTAGAAATCTAAGGCTAATACTCATTTAAATGGGGCTCGTCGAGTCAGGATCAATTTTTCCGAAAATCCAAGGCTAACACTCCCTCCAAAAACTAAGTTCAATCATGTTTGGGCGAAAAGTCTATTACCCATAAATTTGAAGTCAAATACCAACTAAAAGGGCTTGGATATGAACAAGGTTAGAAATCTAAGTCTAATACTCATTTAAATGGGGCTTGTCGAGTCAGGATCAATTTGTCCGAAAATCCAAGGCTAACACTCCCTCCAAAAACTAAGTTCAATCATGTTTGGGCGAAAAGTCTATTACCCATAAATTTGAAGTCAAATACCAACTAAAAGGGCTTGGATATGAACAAGGTTAGAAATCTAAGGCTAATACTCATTTAAATGGGGCTTGTCGAGTTAGGATCAATTTGTCCGAAAATCCAAGGCTAACGCCTCCAAAAACCAAGTTCAATCAAGTTTGGGGGAAAAGTCTATTACCCATAAATTTGAAGTCTAATACCAACTAAAAGGGCTTGGATATGAACAAGGTTAGAAATCTAAGGTTAATACTCATTTAAATGGGGCTCGTCGAGTCAGGATCAATTTTTTGGAAAATCCAAGGCTAACACTCCCTCCACAAACTAAGTTCAATCATGTTTGGGGGAAAAGTCTATTACCCATAAATTTGAAGTCAAATACCAACTAAAAGGGCTTGGATATGAACAAGGTTAGAAATCTAAGGCTAATACTCATTTAAATGGGGCTCGTCGAGTCAGGATCAATTTTTCCAAAAATCAAAGGCTAACACTCCCTCCAAAAACTAAGTTCAATCATGTTTGGGGGAAAAGTCTATTACCCATAAATTTGAAGTCTAATACAAACTAAAAGGGCTTGGATATGAACAAGGTTAGAAATCTAAGGCTAATACTCATTTAAATGGGGCTCGTCGAGTCAGGATCAATTTTTCCGAAAATCCAAGGCTAACACTCCCTCTAAAAACTAACTTCAATCATGTTTGGGGAAAGAGTCTATTACCCATAAATTTGAAGTCAAATACCAACTAAAAGGGCTTGGATATGAACAAGGTTAGAAATCTAAGGCTAATACGCATTTAAATGGGGCTTGTCGACTCATGATCAATTTGTCCGAAAATCCAAGGCTAACGCCTCCAAAAACCAAGTTCAATCAAGTTTGGGGGAAAAGTCTATTACCCATAAATTTGAAATCTAATACCAACTAAAAGGGCTTGGATATGAACAAGGTTAGAAATCTAAGGCTAATACTCATTTAAATGGGGCTCGTCGAGTCAGGATCAATTTTTCCGAAAATCCAAGGCTAACACTCCCTCCAAAAACTAAGTTCAATCATGTTTGGGCGAAAAGTCTATTACCGATAAATTTGAAGTCAAATACCAACTAAAAGGGCTTGGATATGAACAAGGTTAGAAATCTAAGTCTAATACTCATTTAAATGGGGCTTGTCGAGTCAGGATCAATTTGTCCGAAAATCCAAGGCTAACACTCCCTCCAAAAACTAAGTTCAATCATGTTTGGGCGAAAAGTCTATTACCCATAAATTTGAAGTCAAATACCAACTAAAAGGGCTTGGATATGAACAAGGTTAGAAATCTAAGGCTAATACTCATTTAAATGGGGCTTGTCGAGTTAGGATCAATTTGTCCGAAAATCCAAGGCTAACGCCTCCAAAAACCAAGTTCAATCAAGTTTGGGGGAAAAGTCTATTACCCATAAATTTGAAGTCTAATACCAACTAAAAGGGCTTGGATATGAACAAGGTTAGAAATCTAAGGTTAATACTCATTTAAATGGGGCTCGTCGAGTCACGATCAATTTTTCAGAAAATCCAAGGCTAACACTCCCTCCACAAACTAAGTTCAATCATGTTTGGGGGAAAAGTCTATTACCCATAAATTTGAAGTCAAATACCAACTAAAAGGGCTTGGATATGAACAAGGTTAGAAATCTAAGGCTAATACTCATTTAAATGGGGCTCGTCGAGTCAGGATCAATTTTTCCGAAAATCAAAGGCTAACACTCCCTCCAAAAACTAAGTTCAATCATGTTTGGGGGAAAAGTCTATTACCCATAAATTTGAAGTCTAATACAAACTAAAAGGGCTTGGATATGAACAAGGTTAGAAATCTAAGGCTAATACTCATTTAAATGGGGCTCGTCGAGTCAGGATCAATTTTTCCGAAAATCCAAGGCTAACACTCCCTCTAAAAACTAAGTTCAATCATGTTTGGGGGAAAAGTCTATTACCCATAAATTTGAAGTCTAATACCAACTAAAAGGGCTTGGATATGAACAAGGTTAGAAATCTAAGGCTAATACTCATTTAAATAGGGCTCGTCGAGTCAGGATCAATTTTTCCGAAAATCCAAGGCTAACACTCCCTCCAAAAACTAAGTTCAATCATGTTTGGGCGAAAAGTCTATTACCCATAAATTTGAAGTCAAATACCAACTAAAAGGGCTTGGATATGAACAAAGTTAGAAATCTAAGTCTAATACTCATTTAAATGGGGCTTGTCGAGTCAGGATCAATTTGTCCGAAAATCCAAGGCTAACACTCCCTCCAAAAACTAAGTTCAATCATGTTTGGGCGAAAAGTCTATTACCCATAAATTTGAAGTCAAATACCAACTAAAAGGGCTTGGATATGAACAAGGTTAGAAATCTAAGGCTAATACTCATTTAAATGGGGCTTGTCGAGTTAGGATCAATTTGTCCGAAAATCCAAGGCTAACGCCTCCAAAAACCAAGTTCAATCAAGTTTGGGGGAAAAGTCTATTACCCATAAATTTGAAGTCTAATACCAACTAAAAGGGCTTGGATATGAACAAGGTTAGAAATCTAAGGTTAATACTCATTTAAATGGGGCTCGTTGAGTCAGGATCAATTTTTCGGAAAATCCAAGGCTAACACTCCCTCCACAAACTAAGTTCAATCATGTTTGGGGGAAAAGTCTATTACCCATAAATTTGAAGTCAAATACCAACTAAAAGGGCTTGGATATGAACAAGGTTAGAAATCTAAGGCTAATACTCATTTAAATGGGGCTCGTCGAGTCAGGATCAATTTTTCCGAAAATCAAAGGCTAACACTCCCTCCAAAAACTAAGTTCAATCATGTTTGGGGGAAAAGTCTATTACCCATAAATTTGAAGTCTAATACAAACTAAAAGGGCTTGGATATGAACAAGGTTAGAAATCTAAGGCTAATACTCATTTAAATGGGGCTCGTCGAGTCAGGATCAATTTTTCCGAAAATCCAAGGCTAACACTCCCTCTAAAAACTAAGTTCAATCATGTTTGGGGAAAGAGTCTATTACCCATAAATTTGAAGTCAAATACCAACTAAAAGGGCTTGGATATGAACAAGGTTAGAAATCTAAGGCTAATACGCATTTAAATGGGGCTTGTCGACTCATGATCAATTTGTCCGAAAATCCAAGGCTAACGCCTCCAAAAACCAAGTTCAATCAAGTTTGGGGGAAAAGTCTATTACCCATAAATTTGAAATCTAATACCAACTAAAAGGGCTTGGATATGAACAAGGTTAGAAATCTAAGGCTAATACTCATTTAAATGGGGCTCGTCTAGTCAGGATCAATTTTTCCGAAAATCCAAGGCTAACACTCCCTCCACAAACTAAGTTCAATCATGTTTGGGGGAAAAGTCTATTACCCATAAATTTGAAGTCAAATACCAACTAAAAGGGCTTGGATATGAACAAGGTTAGAAATCTAAGGCTAATACTCATTTAAATGGGGCTCGTCGAGTCAGGATCAATTTTTCCGAAAATCAAAGGCTAACACTCCCTCCAAAAACTAAGTTCAATCATGTTTGGGGGAAAAGTCTATTACCTATAAATTTGAAGTCTAATACAAACTAAAAGGGCTTGGATATGAACAAGGTTAGAAATCTAAGGCTAATACTCATTTAAATGGGGCTCGTCGAGTCAGGATCAATTTTTCCGAAAATCCAAGGCTAACACTCCCTCTAAAAACTAAGTTCAATCATGTTTGGGGAAAGAGTCTATTACCCATAAATTTGAAGTCAAATACCAACTAAAAGGGCTTGGATATGAACAAGGTTAGAAATCTAAGGCTAATACGCATTTAAATGGGGCTTGTCGACTCATGATCAATTTGTCCGAAAATCCAAGGCTAACGCCTCCAAAAACCAAGTTCAATCAAGTTTGGGGGAAAAGTCTATTACCCATAAATTTGAAATCTAATACCAACTAAAAGGGCTTGGATATGAACAAGGTTAGAAATCTAAGGCTAATACTCATTTAAATGGGGCTCGTCGAGTCAGGATCAATTTTTCCGAAAATCCAAGGCTAACACTCCCTCCAAAAACTAAGTTCAAACATGTTTGGGCGAAAAGTCTATTACCCATAAATTTGAAGTCAAATACCAACTAAAAGGGCTTGGATATGAACAAGGTTAGAAATCTAAGTCTAATACTCATTTAAATGGGGCTTGTCGAGTCAGGATCAATTTGTCCGAAAATCCAAGGCTAACACTCCCTCCAAAAACTAAGTTCAATCATGTTTGGGCGAAAAGTCTATTACCCATAAATTTGAAGTCAAATACCAACTAAAAGGGCTTGGATATGAACAAGGTTAGAAATCTAAGGCTAATACTCATTTAAATGGGGCTTGTCGAGTTAGGATCAATTTGTCCGAAAATCCAAGGCTAACGCCTCCAAAAACCAAGTTCAATCAAGTTTGGGGGAAAAGTCTATTACCCATAAATTTGAAGTCTAATACCAACTAAAAGGGCTTGGATATGAACAAGGTTAGAAATCTAAGGTTAATACTCATTTAAATGGGGCTCGTCGAGTCAGGATCAATTTTTCAGAAAATCCAAGGCTAACACTCCCTCCACAAACTAAGTTCAATCATGTTTGGGGGAAAAGTCTATTACCCATAAATTTGAAGTCAAATACCAACTAAAAGGGCTTGGATATGAACAAGGTTAGAAATCTAAGGCTAATACTCATTTAAATGGGGCTCGTCGAGTCATATCAATTTTTCCGAAAATCAAAGGCTAACACTCCCTCCAAAAACTAAGTTCAATCATGTTTGGGGGAAAAGTCTATTACCCATAAATTTGAAGTCTAATACAAACTAAAAGGGCTTGGATATGAACAAGGTTAGAAATCTAAGGCTAATACTCATTTAAATGGGGCTCGTCGAGTCAGGATCAATTTTTCCGAAAATCCAAGGCTAACACTCCCTCTAAAAACTAAGTTCAATCATGTTTTGGGAAAAAGTCTATTACCCATAAATTTGAAGTCAAATACCAACTAAAAGGGCTTGGATATGAACAAGGTTAGAAATCTAAGGCTAATACTCATTTAAATGGGGCTTGTCGACTCATGATCAATTTGTCCGAAAATCCAAGGCTAACGCCTCCAAAAACCAAGTTCAATCAAGTTTGGGGGAAAAGTCTATTACCCATAAATTTGAAATCTAATACCAACTAAAAGGGCTTGGATATGAACAAGGTTAGAAATCTAAGGCTAATACTCATTTAAATGGGGCTTGTCGAGTTAGGATCAATTTTTCCAAAAATCCAAGGCTAACACTCCCTCCAAAAACTAAGTTCAATCATGTTTGGGGGAAAAGTCTATTACCCATAAATTTGAAGTCTAATACCAACTAAAAGGGCTTGGATATGAACAAGGTTAGAAATCTAAGTCTAATACTCATTTAAATGGGGCTTGTCGAGTCAGGATCAATTTGTCCGAAAATCGAAGGCTAACACCTCCAAAAACCAAGTTCAATCAAGTTTGGGGGAAAAGTCTATTACCCATAAATTTGAAGTCTAATACAAACTAAAAGGGCTTGGATATGAACAAGGTTAGAAATCTAAGGCTAATACTCATTTAAATGGGGTTCGTCGAGTCAGGATCAATTTTTCCGAAAATCGAAGGCTAACACTCCCTCCAAAAACCAAGTTCAATCATGTTTGGGGGAAAAGTCTATTACCCATAAATTTGAAGTCTAATACAAACTAAAAGGGCTTGGATATGAACAAGGTTAGAAATCTAAGGCTAATACTCATTTAAATGGGGCTCGTCGAGTCAGGATCAATTTTTCCGAAAATCCAAGGCTAACACTCCCTCCAAAAACTAAGTTCAATCATGTTTGGGCGAAAAGTCTATTACCCATAAATTTGAAGTCAAATACCAAATAAAAGGGCTTGGATATGAACAAGGTTAGAAATCTAAGGCTAATACTCATTTAAATGGGGCTTGTCGAGTGAGGATCAATTTGTCCGAAAATCCAAGGCTAACGCCTCTAAAAACCAAGTTCAATCAAGTTTGGGGGAAAAGTCTATTACCCATAAATTTGAAGTCTAATACCAACTAAAAGGGCTTGGATATGAACAAGGTTAGAAATCTAAGGTTAATACTCATTTAAATGGGGCTCGTCGAGTCAGGATCAATTTGTCCGAAAATCCAAGGCTAACGCCTCCAAAAACCAAGTTCAATCAAGTTTGGGGGAAAAGTCTATTACCCATAAATTTGAAGTCTAATACCAACTAAAAGGGCTTGGATATGAACAAGGTTAGAAATCTAAGGCCAATACTCATTTAAATGGGGCTCGTCGAGTCAGGATCAATTTTTCCAAAAATCCAAGGCTAACACTCCCTCCAAAAACTAAGTTCAATCATGTTTGGGGGAAAAGTCTATTACCCATAAATTTGAAGTCAAATACCAACTAAAAGGGCTTGGATATGAACAAGGTTAGAAATCTAAGGCTAATACTCATTTTAATGGGGCTTGTCGAGTCAGGATCAATTTGTCCGAAAATCCAAGGCTAATGCCTCCAAAAACCAAGTTCAATCAAGTTTGGGGGAAAAGTCTATTACCCATAAATTTGAAGTCTAATACCAACTAAAAGGGCTTGGATATGAACAAGGTTAGAAATCTAAGTCTAATACGCATTTAAATGGGGCTTGCCGAGTCAGGATCAATTTGTCCGAAAATCCAAGGCTAACACCTCCAAAAACCAAGTTCAATCAAGTTTGGGGGAAAAGTCTATTACCCATAAATTTGAAGTCTAATACAAACTAAAAGGGCTTGGATATGAACAAGGTTAGAAATCTAAGGCTAATACTCATTTAAATGGGGCTCGTCGAGTCAGGATCAATTTTTCCGAAAATCCAAGGCTAACACTCCCTCCAAAAACTAAGTTCAATCATGTTTGGGGAAAAAGTCTATTACCCATAAATTTGAAGTCAAATACCAACTAAAAGGGCTTGGATATGAACAAGGTTAGAAATCTAAGGCTAATACGCATTTAAATGGGGCTTGTCGACTCATGATCAATTTGTCCGAAAATCCAAGGCTAACGCCTCCAAAAACCAAGTTCGATCAAGTTTGGGGGAAAAGTCTATTACCCATAAATTTGAAATCTAATACCAACTAAAAGGGATTGGATATGAACAAGGTTAGAAATCTAAGGCTAATACTCATTTAAATGGGGCTTGTCGAGTTAGGATCAATTTTTCCAAAAATCCAAGGCTAACACTCCCTCCAAAAACTAAGTTCAATCATGTTTGGGGGAAAAGTCTATTACCCATAAATTTGAAGTCTAATACAAACTAAAAGGGCTTGGATATGAACAAGGTTAGAAATCTAAGGCTAATACTCATTTAAATGGGGCTCGTCGAGTCAGGATCAATTTTTCCAAAAATCCAAGGCTAACACTCCCTCCAAAAACTAAGTTCAATCATGTTTGGGGGAAAAGTCTATTACCCATAAATTTGAAGTCTAGTTCAAACTAAAAGGACTTGTATATGAACAAGGTTAGAAATCTAAGTCTAATACTCATTTAAATGGGCTTGTCAAGTCAGGATCAATTTGTCCGAAAATCCAAGGCTAACGCCTCCAAAAACCAAGTTCAATCAAGTTTGGGGGAAAACTCTATTACCCATAAATTTGAAGTCTAATACCAACTAAAAGGGCTTGGATATGAACAAGGTTAGAAATCTAAGGCCAATACTCATTTAAATGGGGCTCATCGAGTCAGGATCAATTTTTCCAAAAATCCAAGGCTAACACTCCCTCCAAAAACTAAGTTCAATCATGTTTGGGGGAAAAGTCTATTACCCATAAATTTGAAGTCAAATACCAACTAAAAGGGCTTGGATATGAACAAGGTTAGAAATCTAAGGCTAATACTGATTTTAATGGGGCTTGTCGAGTCAGGATCAATTTGTCCGAAAATCCAAGGCTAATGCCTCCAAAAACCAAGTTCAATCAAGTTTGGGGGAAAAGTCTATTACCCATAAATTGGAAGTCTAATACCAACTAAAAGGGCTTGGATATGAACAAGGTTAGAAATCTAAGTCTAATACTCATTTAAATGGGGCTTGCCGAGTCAGGATCAATTTGTCCGAAAATCCAAGGCTAACACCTCCAAAAACCAAGTTCAATCAAGTTTGGGGGAAAAGTCTATTACCCATAAATTTGAAGTCTAATACAAACTAAAAGGGCTTGGATATGAACAAGGTTAGAAATCTAAGGCTAATACTCATTTAAATGGGGCTCGTCGAGTCAGGATCAATTTTTCCGAAAATCCAAGGCTAACACTCCCTCCAAAAACTAAGTTCAATCATGTTTGGGGAAAAAGTCTATTACCCATAAATTTGAAGTCAAATACCAACTAAAAGGGCTTGGATATGAACAAGGTTAGAAATCTAAGGCTAATACGCATTTAAATGGGTCTTGTCGACTCATGATCAATTTGTCCGAAAATCCAAGGCTAACACCTCCAAAAACCAAGTTTAATCAAGTTTGGGGGAAAAGTCTAATACCCATAAATTTGAAATCTAATACCAACTAAAAGGGCTTGGATATGAACAAGGTTAGAAATCTAAGGCTAATACTCATTTAAATGGGGCTTGTCGAGTTAGGATCAATTTTTCCAAAAATCCAAGGCTAACACTCCCTCCAAAAACTAAGTTCAATCATGTTTGGGGGAAAAGTCTATTACCCATAAATTTGAAGTCTAATACAAACTAAAAGGTCTTGGATATGAACAAGGTTAGAAATCTAAGGCTAATACTCATTTAAATGGGGCTCATCGAGTCAGGAACAATTTTACCGAAAATCCAAGGCAAACACTCCCTCCAAAAACCAAGTTCAATCAAGTTTGGGGGAAAAGTCTATTACCCATAAATTTGAAGTCTAATACAAACTAAAAGGGCTTGGATATGAACAAGGTTAGAAATCTAAGGCTAATACTCATTTAAATGGGGCTCGTCGAGTCAGGATCAATTTTTCCGAAAATCCAAGGCTAACACTCCCTCCAAAAACTAAGTTCAATCATGTTTGGGGAAAAAGTGTATTACCCATAAATTTGAAGTCAAATACCAACTAAAAGGGCTTGGATATGAACAAGGTTAGAAATCTAAGGCTAATATGCATTTAAATGGGGCTTGTCGACTCATGATCAATTTGTCCGAAAATCCAAGGCTAACGCCTCCAAAAACCAAGTTCAATCAAGTTTGGGGGAAAAGTCTATTACCCATAAATTTGAAGTCTAATACCAACTAAAAGGGCTTGGATATGAACAAGGTTAGAAATCTAAGGCTAATACTTATTTAAATGGGGCTCGTCGAGTCAGGATCAATTTTTCCGAAAATCCAAGGCTAACACTCCCTCCAAAAACTAAGTTCAATCATGTTTGGGGGAAAGGTCTATTACCCATAAATTTGAAGTCAAATACCAACTAAAAGGGCTTGGATATGAACAAGGTTAGAATTCTAAGGCTAATACTCATTTAAATGGGGCTTGTCGAGTTAGGATCAATTTGTCCGAAAATCCAAGTCTAACGCCTCCAAAAACCAAGTTCAATCAAGTTTGGGGGAAAAGTCTATTACCCATAAATTTGAAATCTAATACCAACTAAAAGGGCTTGGATATGAACAAGGTTAGAAATCTAAGGCTAATACTCATTTAAATGGGGCTTGTCGAGTTAGGATCAATTTTTCCAAAAATCCAAGGCTAACACTCCCTCCAAAAACTAAGTTCAATCAAGTTTGGGGGAAAAGTCTATTACCCATAAATTTGAAATCTAATACCAACTAAAAGGGCTTGGATATGAACAAGGTTAGAAATCTAAGGCTAATACTCATTTAAATGGGTCTTGTCGAGTTAGGATCAATTTTTCCAAAAATCCAAGGCTAACACTCCCTCCAAAAACTAAGTTCAATCATGTTTGGGGGAAAAGTCTATTACCCATAAATTTGAAGTCTAATACAAACTAAAAGGGCTTGGATATGAACAAGGTTAGAAATCTAAGGCTAATACTCATTTAAATGGGGCTCGTCGAGTCAGGATCAATTTTTCCAAAAATCCAAGGCTAACACTCCCTCCAAAAACCAAGTTCAATCAAGTTTGGGGGAAAAGTCTATTACCCATAAATTTGAAGTCTAATACCAACTAAAAGGGCTTGGATATGAACAAGGTTAGAAATCTAAGGCTAATACTCATTTAAATGGGGCTCGTCGAGTCAGGATCAATTTTTCCGAAAATCCAAGGCTAACACTCCCTCCAAAAACTAAGTTCAATCATGTTTGGGGAAAAAGTCTATTACCCATAAATTTGAAGTCAAATACCAACTAAAAGGGCTTGGATATGAACAAGGTTAGAAATCTAAGGCTAATACGCATTTAAATGGGGCTTGTCGACTCATGATCAATTTGTCCGAAAATCCAAGGCTAACACCTCCAAAAACCAAGTTCAATCAAGTTTGGGGGAAAAGTCTAATACCCATAAATTTGAAATCTAATACCAACTAAAAGGGCTTGGATATGAACAAGGTTAGAAATCTAAGGCTAATACTCATTTAAATGGGGCTTGTCGAGTTAGGATCAATTTTTCCAAAAATCCAAGGCTAACACTCCCTCCAAAAACTAAGTTCAATCATGTTTGGGGGAAAAGTCTATTACCCATAAATTTGAAGTCTAATACAAACTAAAAGGGCTTGGATATGAACAAGGTTAGAAATCTAAGGCTAATACTCATTTAAATGGGGCTCGTCGAGTCAGGATCAATTTTTCCAAAAATCCAAGGCTAACACTCCCTCCAAAAACTAAGTTCAATCATGTTTGGGGGAAAAGTCTATTACCCATAAATTTGAAGTCTAGTTCAAACTAAAAGGACTTGTATATGAACAAGGTTAGAAATCTAAGTCTAATACTCATTTAAATGGGCTTGTCAAGTCAGGATCAATTTGTCCGAAAATCCAAGGCTAACGCCTCCAAAAACCAAGTTCAATCAAGTTTGGGGGAAAACTCTATTACCCATAAATTTGAAGTCTAATACCAACTAAAAGGGCTTGGATATGAACAAGGTTAGAAATCTAAGGCCAATACTCATTTAAATGGGGCTCATCGAGTCAGGATCAATTTTTCCAAAAATCCAAGGCTAACACTCCCTCCAAAAACTAAGTTCAATCATGTTTGGGGGAAAAGTCTATTACCCATAAATTTGAAGTCAAATACCAACTAAAAGGGCTTGGATATGAACAAGGTTAGAAATCTAAGGCTAATACTGATTTTAATGGGGCTTGTCGAGTCAGGATCAATTTGTCCGAAAATCCAAGGCTAATGCCTCCAAAAACCAAGTTCAATCAAGTTTGGGGGAAAAGTCTATTACCCATAAATTGGAAGTCTAATACCAACTAAAAGGGCTTGGATATGAACAAGGTTAGAAATCTAAGTCTAATACTCATTTAAATGGGGCTTGCCGAGTCAGGATCAATTTGTCCGAAAATCCAAGGCTAACACCTCCAAAAACCAAGTTCAATCAAGTTTGGGGGAAAAGTCTATTACCCATAAATTTGAAGTCTAATACAAACTAAAAGGGCTTGGATATGAACAAGGTTAGAAATCTAAGGCTAATACTCATTTAAATGGGGCTCGTCGAGTCAGGATCAATTTTTCCGAAAATCCAAGGCTAACACTCCCTCCAAAAACTAAGTTCAATCATGTTTGGGGAAAAAGTCTATTACCCATAAATTTGAAGTCAAATACCAACTAAAAGGGCTTGGATATGAACAAGGTTAGAAATCTAAGGCTAATACGCATTTAAATGGGTCTTGTCGACTCATGATCAATTTGTCCGAAAATCCAAGGCTAACACCTCCAAAAACCAAGTTTAATCAAGTTTGGGGGAAAAGTCTAATACCCATAAATTTGAAATCTAATACCAACTAAAAGGGCTTGGATATGAACAAGGTTAGAAATCTAAGGCTAATACTCATTTAAATGGGGCTTGTCGAGTTAGGATCAATTTTTCCAAAAATCCAAGGCTAACACTCCCTCCAAAAACTAAGTTCAATCATGTTTGGGGGAAAAGTCTATTACCCATAAATTTGAAGTCTAATACAAACTAAAAGGGCTTGGATATGAACAAGGTTAGAAATCTAAGGCTAATACTCATTTAAATGGGGCTCATCGAGTCAGGAACAATTTTACCGAAAATCCAAGGCAAACACTCCCTCCAAAAACCAAGTTCAATCAAGTTTGGGGGAAAAGTCTATTACCCATAAATTTGAAGTCTAATACAAACTAAAAGGGCTTGGATATGAACAAGGTTAGAAATCTAAGGCTAATACTCATTTAAATGGGGCTCGTCGAGTCAGGATCAATTTTTCCGAAAATCCAAGGCTAACACTCCCTCCAAAAACTAAGTTCAATCATGTTTGGGGAAAAAGTCTATTACCCATAAATTTGAAGTCAAATACCAACTAAAAGGGCTTGGATATGAACAAGGTTAGAAATCTAAGGCTAATATGCATTTAAATGGGGCTTGTCGAGTCATGATCAATTTGTCCGAAAATCCAAGGCTAACGCCTCCAAAAACCAAGTTCAATCAAGTTTGGGGGAAAAGTCTATTACCCATAAATTTGAACTCTAATACCAACTAAAAGGGCTTGGATATGAACAAGGTTAGAAATCTAAGGCTAATACTTATTTAAATGGGGCTCGTCGAGTCAGGATCAATTTTTCCGAAAATCCAAGGCTAACACTCCCTCCAAAAACTAAGTTCAATCATGTTTGGGGGAAAGGTCTATTACCCATAAATTTGAAGTCAAATACCAACTAAAAGGGCTTGGATATGAACAAGGTTAGAATTCTAAGGCTAATACTCATTTAAATGGGGCTTGTCGAGTTAGGATCAATTTGTCCGAAAATCCAAGTCTAACGCCTCCAAAAACCAAGTTCAATCAAGTTTGGGGGAAAAGTCTATTACCCATAAATTTGAAATCTAATACCAACTAAAAGGGCTTGGATATGAACAAGGTTAGAAATCTAAGGCTAATACTCATTTAAATGGGGCTTGTCGAGTTAGGATCAATTTTTCCAAAAATCCAAGGCTAACACTCCCTCCAAAAACTAAGTTCAATCAAGTTTGGGGGAAAAGTCTATTACCCATAAATTTGAAATCTAATACCAACTAAAAGGGCTTGGATATGAACAAGGTTAGAAATCTAAGGCTAATACTCATTTAAATGGGTCTTGTCGAGTTAGGATCAATTTTTCCAAAAATCCAAGGCTAACACTCCCTCCAAAAACTAAGTTCAATCATGTTTGGGGGAAAAGTCTATTACCCATAAATTTGAAGTCTAATACAAACTAAAAGGGCTTGGATATGAACAAGGTTAGAAATCTAAGGCTAATACTCATTTAAATGGGGCTCGTCGAGTCAGGATCAATTTTTCCAAAAATCCAAGGCTAACACTCCCTCCAAAAACCAAGTTCAATCAAGTTTGGGGGAAAAGTCTATTACCCATAAATTTGAAGTCTAATACCAACTAAAAGGGCTTGGATATGAACAAGGTTAGAAATCTAAGGCTAATACTCATTTAAATGGGGCTCGTCGAGTCAGGATCAATTTTTCCGAAAATCCAAGGCTAACACTCCCTCCAAAAACTAAGTTCAATCATGTTTGGGGAAAAAGTCTATTACCCATAAATTTGAAGTCAAATACCAACTAAAAGGGCTTGGATATGAACAAGGTTAGAAATCTAAGGCTAATACGCATTTAAATGGGGCTTGTCGACTCATGATCAATTTGTCCGAAAATCCAAGGCTAACACCTCCAAAAACCAAGTTCAATCAAGTTTGGGGGAAAAGTCTAATACCCATAAATTTGAAATCTAATACCAACTAAAAGGGCTTGGATATGAACAAGGTTAGAAATCTAAGGCTAATACTCATTTAAATGGGGCTTGTCGAGTTAGGATCAATTTTTCCAAAAATCCAAGGCTAACACTCCCTCCAAAAACGAAGTTCAATCATGTTCGGGGGAAAAGTCTATTACCCATAAATTTGAAGTCTAATACAAACTAAAAGGGCTTGGATATGAACAAGGTTAGAAATCTACGGCTAATACTCATTTTAATGGGGCTTGTCGAGTCAGAATCAATTTGTCCGAAAATCCAAGGCTAACACTCCCTCCAAAAACTAAGTTCAATCATGTTTGGGGAAAAAGTCTATTACCCATAAATTTGAAGTCAAATACCAACTAAAAGGGCTTGGATATGAACAAGGTTAGAAATCTAAGGCTAATACGCATTTAAATGGGTCTTGTCGACTCATGATCAATTTGTCCGAAAATCCAAGGCTAACACCTCCAAAAACCAAGTTTAATCAAGTTTGGGGGAAAAGTCTAATACCCATAAATTTGAAATCTAATACCAACTAAAAGGGCTTGGATATGAACAAGGTTAGAAATCTAAGGCTAATACTCATTTAAATGGGGCTTGTCGAGTTAGGATCAATTTTTCCAAAAATCCAAGGCTAACACTCCCTCCAAAAACTAAGTTCAATCATGTTTGGGGGAAAAGTCTATTACCCATAAATTTGAAGTCTAATACAAACTAAAAGGGCTTGGATATGAACAAGGTTAGAAATCTAAGGCTAATACTCATTTAAATGGGGCTCATCGAGTCAGGAACAATTTTACCGAAAATCCAAGGCAAACACTCCCTCCAAAAACCAAGTTCAATCAAGTTTGGGGGAAAAGTCTATTACCCATAAATTTGAAGTCTAATACAAACTAAAAGGGCTTGGATATGAACAAGGTTAGAAATCTAAGGCTAATACTCATTTAAATGGGGCTCGTCGAGTCAGGATCAATTTTTCCGAAAATCCAAGGCTAACACTCCCTCCAAAAACTAAGTTCAATCATGTTTGGGGAAAAAGTCTATTACCCATAAATTTGAAGTCAAATACCAACTAAAAGGGCTTGGATATGAACAAGGTTAGAAATCTAAGGCTAATATGCATTTAAATGGGGCTTGTCGACTCATGATCAATTTGTCCGAAAATCCAAGGCTAACGCCTCCAAAAACCAAGTTCAATCAAGTTTGGGGGAAAAGTCTATTACCCATAAATTTGAACTCTAATACCAACTAAAAGGGCTTGGATATGAACAAGGTTAGAAATCTAAGGCTAATACTTATTTAAATGGGGCTTGTCGAGTTAGGATCAATTTTTCCAAAAATCCAAGGCTAACACTCCTTCCAAAAACTAAGTTCAATCATGTTTGGGGGAAAAGTCTATTACCCATAAATTTGAAGTCTAATACAAACTAAAAGGGCTTGGATATGAACAAGGTTAGAAATCTAAGGCTAATACTCATTTAAATGGGGCTCGTCGAGTCAGGATCAATTTTTCCAAAAATCCAAGGTTAACACTCCCTCCAAAAACTAAGTTCAATCATGTTTGGGGGAAAAGTCTATTACCCATAAATTTGAAGTCTAGTTCAAACTAAAAGGACTTGTATATGAACAAGGTTAGAAATCTAAGTCTAATACTCATTTAAATGGGCTTGTCAAGTCAGGATCAATTTGTCCAAAAATCCAAGGCTAACGCCTCCAAAAACCAAGTTCAATCAAGTTTGGGGGAAAACTCTATTACCCATAAATTTGAAGTCTACTACCAACTAAAAGGGCTTGGATATGAACAAGGTTAGAAATCTAAGGCCAATACTCATTTAAATGGGGCTCGTCGAGTCAGGATCAATTTTTCCAAAAATCCAAGGCAAACACTCCCTCCAAAAACTAAGTTCAATCATGTTTGGGGGAAAAGTCTATTACCCATAAATTTGAAGTCAAATACCAACTAAAAGGGCTTGGATATGAACAAGGTTAGAAATCTAAGGCTAATACTCATTTTAATGGGGCTTGTCGAGTCAGGATCAATTTGTCCGAAAATCCAAGGCTAATGCCTCCAAAAACAAAGTTCAATCAAGTTTGGGGGAAAAGTCTATTACCCATAAATTTGAAGTCTAATACCAACTAAAAGGGCTTGGATATGAACAAGGTTAGAAATCTAAGTCTAATACTCATTTAAATGGGGCTTGCCGAGTCAGGATCAATTTGTCCGAAAATCCAAGGCTAACACCTCCAAAAACCAAGTTCAATCAAGTTTGGGGGAAAAGTCTATTACCCATAAATTTGAAGTCTAATACAAACTAAAAGGGCTTGGATATGAACAAGGTTAGAAATCTAAGGCTAATACTCATTTAAATGGGGCTCGTCGAGTCAGGATCAATTTTTCTGAAAATCCAAGGCTAACACTCCCTCCAAAAACTAAGTTCAATCATGTTTGGGGAAAAAGTCTATTACCCATAAATTTGAAGTCAAATACCAACTAAAAGGGCTTGGATATGAACAAGATTAGAAATCTAAGTCTAATACTCATTTAAATGGGCTTGTCAAGTCAGGATCAATTTGTCCGAAAATCCAAGGCTAACGCCTCCAAAAACCAAGTTCAATCAAGTTTGGGGGAAAACTCTATTACCCATAAATTTGAAATCTAATACCAGCTAAAAGGGCTTGGATATGAACAAGGTTAGAAATCTAAGGCTAATACTCATTTAAATGGGGCTTGTCGAGTTAGGATCAATTTTTCCAAAAATCCAAGGCTAACACTCCCTCCAAAAACGAAGTTCAATCATGTTCGGGGGAAAAGTCTATTACCCATAAATTTGAAGTCTAATACAAACTAAAAGGGCTTGGATATGAACAAGGTTAGAAATCTACGGCTAATACTCATTTTAATGGGGCTTGTCGAGTCAGAATCAATTTGTCCGAAAATCCAAGGCTAACACTCCCTCCAAAAACTAAGTTCAATCATGTTTGGGGAAAAAGTCTATTACCCATAAATTTGAAGTCAAATACCAACTAAAAGGGCTTGGATATGAACAAGGTTAGAAATCTAAGGCTAATACGCATTTAAATGGGTCTTGTCGACTCATGATCAATTTGTCCGAAAATCCAAGGCTAACACCTCCAAAAACCAAGTTTAATCAAGTTTGGGGGAAAAGTCTATTACCCATAAATTTGAAGTCTAATACCAACTAAAAGGGCTTGGATATGAACAAGGTTAGAAATCTAAGGCTAATACTCATTTAAATGGGGCTCGTCGAGTCAGGATCAATTTTTCCGAAAATCCAATGCTAACACTCCCTCCAAAAACTAAGTTCAATCATGTTTGGGGAAAAAGTCTATTACCCATAAATTTGAAGTCAAATACCAACTAAAAGGGCTTGGATATGAACAAGGTTAGAAATCTAAGGCTAATACGCATTTAAATGGGGCTTGTCGACTCATGATCAATTTGTCCGAAAATCCAAGGCTAACGCCTCCAAAAACCAAGTTCAATCAAGTTTGGGGGAAAAGTCTAATACCCATAAATTTGAAATCTAATACCAGCTAAAAGGGCTTCGATATGAACAAGGTTAGAAATCTAAGGCTAATACTCATTTAAATGGGGCTTGTCGAGTTAGGATCAATTTTTCCAAAAATCCAAGGCTAACACTCCCTCCAAAAACTAAGTTCAATCATGTTTGGGGGAAAAGTCTATTACCCATAAATTTGAAGTCTAATACAAACTAAAAGGGCTTGGATATGAACAAGGTTAGAAATCTAAGGCTAATACTCATTTAAATGGGGCTCGTCGAGTCAGGATCAATTTTTCCAAAAATCCAAGGTTAACACTCCCTCCAAAAACTAAGTTCAATCATGTTTGGGGGAAAAGTCTATTACCCATAAATTTGAAGTCTAGTTCAAACTAAAAGGACTTGTATATGAACAAGGTTAGAAATCTAAGTCTAATACTCATTTAAATGGGCTTGTCAAGTCAGGATCAATTTGTCCAAAAATCCAAGGCTAACGCCTCCAAAAACCAAGTTCAATCAAGTTTGGGGGAAAACTCTATTACCCATAAATTTGAAGTCTACTACCAACTAAAAGGGCTTGGATATGAACAAGGTTAGAAATCTAAGGCCAATACTCATTTAAATGGGGCTCGTCGAGTCAGGATCAATTTTTCCAAAAATCCAAGGCAAACACTCCCTCCAAAAACTAAGTTCAATCATGTTTGGGGGAAAAGTCTATTACCCATAAATTTGAAGTCAAATACCAACTAAAAGGGCTTGGATATGAACAAGGTTAGAAATCTAAGGCTAATACTCATTTTAATGGGGTTTGTCGAGTCAGGATCAATTTGTCCGAAAATCCAAGGCTAATGCCTCCAAAAACCAAGTTCAATCAAGTTTGGGGGAAAAGTCTATTACCCATAAATTTGAAGTCTAATACCAACTAAAAGGGCTTGGATATGAACAAGGTTAGAAATCTAAGTCTAATACTCATTTAAATGGGGCTTGCCGAGTCAGGATCAATTTGTCCGAAAATCCAAGGCTAACACCTCCAAAAACCAAGTTCAATCAAGTTTGGGGGAAAAGTCTATTACCCATAAATTTGAAGTCTAATACAAACTAAAAGGGCTTGGATATGAACAAGGTTAGAAATCTAAGGCTAATACTCATTTAAATGGGGCTCGTCGAGTCAGGATCAATTTTTCTGAAAATCCAAGGCTAACACTCCCTCCAAAAACTAAGTTCAATCATGTTTGGGGAAAAAGTCTATTACCCATAAATTTGAAGTCAAATACCAACTAAAAGGGCTTGGATATGAACAAGGTTAGAAATCTAAGGCTAATACGCATTTAAATGGGGCTTGTCGACTCATGATCAATTTGTCCGAAAATCCAAGGCTAACGCCTCCAAAAACCAAGTTCAATCAAGTTTGGGGGAAAAGTCTATTACCCATAAATTTCAAATCTAATACCAGCTAAAAGGGCTTGGATATGAACAAGGTTAGAAATCTAAGACTAATACTCATTTAAATGGGGCTTGTCGAGTTAGGATCAATTTTTCCAAAAATCCAAGGCTAACACTCCCTCCAAAAACTAAGTTCAATCATGTTTGGGGGAAAAGTCTATTACCCATAAATTTGAAGTCTAATACAAACTAAAAGGGCTTGGATATGAACAAGGTTAGAAATCTAAGGCTAATACTCATTTAAATGGGGCTCGTCGAGTCAGGATCAATTTTTCCAAAAATCCAAGGCTAACACTCCCTCCAAAAACTAAGTTCAATCATGTTTGGGGGAAAAGTCTATTACCCATAAATTTGAAGTCTAGTTCAAACTAAAAGGACTTGTATATGAACAAGGTTAGAAATCTAAGTCTAATACTCATTTACATGGGCTTGTCAAGTCAGGATCAATTTGTCCAAAAATCCAAGGCTAACGCCTCCAAAAACCAAGTTCAATCAAGTTTGGGGGAAAACTCTATTACCCATAAATTTGAAGTCTAATACCAACTAAAAGGGCTTGGATATGAACAAGGTTAGAAATCTAAGTCTAATACTCATTTAAATGGGGCTCGTCGAGTCAGGATCAATTTTTCCGAAAATCCAAGGCTAACACTCCCTCCAAAAACCAAGTTCAATCAAGTTTGGGGGAAAAGTCTATTACCCATAAATTTGAAGTCTAATACCAACTAAAAGGGCTTGGATATGAAAAAGATTAGAAATCTAAGGCTAATACTCATTTAAATGGGGCTCGTCGAGTCAGTATCAATTTTTCCGAAAATCCAAGGCTAACACTCCCTCCAAAAACTAAGTTCAATCATGTTTGGGGGAAAAGTCTATTACCCATAAATTTGAAGTCAAATACCAACTAAAAGGGCTTGGATATGAACAAGGTTAGAATTCTAAGGCTAATACTCATTTAAATGGGGCTTGTCGAGTTAGGATCAATTTGTCCGAAAATCCAAGTCTAACGCCTCCAAAAACCAAGTTCAATCTAGTTTGGGGGAAAAGTCTATTACCCATAAATTTGAAGTCTAATACCAACTAAAAGGGCTTGGATATGAACAAGGTTAGAAATCTAAGGCCAATACTCATTTAAATGGGGCTCGTCGAGTCAGGATCAATTTTTCCGAAAATCCAAGGCTAACACTCCCTCCAAAAACTAAGTTCAATCATGTTTGGGGGAAAAGTCTATTACCCATAAATTTGAAGTCTAATACCAACTAAAAGGGCTTGGATATGAACAAGGTTAGAAATCTAAGGCTAATACTCATTTAAATGGGGCTTGTCGAGTTAGGATCAATTTGTCCGAAAATCCAAGGCCAACGCCTCCAAAAACCAAGTTCAATTAAGTTTGGGGGAAAAGTCTATTACCCATAAATTTGAAGTCTAATACCAACTAAAAGGGCTTGGATATGAACAAGGTTAGAAATCTAAGGCTAATACTCATTTAAATGGGGCTCGTCGAGTCAGGATCAATTTTTCCGAAAATCCAAGGCTAACACTCCCTCCAAAAATTAAGTTCAATCATGTTTGGGGGAAAAGTCTATTACCCATAAATTTGAAGTCTAATACAAACTAAAAGGTCTTGGATATGAACAAGGTTAGAAATCTAAGGCTAATACTCATTTAAATGGGGCTCGTCGAGTCAGGATCAATTTTTCCAAAAATCCAAGGCTAACACTCCCTCCAAAAATTAAGTTCAATCATGTTTGGGGGAAAAGTCTATTACCCATAAATTTGAAGTCTAGTTCAAACTAAAAGGACTTGTATATGAACAAGGTTAGAAATCTAAGGCTAATACTCATTTAAATGGGGCTCGTCGAGTCAGGATCAATTTTTCCGAAAATCCAAGGCTAACACTCCCTCCAAAAACTAAGTTCAATCATGTTTGGGGGAAAAGTCTATTACCCATAAATTTGAAGTCAAATACCAACTAAAAGGTCTTGGATATGAACAAGGTTAGAATTCTAAGGCTAATACTCATTTAAATGGGGCTTGTCGAGTTAGGATCAATTTGTCCGAAAATCCAAGTCTAACGCCTCCAAAAACCAAGTTCAATCTAGTTTGGGGGAAAAGTCTATTACCCATAAATTTGAAGTCTAATACAAACTAAAAGGGCTTGGATATGAACAAGGTTAGAAATCTAAGGCTAATACTCATTTAAATGGGGCTCGTCGAGTCAGGATCAATTTTTCCAAAAATCCAAGGCTAACACTCCCTCCAAAAACTAAGTTCAATCATGTTTGGGGGAAAAGTCTATTACCCATAAATTTGAAGTCTAGTTCAAACTAAAAGGAATTGTATATGAACAAGGTTAGAAATCTAAGTCTAATACTCATTTAAATGGGCTTGTCAAGTCAGGATCAATTTGTCCGAAAATCCAAGGCTAACGCCTTCAAAAACCAAGTTCAATCAAGTTTGGGGGAAAACTCTATTACCCATAAATTTGAAGTCTAATACCAACTAAAAGGGCTTGGATATGAACAAGGTTAGAAATCTAAGTCTAATACTCATTTAAATGGGGCTCGTCGAGTCAGGATCAATTTGTCCGAAAATCCAAGGCTAACGCCTCTAAAAACCAAGTTCAATCAAGTTTGGGGGAAAAGTCTATTACCCATAAATTTGAAGTGTAATACAAACTAAAAGGGCTTGGATATGAACAAGGTTAGAAATCTAAGGCTAATACTCATTTAAATGGGGCTCGTCGAGTCAGGATCAATTTTTCCAAAAATCCAAGGCTAACACTCCCTCCAAAAACTAAGTTCAATCATGTTTGGGGGAAAAGTCTATTACCCATAAATTTGAAGTCTAGTTCAAACTAAAAGGACTTGTATATGAACAAGGTTAGAAATCTAAGGCTAATACTCATTTAAATGGGGCTCGTCGAGTCAGGATCAATTTTTCCGAAAATCCAAGGCTAACACTCCCTCCAAAAACCAAGTTCAATCAAGTTTGGGGGAAAAGTCTATTACCCATAAATTTGAAGTCTAATACCAACTAAAAGGGCTTGGATATGAACAAGGTTAGAAATCTAAGGCTAATACTCATTTAAATGGGGCTCGTCGAGTCAGGATCAATTTTTCCAAAAATCCAAGGCTAACACTCCCTCCAAAAACTAAGTTCAATCATGTTTGGGGGAAAAGTCTATTACCCATAAATTTGAAGTCTAGTTCAAACTAAAAGGACTTGTATATGAACAAGGTTAGAAATCTAAGTCTAATACTCATTTAAATGGGCTTGTCAAGTCAGGATCAATTTGTCCGAAAATCCAAGGCTAACGCCTTCAAAAACCAAGTTCAATCAAGTTTGGGGGAAAACTCTATTACCCATAAATTTGAAGTCTAATACCAACTAAAAGGGCTTGGATATGAACAAGGTTAGAAATCTAAGTCTAATACTCATTTAAATGGGGCTCGTCGAGTCAGGATCAATTTGTCCGAAAATCCAAGGCTAACGCCTCTAAAAACCAAGTTCAATCAAGTTTGGGGGAAAAGTCTATTACCCATAAATTTGAAGTGTAATACAAACTAAAAGGGCTTGGATATGAACAAGGTTAGAAATCTAAGGCTAATACTCATTTAAATGGGGCTCGTCGAGTCAGGATCAATTTTTCCAAAAATCCAAGGCTAACACTCCCTCCAAAAACTAAGTTCAATCATGTTTGGGGGAAAAGTCTATTACCCATAAATTTGAAGTCTAGTTCAAACTAAAAGGACTTGTATATGAACAAGGTTAGAAATCTAAGGCTAATACTCATTTAAATGGGGCTCGTCGAGTCAGGATCAATTTTTCCGAAAATCCAAGGCTAACACTCCCTCCAAAAACTAAGTTCAATCATGTTTGGGGGAAAAGTCTATTACCCATAAATTTGAAGTCAAATACCAACTAAAAGGGCTTGGATATGAACAAGGTTAGAATTCTAAGGCTAATACTCATTTAAATGGGGCTTGTCGAGTGAGGATCAATTTGTCCGAAAATCCAAGTCTAACGCCTCCAAAAACCAAGTTCAATCTAGTTTGGGGGAAAAGTCTATTACCCATAAATTTGAAGTCTAATACCAACTAAAAGGGCTTGGATATGAAGAAAGTTAGAAATCTAAGGCCAATACTCATTTAAATGGGGCTCATCGAGTCAGGATCAATTTTTCCGAAAATCCAAGGCTAACACTCCCTCCAAAAACTAAGTTCAATCATGTTTGGGGGAAAAGTCTATTACCCATAAATTTGAAGTCTAATACCAACTAAAAGGGCTTGGATATGAACAAGGTTAGAAATCTAAGTCTAATACTCATTTAAATGGGGCTTGTCGAGTCAGGACCAATTTGTCCGAAAATCCAAGGCTAACACTCCCTCCAAAAGCCAAGTTCAATCAAGTTTGGGGGAAAACTCTATTACCCATAAATTTGAAGTCTAATACCAACTAAAAGGGCTTGTATATGAACAAGGTTATAAATCTAAGTCTAATACTCATTTAAATGGGGCTCGTCGAGTCAGGATCAATTTTTCCGAAAATCCAAGGCTAACACCTCTGAAAACGAAGTTCAATCAAGTTTGGGGGAAAAGTCTATTACCCATAAATTTGAAATCTAATACCAACTAAAAGGGCTTGGATATGAACAAGGTTAGAAATCTAAGTCTAATACTCATTTAAATGGGGCTTGTCGAGTCAGGATCAATTTGTCCGAAAATCCAAGGCTAACACCTCCAAAAACCAAGTTCAATCAAGTTTGGGGGAAAAGTCTATTACCCATAAATTTGAAGTCTAATACCAACTAAAAAGGCTTGGATATGAACAAGGTTAGAAATCTAAGGCTAATACTCATTTAAATGGGGCTCGTCGAGTCAGGATCAATTTTTCCAAAAATCCAAGGCTAACATTCCCTCCAAAAACTAAGTTCAATCATGTTTGGGCGAAAAGTCTATTACCCATAAATTTGAAGTCAAATACCAACTAAAAGGGCTTGGATATGAACAAGGTTAGAAATCTAAGGCTAATACTCATTTTAATGGGGCTTGTCGAGTCAGGATCAATTTGTCCGAAAATCCAAGGCTAATGCCTCCAAAAACCAAGTTCAATCAAGTTTGGGGGAAAAGTCTATTACCCATAAATTTGAAGTCTAATACCAACTAAAAGGGCTTGGATATGAACAAGGTTATAAATCTAAGTCTAATACTCATTTAAATGTGGCTCGTCGAGTCAGGATCAATTTTTCCAAAAATCCAAGGCTAACACTCCCTCCAAAAACGAAGTTCAATCATGTTTGGGGGAAAAGTCTATTACCCATAAATTTGAAATCTAATACCAATTAAAAAGGCTTGGATATGAACAAGGTTAGAAATCTAAGCCTAATACTCATTTAAATGGGGCTCGTCGAGTCAGGATCAATTTTTCGGAAAATCCGATGCTAACACTCCCTCCAAAAACTAAGTTCAATCATATTTGGGGGAAAAGTCTATTACCCATAAATTTAAAGTCAAATACCATCTAAAAGGGCTTGGATATGAACAAGGTTAGAAATCTAAGGCTAATACTCATTTAAATGGGGCTCGTCGAGTCAGGATCAATTTTTCCGAAAATCGAAGGCTAACACTCCCTCCAAAAACGAAGTTCAATGAAGTTCGGGGGAAAAGTCTATTACCCATAAATTTGAAGTCTAATACCAACTTAAAGGGATTGGATATGAACAAGGTTAGAAATCTAAGGCTAATACTCATTTAAATGGGGCTCGTCGAGTCAGGATCAATTTTTCTGAAAATCCAAGGCTAACACTCCCTCCAAAAACGAAGTTCAATGAAGTTTGGGGGAAAAGTCTATTACCCATAAATTTGAAGTCTAATACCAACTAAAAGGGATTGGATATGAACAAGGTTAGAAATCTAAGGCTAATACTCATTTAAATGGGGCTCGTCGAGTCAGGATCAATTTTTCCAAAAATCCAAAGCTAACACTCCTACCAAAAACGAAGTTCAATCATGTTTGGGGGAAAAGTCTATTACCCATAAATTTGAAGTCTAATTCAAACTAAATGGGATTGGATATGAAGAAGGTTAGAAATCTAAGGCTAATACTCATTTAAATGGGGCATGTCGAGTCAGGATCAATTTTTCCGAAAATCCAAGGCTAACACTCCCTCCAAAAACCAAGTTCAATCAAGTTTGGGGGAAAAGTCTATTACCCATAAATTTGAAGTCTAATACCAACTAAAAGTGCTTGGATATGAACAAGGTTAGAAATCTAAGGCTAATACTCATTTAAATGGGGCTCTTCGAGTCAGGATCAATTTTTCCGAAAATCCAAGACTAACATCCCTCCAAAAACTAAGTTCAATCATGTTTGGGGGAAAAGTCTATTACCCATAAATTTGAAGTATAATTCAAACTAAAAGGGATTGGATATGAACAAGGTTAGAAATCTAAGGCTAATACTCATTTAAATGGGGCTCGTCGAGTCAGGATCAATTTTTCCGAAAATCGAAGGCTAACACTCCCTCCAAAAACGAAGTTCAATGAAGTTTGGGGGAAAAGTCTATTACCCATAAATTTGAAGTCTAATACCAACTAAAAGGGATTGGATATGAACAAGGTTAGAAATCTAAGGCTAATACTCATTTTAATGGGGCTTGTCGAGTCAGGATCAATTTGTCCGAAAATCCAAGGCTAATGCCTCCAAAAACCAAGTTCAATCAAGTTTGGGGGAAAAGTCTATTACCCATAAATTTGAAGTCTAATACCAACTAAAAGGGCTTGGATATGAACAAGGTTATAAATCTAAGTCTAATACTCATTTAAATGTGGCTCGTCGAGTCAGGATCAATTTTTCCAAAAATCCAAAGCTAACACTCCTACCAAAAACGAAGTTCAATCATGTTTGGGGGAAAAGTCTATTACCCATAAATTTGAAATCTAATACCAATTAAAAAGGCTTGGATATGAACAAGGTTAGAAATCTAAGCCTAATACTCATTTAAATGGGGCTCGTCGAGTCAGTATCAATTTTTCGGAAAATCCGATGCTAACACTCCCTCCAAAAACTAAGTTCAATCATATTTGGGGGAAAAGTCTATTACCCATAAATTTAAAGTCAAATACCATCTAAAAGGGCTTGGATATGAACAAGGTTAGAAATCTAAGGCTAATACTCATTTAAATGGGGCTCGTCGAGTCAGGATCAATTTTTCCGAAAATCGAAGGCTAACACTCCCTCCAAAAACGAAGTTCAATGAAGTTCGGGGGAAAAGTCTATTACCCATAAATTTGAAGTCTAATACCAACTTAAAGGGATTGGATATGAACAAGGTTAGAAATCTAAGGCTAATACTCATTTAAATGGGGCTCGTCGAGTCAGGATCAATTTTTCTGAAAATCCAAGGCTAACACTCCCTCCAAAAACGAAGTTCAATGAAGTTTGGGGGAAAAGTCTATTACCCATAAATTTGAAGTCTAATACCAACTAAAAGGGATTGGATATGAACAAGGTTAGAAATCTAAGGCTAATACTCATTTAAATGGGGCTCGTCGAGTCAGGATCAATTTTTCCAAAAATCCAAAGCTAACACTCCTACCAAAAACGAAGTTCAATCATGTTTGGGGGAAAAGTCTATTACCCATAAATTTGAAGTCTAATTCAAACTAAATGGGATTGGATATGAAGAAGGTTAGAAATCTAAGGCTAATACTCATTTAAATGGGGCTCGTCGAGTCAGGATCAATTTTTCCGAAAATCCAAGGCTAACACTCCCTCCAAAAACCAAGTTCAATCAAGTTTGGGGGAAAAGTCTATTACCCATAAATTTGAAGTCTAATACCAACTAAAAGGGCTTGGATATGAACAAGGTTAGAAATCTAAGGCTAATACTCATTTAAATGGGGCTCGTCGAGTCAGGATCAATTTTTCCGAAAATCAAAGGCTAACACTCCCTCCAAAAACGAAGTTCAATGAAGTTTGGGGGAAAAGTCTATTACCCATAAATTTGAAGTCTAATACCAACTAAAAGGGATTGGATATGAACAAGGTTAGAAATCTAAGGCTAATACTCATTTAAATGGGGCTCGTCGAGTCAGGATCAATTTTTCCGAAAATCCAAGGCTAACACTCCCTCCAAAAACCAAGTTCAATCAAGTTTGGGGGAAAAGTCTATTACCCATAAATTTGAAGTCTAATACCAACTAAAAGGGCTTGGATATGAACAAGGTTAGAAATCTAAGGCTAATACTCATTTAAATGGGGCTCGTCGAGTCAGGATCAATTTTTCCGAAAATCCAAGGCTAACACTCCCTCCAAAAACCAAGTTCAATCAAGTTTGGGGGAAAAGTCTATTACCCATAAATTTGAAGTCTAATACCAACTAAAAGGGCTTGGATATGAACAAGTTTAGAAATCTAAGGGTAATACTCATTTAAATGGGGCATGTCGAGTCAGGATCAATTTTTCCGAAAATCCAAGGCTAACACTCCCTCCAAAAACCAAGTTCAATCAAGTTTGGGGGAAAAGTCTATTACCCATAAATTTGAAGTCTAATACCAACTAAAAGGGCTTGGATATGAACAAGGTTAGAAATCTAAGGCTAATACTCATTTAAATGGGGCATGTCGAGTCAGGATCAATTTTTCCGAAAATCCAAGGCTAACACTCCCTCCAAAAACCAAGTTCAATCAAGTTTGGGGGAAAAGTCTATTACCCATAAATTTGAAGTCTAATACCAACTAAAAGGGCTTGGATATGAACAAGGTTAGAAATCTAAGGCTAATACTCATTTAAATGGGGCTCTTCGAGTCAGGATCAATTTTTCCGAAAATCCAAGACTAACATCCCTCCAAAAACTAAGTTCAATCATGTTTGGGGGAAAAGTCTATTACCCATAAATTTGAAGTATAATTCAAACTAAAAGGGATTGGATATGAACAAGGTTAGAAATCTAAGGCTAATACTCATTTAAATGGGGCTCGTCGAGTCAGGATCAATTTTTCCGAAAATCGAAGGCTAACACTCCCTCCAAAAACGAAGTTCAATGAAGTTTGGGGGAAAAGTCTATTACCCATAAATTTGAAGTCTAATACCAACTAAAAGGGATTGGATATGAACAAGGTTAGAAATCTAAGGCTAATACTCATTTAAATGGGGCTCGTCGAGTCAGGATCAATTTTTCCAAAAATCCAAGGCTAACACTCCCACCAAAAATGAAGTTCAATCATGTTTGGGGGAAAAGTCTATTACCCATAAATTTGAAGTCTAATTCAAACTAAATGGGATTGGATATGAAGAAGGTTAGAAATCTAAGGCTAATACTCATTTAAATGGGGCTCGTCGAGTCAGGATCAATTTTTCCGAAAATCCAAGGCTAACACTCCCTCCAAAAACCAAGTTCAATCAAGTTTGGGGGAAAAGTCTATTACCCATAAATTTGAAGTCTAATACCAACTAAAAGGGCTTGGATATGAACAAGGTTAGAAATCTAAGGCTAATACTCATTTAAATGGGGCATGTCGAGTCAGGATCAATTTTTCCGAAAATCCAAGGCTAACACTCCCTCCAAAAACCAAGTTCAATCAAGTTTGGGGGAAAAGTCTATTACCCATAAATTTGAAGTCTAATACCAACTAAAAGGGCTTGGATATGAACAAGGTTAGAAATCTAAGGCTAATACTCATTTAAATGGGGCTCTTCGAGTCAGGATCAATTTTTCCGAAAATCCAAGGCTAACACTCCCTCCAAAAACTAAGTTCAATCATGTTTGGGGGAAAAGTCTATTACCCATAAATTTGAAGTATAATTCAAACTAAAAGGGATTGGATATGAACAAGGTTAGAAATCTAAGGCTAATACTCATTTAAATGGGGCTCGTCGAGTCAGGATCAATTTTTCCGAAAATCGAAGGCTAACACTCCCTCCAAAAACGAAGTTCAATGAAGTTTGGGGGAAAAGTCTATTACCCATAAATTTGAAGTCTAATACCAACTAAAAGGGATTGGATATGAACAAGGTTTGAAATCTAAGGCTAATACTCATTTAAATGGGGCTCGTCGAGTCAGGATCAATTTTTCCAAAAATCCAAGGCTAACACTCCCACCAAAAATGAAGTTCAATCATGTTTGGGGGAAAAGTCTATTACCCATAAATTTGAAGTCTAATTCAAACTAAATGGGATTGGATATGAAGAAGGTTAGAAATCTAAGGCTAATACTCATTTAAATGGGGCTCGTCGAGTCAGGATCAATTTTTCCGAAAATCCAAGGCTAACACTCCCTCCAAAAACCAAGTTCAATCAAGTTTGGGGGAAAAGTCTATTACCCATAAATTTGAAGTCTAATACCAACTAAAAGGGCTTGGATATGAACAAGGTTAGAAATCTAAGGCTAATACTCATTTAAATGGGGCTCGTCGAGTCAGGATCAATTTTTCCGAAAATCCAAGGCAAACACTCCCTCCAAAAACCAAGTTCAATCAAGTTTGGGGGAAAAGTCTATTACCCATAAATTTGAAGTCTAATACCAACTAAAAGGGCTTGGATATGAACAAGGTTAGAAATATAACGCTAATACTCATTTAAATGGGGCTTGTCGAGTCAGGATCAATTTTTCCGAAAATCCAAGGCTAACACTCCCTCCAAAAACCAAGTTCAATCAAGTTTGGGGGAAAAGTCTATTACCCATAAATTTGAAGTCTAATACCAACTAAAAGGGCTTGGATATGAACAAGGTTAGAAATCTAAGGCTAATACTCATTTAAATGGGGCTCTTCGAGTCAGGATCAATTTTTCCTAAAATCCAAGGCTAACACTCCCTCCAAAAACTAAGTTCAATCATGTTTGGGGGAAAAGTCTATTACCCATAAATTTGAAGCATAATTCAAACTAAAAGGGATTGGATATGAACAAGGTTAGAAATCTAAGGCTAATACTCATTTAAATGGGGCTCGTCGAGTCACGATCAATTTTTCCGAAAATCGAAGGCTAACACTCCCTCCAAAAACGAAGTTCAATGAAGTTTGGGGGAAAAGTCTATTACCCATAAATTTGAAGTCTAATACCAACTAAAAGGGATTGGATATGAACAAGGTTAGAAATCTAAGGCTAATACTCATTTAAATGGGGCTCGTCGAGTCAGGATCAATTTTTCCAAAAATCCAAGGCTAACACTCCCACCAAAAATGAAGTTCAATCATGTTTGGGGGAAAAGTCTATTACCCATAAATTTGAAGTCTAATTCAAACTAAATGGGATTGGATATGAAGAAGGTTAGAAATCTAAGGCTAATACTCATTTAAATGGGGCTCGTCGAGTCAGGATCAATTTTTCCAAAAATCCAACGCTAACACTCCCTCCAAAAACCAAGTTCAATCAAGTTTGGGGGAAAAGTCTATTACCCATAAATTTGAAGTCTAATACCAACTAAAAGGGCTTGGATATGAACAAGGTTAGAAATCTAAGGCTAATACTCATTTAAATGGGGCTCGTCGAGTCAGGATCAATTTTTCCAAAAATCCAAGGCTAACACTCCCACCAAAAATGAAGTTCAATCATGTTTGGGGGAAAAGTCTATTACCCATAAATTTGAAGTCTAATTCAAACTAAATGGGATTGGATATGAAGAAGGTTAGAAATCTAAGGCTAATACTCATTTAAATGGGGCTCTTCGAGTCAGGATCAATTTTTCCTAAAATCCAAGGCTAACACTCCCTCCAAAAACTAAGTTCAATCATGTTTGGGGGAAAAGTCTATTACCCATAAATTTGAAGCATAATTCAAACTAAAAGGGCTTGGATATGAACAAGGTTAGAAATCTAAGGCTAATACTCATTTAAATGGGGCTCGTCGAGTCAGGATCAATTTTTCCGAAAATCCAAGGCAAACACTCCCTCCAAAAACCAAGTTCAATCAAGTTTGGGGGAAAAGTCTATTACCCATAAATTTGAAGTCTAATACCAACTAAAAGGGCTTGGATATGAACAAGGTTAGAAATATAACGCTAATACTCATTTAAATGGGGCTTGTCGAGTCAGGATCAATTTTTCCTAAAATCCAAGGCTAACACTCCCTCCAAAAACCAAGTTCAATCAAGTTTGGGGGAAAAGTCTATTACCCATAAATTTGAAGCATAATTCAAACTAAAAGGGATTGGATATGAACAAGGTTAGAAATCTAAGGCTAATACTCATTTAAATAGGGCTCGTCGAGACAGGATCAATTTTTCCGAAAATCCAAGGCAAACACTCCCTCCAAAAACCAAGTTCAATCAAGTTTGGGGGAAAAGTCTATTACCCATAAATTTGAAGTCTAATACCAACTAAAAGGGCTTGGATATGAACAAGGTTAGAAATCTAAGGCTAATACTCATTTAAATGGGGCTCGTCGAGTCAGGATCAATTTTTCCGAAAATCGAAGGCTAACACTCCCTCCAAAAACGAAGTTCAATGAAGTTCGGGGGAAAAGTCTATTACCCATAAATTTGAAGTCTAATACCAACTTAAAGGGATTGGATATGAACAAGGTTAGAAATCTAAGGCTAATACTCATTTAAATGGGGCTCGTCGAGTCAGGATCAATTTTTCTGAAAATCCAAGGCTAACACTCCCTCCAAAAACGAAGTTCAATGAAGTTTGGGGGAAAAGTCTATTACCCATAAATTTGAAGTCTAATACCAACTAAAAGGGATTGGATATGAACAAGGTTAGAAATCTAAGGCTAATACTCATTTAAATGGGGCTCGTCGAGTCAGGATCAATTTTTCCAAAAATCCAAGGCTAACACTCATACCAAAAACGAAGTTCAATCATGTTTGGGGGAAAAGTCTATTACCCATAAATTTGAAGTCTAATTCAAACTAAATGGGATTGGATATGAAGAAGGTTAGAAATCTAAGGCTAATACTCATTTAAATGGGGCTCGTCGAGTCAGGATCAATTTTTCCGAAAATCCAAGGCTAACACTCCCTCCAAAAACCAAGTTCAATCAAGTTTGGGGGAAAAGTCTATTACCCATAAATTTGAAGTCTAATACCAACTAAAAGGGATTGGATATGAACAAGGTTTGAAATCTAAGGCTAATACTCATTTAAATGGGGCTCGTCGAGTCAGGATCAATTTTTCCGAAAATCCAAGGCAAACACTACCTCCAAAAACCAAGTTCAATCAAGTTTGGGGGAAAAGTCTATTACCCATAAATTTGAAGTCTAATACCAACTAAAAGGGCTTGGATATGAACAAGGTTAGAAATATAACGCTAATACTCATTTAAATGGGGCTTGTCGAGTCAGGATCAATTTTTCCTAAAATCCAAGGCTAACACTCCCTCCAAAAACCAAGTTCAATCAAGTTTGGGGGAAAAGTCTATTACCCATAAATTTGAAGCATAATTCAAACTAAAAGGGATTGGATATGAACAAGGTTAGAAATCTAAGGCTAATACTCATTTAAATAGGGCTCGTCGAGACAGGATCAATTTTTCCGAAAATCCAAGGCAAACACTCCCTCCAAAAACCAAGTTCAATCAAGTTTGGGGGAAAAGTCTATTACCCATAAATTTGAAGTCTAATACCAACTAAAAGGGCTTGGATATGAACAAGGTTAGAAATCTAAGGCTAATACTCATTTAAATGGGGCTCGTCGAGTCAGGATCAATTTTTCCGAAAATCAAAGGCTAACACTCCCTCCAAAAACGAAGTTCAATGAAGTTTGGGGGAAAAGTCTATTACCCATAAATTTGAAGTCTAATACCAACTAAAAGGGATTGGATATGAACAAGGTTAGAAATCTAAGGCTAATACTCATTTAAATGGGGCTCGTCGAGTCAGGATCAATTTTTCCGAAAATCCAAGGCTAACACTCCCTCCAAAAACCAAGTTCAATCAAGTTTGGGGGAAAAGTCTATTACCCATAAATTTGAAGTCTAATACCAACTAAAAGGGCTTGGATATGAACAAGGTTAGAAATCTAAGGCTAATACTCATTTAAATGGGGCTCGTCGAGTCAGGATCAATTTTTCCGAAAATCCAAGGCTAACACTCCCTCCAAAAACCAAGTTCAATCAAGTTTGGGGGAAAAGTCTATTACCCATAAATTTGAAGTCTAATACCAACTAAAAGGGCTTGGATATGAACAAGGTTAGAAATCTAAGGCTAATACTCATTTAAATGGGGCATGTCGAGTCAGGATCAATTTTTCCGAAAATCCAAGGCTAACACTCCCTCCAAAAACCAAGTTCAATCAAGTTTGGGGGAAAAGTCTATTACCCATAAATTTGAAGTCTAATACCAACTAAAAGGGCTTGGATATGAACAAGGTTAGAAATCTAAGGCTAATACTCATTTAAATGGGGCTCTTCGAGTCAGGATCAATTTTTCCGAAAATCCAAGGCTAACACTCCCTCCAAAAACTAAGTTCAATCATGTTTGGGGGAAAAGTCTATTACCCATAAATTTGAAGTATAATTCAAACTAAAAGGGATTGGATATGAACAAGGTTAGAAATCTAAGGCTAATACTCATTTAAATGGGGCTCGTCGAGTCAGGATCAATTTTTCCGAAAATCGAAGGCTAACACTCCCTCCAAAAACGAAGTTCAATGAAGTTTGGGGGAAAAGTCTATTACCCATAAATTTGAAGTCTAATACCAACTAAAAGGGATTGGATATGAACAAGGTTAGAAATCTAAGGCTAATACTCATTTAAATGGGGCTCGTCGAGTCAGGATCAATTTTTCCAAAAATCCAAGGCTAACACTCCCACCAAAAATGAAGTTCAATCATGTTTGGGGGAAAAGTCTATTACCCATAAATTTGAAGTCTAATTCAAACTAAATGGGATTGGATATGAAGAAGGTTAGAAATCTAAGGCTAATACTCATTTAAATGGGGCTCGTCGAGTCAGGATCAATTTTTCCGAAAATCCAAGGCTAACACTCCCTCCAAAAACCAAGTTCAATCAAGTTTGGGGGAAAAGTCTATTACCCATAAATTTGAAGTCTAATACCAACTAAAAGGGCTTGGATATGAACAAGGTTAGAAATCTAAGGCTAATACTCATTTAAATGGGGCATGTCGAGTCAGGATCAATTTTTCCGAAAATCCAAGGCTAACACTCCCTCCAAAAACCAAGTTCAATCAAGTTTGGGGGAAAAGTCTATTACCCATAAATTTGAAGTCTAATACCAACTAAAAGGGCTTGGATATGAACAAGGTTAGAAATCTAAGGCTAATACTCATTTAAATGGGGCTCTTCGAGTCAGGATCAATTTTTCCGAAAATCCAAGGCTAACACTCCCTCCAAAAACTAAGTTCAATCATGTTTGGGGGAAAAGTCTATTACCCATAAATTTGAAGTATAATTCAAACTAAAAGGGATTGGATATGAACAAGGTTAGAAATCTAAGGCTAATACTCATTTAAATGGGGCTCGTCGAGTCAGGATCAATTTTTCCGAAAATCGAAGGCTAACACTCCCTCCAAAAACGAAGTTCAATGAAGTTTGGGGGAAAAGTCTATTACCCATAAATTTGAAGTCTAATACCAACTAAAAGGGATTGGATATGAACAAGGTTTGAAATCTAAGGCTAATACTCATTTAAATGGGGCTCGTCGAGTCAGGATCAATTTTTCCAAAAATCCAAGGCTAACACTCCCACCAAAAATGAAGTTCAATCATGTTTGGGGGAAAAGTCTATTACCCATAAATTTGAAGTCTAATTCAAACTAAATGGGATTGGATATGAAGAAGGTTAGAAATCTAAGGCTAATACTCATTTAAATGGGGCTCGTCGAGTCAGGATCAATTTTTCCGAAAATCCAAGGCTAACACTCCCTCCAAAAACCAAGTTCAATCAAGTTTGGGGGAAAAGTCTATTACCCATAAATTTGAAGTCTAATACCAACTAAAAGGGCTTGGATATGAACAAGGTTAGAAATCTAAGGCTAATACTCATTTAAATGGGGCTCGTCGAGTCAGGATCAATTTTTCCGAAAATCCAAGGCAAACACTCCCTCCAAAAACCAAGTTCAATCAAGTTTGGGGGAAAAGTCTATTACCCATAAATTTGAAGTCTAATACCAACTAAAAGGGCTTGGATATGAACAAGGTTAGAAATCTAAGGCTAATACTCATTTAAATGGGGCTCTTCGAGTCAGGATCAATTTTTCCTAAAATCCAAGGCTAACACTCCCTCCAAAAACTAAGTTCAATCATGTTTGGGGGAAAAGTCTATTACCCATAAATTTGAAGCATAATTCAAACTAAAAGGGATTGGATATGAACAAGGTTAGAAATCTAAGGCTAATACTCATTTAAATGGGGCTCGTCGAGTCAGGATCAATTTTTCCGAAAATCGAAGGCTAACACTCCCTCCAAAAACGAAGTTCAATGAAGTTTGGGGGAAAAGTCTATTACCCATAAATTTGAAGTCTAATACCAACTAAAAGGGATTGGATATGAACAAGGTTAGAAATCTAAGGCTAATACTCATTTAAATGGGGCTCGTCGAGTCAGGATCAATTTTTCCAAAAATCCAAGGCTAACACTCCCACCAAAAATGAAGTTCAATCATGTTTGGGGGAAAAGTCTATTACCCATAAATTTGAAGTCTAATTCAAACTAAATGGGATTGGATATGAATAAGGTTAGAAATCTAAGGCTAATACTCATTTAAATGGGGCTCGTCGAGTCAGGATCAATTTTTCCAAAAATCCAAGGCTAACACTCCCTCCAAAAACCAAGTTCAATCAAGTTTGGGGGAAAAGTCTATTACCCATAAATTTGAAGTCTAATACCAACTAAAAGGGCTTGGATATGAACAAGGTTAGAAATCTAAGGCTAATACTCATTTAAATGGGGCTCGTCGAGTCAGGATCAATTTTTCCGAAAATCCAAGGCAAACACTCCCTCCAAAAACCAAGTTCAATCAAGTTTGGGGGAAAAGTCTATTACCCATAAATTTGAAGTCTAATACCAACTAAAAGGGCTTGGATATGAACAAGGTTAGAAATATAACGCTAATACTCATTTAAATGGGGCTTGTCGAGTCAGGATCAATTTTTCCGAAAATCCAAGGCTAACACTCCCTCCAAAAACCAAGTTCAATCAAGTTTGGGGGAAAAGTCTATTACCCATAAATTTGAAGTCTAATACCAACTAAAAGGGCTTGGATATGAACAAGGTTAGAAATCTAAGGCTAATACTCATTTAAATGGGGCTCTTCGAGTCAGGATCAATTTTTCCTAAAATCCAAGGCTAACACTCCCTCCAAAAACTAAGTTCAATCATGTTTGGGGGAAAAGTCTATTACCCATAAATTTGAAGCATAATTCAAACTAAAAGGGCTTGGATATGAACAAGGTTAGAAATCTAAGGCTAATACTCATTTAAATGGGGCTCGTCGAGTCAGGATCAATTTTTCCGAAAATCCAAGGCAAACACTCCCTCCAAAAACCAAGTTCAATCAAGTTTGGGGGAAAAGTCTATTACCCATAAATTTGAAGTCTAATACCAACTAAAAGGGCTTGGATATGAACAAGGTTAGAAATATAACGCTAATACTCATTTAAATGGGGCTTGTCGAGTCAGGATCAATTTTTCCTAAAATCCAAGGCTAACACTCCCTCCAAAAACCAAGTTCAATCAAGTTTGGGGGAAAAGTCTATTACCCATAAATTTGAAGCATAATTCAAACTAAAAGGGATTGGATATGAACAAGGTTAGAAATCTAAGGCTAATACTCATTTAAATAGGGCTCGTCGAGACAGGATCAATTTTTCCGAAAATCCAAGGCAAACACTCCCTCCAAAAACCAAGTTCAATCAAGTTTGGGGGAAAAGTCTATTACCCATAAATTTGAAGTCTAATACCAACTAAAAGGGCTTGGATATGAACAAGGTTAGAAATCTAAGGCTAATACTCATTTAAATGGGGCTCGTCGAGTCAGGATCAATTTTTCCGAAAATCGAAGGCTAACACTCCCTCCAAAAACGAAGTTCAATGAAGTTCGGGGGAAAAGTCTATTACCCATAAATTTGAAGTCTAATACCAACTTAAAGGGATTGGATATGAACAAGGTTAGAAATCTAAGGCTAATACTCATTTAAATGGGGCTCGTCGAGTCAGGATCAATTTTTCTGAAAATCCAAGGCTAACACTCCCTCCAAAAACGAAGTTCAATGAAGTTTGGGGGAAAAGTCTATTACCCATAAATTTGAAGTCTAATACCAACTAAAAGGGATTGGATATGAACAAGGTTAGAAATCTAAGGCTAATACTCATTTAAATGGGGCTCGTCGAGTCAGGATCAATTTTTCCAAAAATCCAAGGCTAACACTCATACCAAAAACGAAGTTCAATCATGTTTGGGGGAAAAGTCTATTACCCATAAATTTGAAGTCTAATTCAAACTAAATGGGATTGGATATGAAGAAGGTTAGAAATCTAAGGCTAATACTCATTTAAATGGGGCTCGTCGAGTCAGGATCAATTTTTCCGAAAATCCAAGGCTAACACTCCCTCCAAAAACCAAGTTCAATCAAGTTTGGGGGAAAAGTCTATTACCCATAAATTTGAAGTCTAATACCAACTAAAAGGGCTTGGATATGAACAAGGTTAGAAATCTAAGGCTAATACTCATTTAAATGGGGCTCGTCGAGTCAGGATCAATTTTTCCGAAAATCCAAGGCAAACACTACCTCCAAAAACCAAGTTCAATCAAGTTTGGGGGAAAAGTCTATTACCCATAAATTTGAAGTCTAATACCAACTAAAAGGGCTTGGATATGAACAAGGTTAGAAATATAACGCTAATACTCATTTAAATGGGGCTTGTCGAGTCAGGATCAATTTTTCCTAAAATCCAAGGCTAACACTCCCTCCAAAAACCAAGTTCAATCAAGTTTGGGGGAAAAGTCTATTACCCATAAATTTGAAGCATAATTCAAACTAAAAGGGATTGGATATGAACAAGGTTAGAAATCTAAGGCTAATACTCATTTAAATAGGGCTCGTCGAGACAGGATCAATTTTTCCGAAAATCCAAGGCAAACACTCCCTCCAAAAACCAAGTTCAATCAAGTTTGGGGGAAAAGTCTATTACCCATAAATTTGAAGTCTAATACCAACTAAAAGGGCTTGGATATGAACAAGGTTAGAAATCTAAGGCTAATACTCATTTAAATGGGGCTCGTCGAGTCAGGATCAATTTTTCCGAAAATCAAAGGCTAACACTCCCTCCAAAAACGAAGTTCAATGAAGTTTGGGGGAAAAGTCTATTACCCATAAATTTGAAGTCTAATACCAACTAAAAGGGATTGGATATGAACAAGGTTAGAAATCTAAGGCTAATACTCATTTAAATGGGGCTCGTCGAGTCAGGATCAATTTTTCCGAAAATCCAAGGCTAACACTCCCTCCAAAAACCAAGTTCAATCAAGTTTGGGGGAAAAGTCTATTACCCATAAATTTGAAGTCTAATACCAACTAAAAGGGCTTGGATATGAACAAGGTTAGAAATCTAAGGCTAATACTCATTTAAATGGGGCTCGTCGAGTCAGGATCAATTTTTCCGAAAATCCAAGGCTAACACTCCCTCCAAAAACCAAGTTCAATCAAGTTTGGGGGAAAAGTCTATTACCCATAAATTTGAAGTCTAATACCAACTAAAAGGGCTTGGATATGAACAAGGTTAGAAATCTAAGGCTAATACTCATTTAAATGGGGCATGTCGAGTCAGGATCAATTTTTCCGAAAATCCAAGGCTAACACTCCCTCCAAAAACCAAGTTCAATCAAGTTTGGGGGAAAAGTCTATTACCCATAAATTTGAAGTCTAATACCAACTAAAAGGGCTTGGATATGAACAAGGTTAGAAATCTAAGGCTAATACTCATTTAAATGGGGCTCTTCGAGTCAGGATCAATTTTTCCGAAAATCCAAGGCTAACACTCCCTCCAAAAACTAAGTTCAATCATGTTTGGGGGAAAAGTCTATTACCCATAAATTTGAAGTATAATTCAAACTAAAAGGGATTGGATATGAACAAGGTTAGAAATCTAAGGCTAATACTCATTTAAATGGGGCTCGTCGAGTCAGGATCAATTTTTCCGAAAATCGAAGGCTAACACTCCCTCCAAAAACGAAGTTCAATGAAGTTTGGGGGAAAAGTCTATTACCCATAAATTTGAAGTCTAATACCAACTAAAAGGGATTGGATATGAACAAGGTTAGAAATCTAAGGCTAATACTCATTTAAATGGGGCTCGTCGAGTCAGGATCAATTTTTCCAAAAATCCAAGGCTAACACTCCCACCAAAAATGAAGTTCAATCATGTTTGGGGGAAAAGTCTATTACCCATAAATTTGAAGTCTAATTCAAACTAAATGGGATTGGATATGAAGAAGGTTAGAAATCTAAGGCTAATACTCATTTAAATGGGGCTCGTCGAGTCAGGATCAATTTTTCCGAAAATCCAAGGCTAACACTCCCTCCAAAAACCAAGTTCAATCAAGTTTGGGGGAAAAGTCTATTACCCATAAATTTGAAGTCTAATACCAACTAAAAGGGCTTGGATATGAACAAGGTTAGAAATCTAAGGCTAATACTCATTTAAATGGGGCATGTCGAGTCAGGATCAATTTTTCCGAAAATCCAAGGCTAACACTCCCTCCAAAAACCAAGTTCAATCAAGTTTGGGGGAAAAGTCTATTACCCATAAATTTGAAGTCTAATACCAACTAAAAGGGCTTGGATATGAACAAGGTTAGAAATCTAAGGCTAATACTCATTTAAATGGGGCTCTTCGAGTCAGGATCAATTTTTCCGAAAATCCAAGGCTAACACTCCCTCCAAAAACTAAGTTCAATCATGTTTGGGGGAAAAGTCTATTACCCATAAATTTGAAGTATAATTCAAACTAAAAGGGATTGGATATGAACAAGGTTAGAAATCTAAGGCTAATACTCATTTAAATGGGGCTCGTCGAGTCAGGATCAATTTTTCCGAAAATCGAAGGCTAACACTCCCTCCAAAAACGAAGTTCAATGAAGTTTGGGGGAAAAGTCTATTACCCATAAATTTGAAGTCTAATACCAACTAAAAGGGATTGGATATGAACAAGGTTTGAAATCTAAGGCTAATACTCATTTAAATGGGGCTCGTCGAGTCAGGATCAATTTTTCCAAAAATCCAAGGCTAACACTCCCACCAAAAATGAAGTTCAATCATGTTTGGGGGAAAAGTCTATTACCCATAAATTTGAAGTCTAATTCAAACTAAATGGGATTGGATATGAAGAAGGTTAGAAATCTAAGGCTAATACTCATTTAAATGGGGCTCGTCGAGTCAGGATCAATTTTTCCGAAAATCCAAGGCTAACACTCCCTCCAAAAACCAAGTTCAATCAAGTTTGGGGGAAAAGTCTATTACCCATAAATTTGAAGTCTAATACCAACTAAAAGGGCTTGGATATGAACAAGGTTAGAAATCTAAGGCTAATACTCATTTAAATGGGGCTCGTCGAGTCAGGATCAATTTTTCCGAAAATCCAAGGCAAACACTCCCTCCAAAAACCAAGTTCAATCAAGTTTGGGGGAAAAGTCTATTACCCATAAATTTGAAGTCTAATACCAACTAAAAGGGCTTGGATATGAACAAGGTTAGAAATATAACGCTAATACTCATTTAAATGGGGCTTGTCGAGTCAGGATCAATTTTTCCGAAAATCCAAGGCTAACACTCCCTCCAAAAACCAAGTTCAATCAAGTTTGGGGGAAAAGTCTATTACCCATAAATTTGAAGTCTAATACCAACTAAAAGGGCTTGGATATGAACAAGGTTAGAAATCTAAGGCTAATACTCATTTAAATGGGGCTCTTCGAGTCAGGATCAATTTTTCCTAAAATCCAAGGCTAACACTCCCTCCAAAAACTAAGTTCAATCATGTTTGGGGGAAAAGTCTATTACCCATAAATTTGAAGCATAATTCAAACTAAAAGGGATTGGATATGAACAAGGTTAGAAATCTAAGGCTAATACTCATTTAAATGGGGCTCGTCGAGTCAGGATCAATTTTTCCGAAAATCGAAGGCTAACACTCCCTCCAAAAACGAAGTTCAATGAAGTTTGGGGGAAAAGTCTATTACCCATAAATTTGAAGTCTAATACCAACTAAAAGGGATTGGATATGAACAAGGTTAGAAATCTAAGGCTAATACTCATTTAAATGGGGCTCGTCGAGTCAGGATCAATTTTTCCAAAAATCCAAGGCTAACACTCCCACCAAAAATGAAGTTCAATCATGTTTGGGGGAAAAGTCTATTACCCATAAATTTGAAGTCTAATTCAAACTAAATGGGATTGGATATGAAGAAGGTTAGAAATCTAAGGCTAATACTCATTTAAATGGGGCTCGTCGAGTCAGCATCAATTTTTCCAAAAATCCAAGGCTAACACTCCCTCCAAAAACCAAGTTCAATCAAGTTTGGGGGAAAAGTCTATTACCCATAAATTTGAAGTCTAATACCAACTAAAAGGGCTTGGATATGAACAAGGTTAGAAATCTAAGGCTAATACTCATTTAAATGGGGCTCGTCGAGTCAGGATCAATTTTTCCGAAAATCAAAGGCTAACACTCCCTCCAAAAACGAAGTTCAATGAAGTTTGGGGGAAAAGTCTATTACCCATAAATTTGAAGTCTAATACCAACTAAAAGGGCTTGGATATGAACAAGGTTAGAAATCTAAGGCTAATACTCATTTAAATGGGGCTCGTCGAGTCAGGATCAATTTTTCCGAAAATCCAAGGCTAACACTCCCTCCAAAAACCAAGTTCAATCAAGTTTGGGGGAAAAGTCTATTACCCATAAATTTGAAGTCTAATACCAACTAAAAGGGATTGGATATGAACAAGGTTAGAAATCTAAGGCTAATACTCATTTAAATGGGGCTCGTCGAGTCAGGATCAATTTTTCCGAAAATCCAAGGCTAACACTCCCTCCAAAAACCAAGTTCAATCAAGTTTGGGGGAAAAGTCTATTACCCATAAATTTGAAGTCTAATACCAACTAAAAGGGCTTGGATATGAACAAGGTTAGAAATCTAAGGCTAATACTCATTTAAATGGGGCTCGTCGAGTCAGGATCAATTTTTCCGAAAATCCAAGCCTAACACTCCCTCCAAAAACCAAGTTCAATCAAGTTTGGGGGAAAAGTCTATTACCCATAAATTTGAAGTCTAATACCAACTAAAAGGGCTTGGATATGAACAAGGTTAGAAATCTAAGGCTAATACTCATTTAAATGGGGCTCGTCGAGTCAGGATCAATTTTTCCGAAAATCCAAGGCTAACACTCCCTCCAAAAACGAAGTTCAATGAAGTTTGGGGGAAAAGTCTATTACCCATAAATTTGAAGTCTAATACCAACTAAAAGGGATTGGATATGAACAAGGTTAGAAATCTAAGGCTAATACTCATTTAAATGGGGCTCGTCGAGTCAGGATCAATTTTTCCAAAAATCCAAGGCTAACACTCCCACCAAAAATGAAGTTCAATCATGTTTGGGGGAAAAGTCTATTACCCATAAATTTGAAGTCTAATTCAAACTAAATGGGATTGGATATGAAGAAGGTTATAAATCTAAGGCTAATACTCATTTAAATGGGGCTCGTCGAGTCAGGATCAATTTTTCCGAAAATCCAAGGCTAACACTCCCTCCAAAAACCAAGTTCAATCAAGTTTGGGGGAAAAGTCTATTACCCATAAATTTGAAGTCTAATACCAACTAAAAGGGCTTGGATATGAACAAGGTTAGAAATCTAAGGCTAATACTCATTTAAATGGGGCTCGTCGAGTCAGGATCAATTTTTCCGAAAATCCAAGGCAAACACTCCCTCCAAAAACCAAGTTCAATCAAGTTTGGGGGAAAAGTCTATTACCCATAAATTTGAAGTCTAATACCAACTAAAAGGGCTTGGATATGAACAAGGTTAGAAATATAACGCTAATACTCATTTAAATGGGGCTTGTCGAGTCAGGATCAATTTTTCCGAAAATCCAAGGCTAACACTCCCTCCAAAAACCAAGTTCAATCAAGTTTGGGGGAAAAGTCTATTACCCATAAATTTGAAGTCTAATACCAACTAAAAGGGCTTGGATATGAACAAGGTTAGAAATCTAAGGCTAATACTCATTTAAATGGGGCTCTTCGAGTCAGGATCAATTTTTCCGAAAATCCAAGGCTAACACTCCCTCCAAAAACTAAGTTCAATCATGTTTGGGGGAAAAGTCTATTACCCATAAATTTGAAGTATAATTCAAACTAAAAGGGATTGGATATGAACAAGGTTAGAAATCTAAGGCTAATACTCATTTAAATGGGGCTCGTCGAGTCAGGATCAATTTTTCCGAAAATCGAAGGCTAACACTCCCTCCAAAAACGAAGTTCAATGAAGTTTGGGGGAAAAGTCTATTACCCATAAATTTGAAGTCTAATACCAACTAAAAGGGATTGGATATGAACAAGGTTAGAAATCTAAGGCTAATACTCATTTAAATGGGGCTCGTCGAGTCAGGATCAATTTTTCCAAAAATCCAAGGCTAACACTCCCACCAAAAATGAAGTTCAATCATGTTTGGGGGAAAAGTCTATTACCCATAAATTTGAAGTCTAATTCAAACTAAATGGGATTGGATATGAAGAAGGTTAGAAATCTAAGGCTAATACTCATTTAAATGGGGCTCGTCGAGTCAGGATCAATTTTTCCGAAAATCCAAGGCTAACACTCCCTCCAAAAACCAAGTTCAATCAAGTTTGGGGGAAAAGTCTATTACCCATAAATTTGAAGTCTAATACCAACTAAAAGGGCTTGGATATGAACAAGGTTAGAAGTCTAAGGCTAATACTCATTTAAATGGGGCTCGTCGAGTCAGGATCAATTTTTCCGAAAATCCAAGGCAAACACTCCCTCCAAAAACCAAGTTCAATCAAGTTTGGGGGAAAAGTCTATTACCCATAAATTTGAAGTCTAATACCAACTAAAAGGTCTTGGATATGAACAAGGTTAGAAATATAACGCTAATACTCATTTAAATGGGGCTTGTCGAGTCAGGATCAATTTTTCAGAAAATCCACGGCTAACACTCCCTCCAAAAACCAAGTTCAATCAAGTTTGGGGGAAAAGTCTATTACCCATAAATTTGAAGTCTAATACCAACTAAAAGGGCTTGGATATGAACAAGGTTAGAAATCTAAGGCTAATACTCATTTAAATGGGGCTCTTCGAGTCAGGATCAATTTTTCCTAAAATCCAAGGCTAACACTCCCTCCAAAAACTAAGTTCAATCATGTTTGGGGGAAAAGTCTATTACCCATAAATTTGAAGCATAATTCAAACTAAAAGGGATTGGATATGAACAAGGTTAGAAATCTAAGGCTAATACTCATTTAAATGGGGCTCGTCGAGTCAGGATCAATTTTTCCGAAAATCGAAGGCTAACACTCCCTCCAAAAACGAAGTTCAATGAAGTTTGGGGGAAAAGTCTATTACCCATAAATTTGAAGTCTAATACCAACTAAAAGGGATTGGATATGAACAAGGTTAGAAATCTAAGGCTAATACTCATTTAAATGGGGCTCGTCGAGTCAGGATCAATTTTTCCAAAAATCCAAGGCTAACACTCCCACCAAAAATGAAGTTCAATCATGTTTGGGGGAAAAGTCTATTACCCATAAATTTGAAGTCTAATTCAAACTAAATGGGATTGGATATGAAGAAGGTTATAAATCTAAGGCTAATACTCATTTAAATGGGGCTCGTCGAGTCAGGATCAATTTTTCCGAAAATCCAAGGCTAACACTCCCTCCAAAAACCAAGTTCAATCAAGTTTGGGGGAAAAGTCTATTACCCATAAATTTGAAGTCTAATACCAACTAAAAGGGCTTGGATATGAACAAGGTTAGAAATCTAAGGCTAATACTCATTTAAATGGGGCTCGTCGAGTCAGGATCAATTTTTCCGAAAATCCAAGGCAAACACTCCCTCCAAAAACCAAGTTCAATCAAGTTTGGGGGAAAAGTCTATTACCCATAAATTTGAAGTCTAATACCAACTAAAAGGGCTTGGATATGAACAAGGTTAGAAATATAACGCTAATACTCATTTAAATGGGGCTTGTCGAGTCAGGATCAATTTTTCCGAAAATCCAAGGCTAACACTCCCTCCAAAAACCAAGTTCAATCAAGTTTGGGGGAAAAGTCTATTACCCATAAATTTGAAGTCTAATACCAACTAAAAGGGCTTGGATATGAACAAGGTTAGAAATCTAAGGCTAATACTCATTTAAATGGGGCTCTTCGAGTCAGGATCAATTTTTCCGAAAATCCAAGGCTAACACTCCCTCCAAAAACTAAGTTCAATCATGTTTGGGGGAAAAGTCTATTACCCATAAATTTGAAGTATAATTCAAACTAAAAGGGATTGGATATGAACAAGGTTACAAATCTAAGGCTAATACTCATTTAAATGGGGCTCGTCGAGTCAGGATCAATTTTTCCGAAAATCGAAGGCTAACACTCCCTCCAAAAACGAAGTTCAATGAAGTTTGGGGGAAAAGTCTATTACCCATAAATTTGAAGTCTAATACCAACTAAAAGGGATTGGATATGAACAAGGTTAGAAATCTAAGGCTAATACTCATTTAAATGGGGCTCGTCGAGTCAGGATCAATTTTTCCAAAAATCCAAGGCTAACACTCCCACCAAAAATGAAGTTCAATCATGTTTGGGGGAAAAGTCTATTACCCATAAATTTGAAGTCTAATTCAAACTAAATGGGATTGGATATGAAGAAGGTTAGAAATCTAAGGCTAATACTCATTTAAATGGGGCTCGTCGAGTCAGGATCAATTTTTCCGAAAATCCAAGGCTAACACTCCCTCCAAAAACCAAGTTCAATCAAGTTTGGGGGAAAAGTCTATTACCCATAAATTTGAAGTCTAATACCAACTAAAAGGGCTTGGATATGAACAAGGTTAGAAGTCTAAGGCTAATACTCATTTAAATGGGGCTCGTCGAGTCAGGATCAATTTTTCCGAAAATCCAAGGCAAACACTCCCTCCAAAAACCAAGTTCAATCAAGTTTGGGGGAAAAGTCTATTACCCATAAATTTGAAGTCTAATACCAACTAAAAGGTCTTGGATATGAACAAGGTTAGAAATCTAAGGCTAATACTCATTTAAATGGGGCTTGTCGAGTCAGGATCAATTTTTCAGAAAATCCACGGCTAACACTCCCTCCAAAAACCAAGTTCAATCAAGTTTGGGGGAAAAGTCTATTACCCATAAATTTGAAGTCTAATACCAACTAAAAGGGCTTGGATATGAACAAGGTTAGAAATCTAAGGCTAATACTCATTTAAATGGGGCTCTTCGAGTCAGGATCAATTTTTCCTAAAATCCAAGGCTAACACTCCCTCCAAAAACTAAGTTCAATCATGTTTGGGGGAAAAGTCTATTACCCATAAATTTGAAGCATAATTCAAACTAAAAGGGATTGGATATGAACAAGGTTAGAAATCTAAGGCTAATACTCATTTAAATGGGGCTCGTCGAGTCAGGATCAATTTTTCCGAAAATCGAAGGCTAACACTCCCTCCAAAAACGAAGTTCAATGAAGTTTGGGGGAAAAGTCTATTACCCATAAATTTGAAGTCTAATACCAACTAAAAGGGATTGGATATGAACAAGGTTAGAAATCTAAGGCTAATACTCATTTAAATGGGGCTCGTCGAGTCAGGATCAATTTTTCCAAAAATCCAAGGCTAACACTCCCACCAAAAATGAAGTTCAATCATGTTTGGGGGAAAAGTCTATTACCCATAAATTTGAAGTCTAATTCAAACTAAATGGGATTGGATATGAAGAAGGTTATAAATCTAAGGCTAATACTCATTTAAATGGGGCTCGTCGAGTCAGGATCAATTTTTCCGAAAATCCAAGGCTAACACTCCCTCCAAAAACCAAGTTCAATCAAGTTTGGGGGAAAAGTCTATTACCCATAAATTTGAAGTCTAATACCAACTAAAAGGGCTTGGATATGAACAAGGTTAGAAATCTAAGGCTAATACTCATTTAAATGGGGCTCGTCGAGTCAGGATCAATTTTTCCGAAAATCCAAGGCAAACACTCCCTCCAAAAACCAAGTTCAATCAAGTTTGGGGGAAAAGTCTATTACCCATAAATTTGAAGTCTAATACCAACTAAAAGGGCTTGGATATGAACAAGGTTAGAAATATAACGCTAATACTCATTTAAATGGGGCTTGTCGAGTCAGGATCAATTTTTCCGAAAATCCAAGGCTAACACTCCCTCCAAAAACCAAGTTCAATCAAGTTTGGGGGAAAAGTCTATTACCCATAAATTTGAAGTCTAATACCAACTAAAAGGGCTTGGATATGAACAAGGTTAGAAATCTAAGGCTAATACTCATTTAAATGGGGCTTGTCGAGTCAGGATCAATTTTTCCGAAAATCCAAGGCTAACACTCCCTCCAAAAACTAAGTTCAATCATGTTTGGGGGAAAAGTCTATTACCCATAAATTTGAAGTCTAATACCAACTAAAAGGGCTTGGATATGAACAAGGTTAGAAATCTAAGGCTAATACTCATTTAAATGGGGCTCGTCGAGTCAGGATCAATTTTTCCGAAAATCGAAGGCTAACACTCCCTCCAAAAACTAAGTTCAATCATGTTTGGGGGAAAAGTCTATTACCCATAAATTTGAAGCATAATTCAAACTAAAAGGGATTGGATATGAACAAGGTTAGAAATCTAAGGCTAATACTCATTTAAATGGGGCTCGTCGAGTCAGGATCAATTTTTCCGAAAATCCAAGGCAAACACTCCCTCCAAAAACCAAGTTCAATCAAGTTTGGGGGAAAAGTCTATTACCCATAAATTTGAAGTCTAATACCAACTAAAATGGCTTGGATATGAACAAGGTTAGAAATCTAAGGCTAATACTCATTTAAATGGGGCTTGTCGAGTCAGGATCAATTTTTCCGAAAATCCAAGGCTAACACTCCCTCCAAAAACTAAGTTCAATCATGTTTGGGGGAAAAGTCTATTACCCATAAATTTGAAGTCTAATACCAACTAAAAGGGCTTGGATATGAACAAGGTTAGAAATCTAAGGCTAATACTCATTTAAATGCGGCTCGTCGAGTCAGGATCAATTTTTCCAAAAATCCAAGGCTAACACTCCCACCAAAAATGAAGTTCAATCATGTTTGGGGGAAAAGTCTATTACCCATAAATTTGAAGTCTAATTCAAACTAAATGGGATTGGATATGAAGAAGGTTAGAAATCTAAGGCTAAAACTCATTTAAATGGGGCTCGTCGAGTCAGGATCAATTTTTCCGAAAATCCAAGGCTAACACTACCTCCAAAAACCAAGTTCAATCAAGTTTGGGGGAAAAGTCTATTACCCATAAATTTGAAGTCTAATACCAACTAAAAGGGCTTGGATATGAACAAGGTTAGAAATCTAAGGCTAATACTCATTTAAATGGGGCTCTTCGAGTCAGGATCAATTTTTCCGAAAATCCAAGGCTAACACTCCCTCCAAAAACTAAGTTCAATCATGTTTGGGGGAAAAGTCTATTACCCATAAATTTGAAGTATAATTCAAACTAAAAGGGATTGGATATGAACAAGAATCTAAGGCTAATACTCATTTAAATGGGGCTCGTCGAGTCAGGATCAATTTTTCCGAAAATCGAAGGCTAACACTCCCTCCAAAAACGAAGTTCAATGAAGTTTGGGGGAAAAGTCTATTACCCATAAATTTGAAGTCTAATACCAACTAAAAGGGATTGGATATGAACAAGGTTAGAAATCTAAGGCTAATACTCATTTAAATGGGGCTCGTCGAGTCAGGATCAATTTTTCCAAAAATCCAAGGCTAACACTCCCACCAAAAATGAAGTTCAATCATGTTTGGGGGAAAAGTCTATTACCCATAAATTTGAAGTCTAATTCAAACTAAATGGGATTGGATATGAAGAAGGTTAGAAATCTAAGGCTAATACTCATTTAAATGGGGCTCGTCGAGTCAGGATCAATTTTTCCGAAAATCCAAGGCTAACACTCCCTCCAAAAACCAAGTTCAATCAAGTTTGGGGGAAAAGTCTATTACCCATAAATTTGAAGTCTAATACCAACTAAAAGGGCTTGGATATGAACAAGGTTAGAAATCTAAGGCTAATACTCATTTAAATGGGGCTCGTCGAGTCAGGATCAATTTTTCCGAAAATCCAAGGCAAACACTCCCTCCAAAAACCAAGTTCAATCAAGTTTGGGGGAAAAGTCTATTACCCATAAATTTGAAGTCTAATACCAACTAAAAGGGCTTGGATATGAACAAGGTTAGAAATATAACGCTAATACTCATTTAAATGGGGCTTGTCGAGTCAAGATCAATTTTTCCGAAAATCCAAGGCTAACACCTCCAAAAACCAAGTTCAATCAAGTTTGGGGGAAAAGTCTATTACCCATAAATTTGAAGTCTAATACCAACTAAAAGGGCTTGGATATGAACAAGGTTAGAAATCTAAGGCTAATACTCATTTAAATGGGGCTCGTCGAGTCATGATCAATTTTTCCGAAAATCCAAGGCTAACACTCCCTCCAAAAACCAAGTTCAATCAAGTTTGGGGGAAAAGTCTATTACCCATAAAATTTGAAGTCTAATACCAACTAAAAGGGCTTGGATATGAACAAGGTTAGAAATATAAGGCTAATACTCATTTAAATGGGGCTTGTCGAGTCAGGATCAATTTTTCCGAAAATCCAAGGCTAACACTCCCTCCAAAAACTAAGTTCAATCATGTTTGGGGGAAAAGTCTATTACCCATAAATTTGAAGTCTAATACCAACTAAAAGGGCTTGGATATGAACAAGGTTAGAAATCTAAGGCTAATACTCATTTAAATGGGGCTCGTCGAGTCAGGATCAATATTTCCGAAAATCCAAGGCTAACACTCCCTCCAAAAACTAGGTTCAATCATGTTTGGGGGAAAAGTCTATTACCCATAAATTTGAAGTCTAATTCAAACTAAAAGGGCTTGGATATGAACAAGGTTAGAAATCTAAGGCTAATACTCATTTAAATGGGGCTCGTCGAGTCAGTATCAATTTTTCCGAAAATCGACGGCTAACACTCCCTCCAAAAACGAAGTTCAATGAAGTTTGGGGGAAAAGTCTATTACCCATAAATTTGAAGTCTAATACCAACTAAAAGGGATTGGATATGAACAAGGTTAGAAATCTAAGGCTAATACTCATTTAAATGGGGCTCGTCGAGTCAGGATCAATTTTTCCGAAAATCCAAGGCTAACACTCCCTCCAAAAACTAGGTTCAATCATGTTTGGGGGAAAAGTCTATTACCCATTAATTTTAAGTCTAATACCAACTAAAAGGGCTTGGATATGAACAAGGTTAGAAATATAAGGCTAATACTCATTTAAATGGGGCTCGTCGAGTCAGGATCAATTTTTCCGAAAATCCAAGGCTAACACTCCCTCGAAAAACTAAGTTCAATCATGTTTGGGGGAAAAGTCTATTACCCATAAATTTGAAGTCTAATTCAAACTAAAAGGGATTGGATATGAAGAAGTTTAGAAATCTAAGTCTAATACTCATTTAAATGGAGCTTGTCGAGTCAGGATCAATTTGTCCGAAAATCCAAGTCTAACACCTCCAAAAACCTAGTTCAATCAAGTTTAGGGGAAAAGTCTATTACCCATAAATTTGAAGTCTAATACCAACTAAAAGGGATTGGATATGAACAAGGTTAGAAATCTAAGGCTAATACTCATTTAAATGGGGCTCGTCGAGTCAGGATCAATTTTTCCGAAAATCCAAGGCTAACACTCCCTCCAAAAACCAAGTTCAATCAAGTTTGGGGGAAAAGTCTATTACCCATAAATTTGAAGTCTAATACCAACTAAAAGGGCTTGGATATGAACAAGGTTAGAAATCTAAGGCTAATACTCATTTAAATGGGGCTCGTCGAGTCAGGATCAATTTTTCCGAAAATCCAAGGCTAACACTCCCTCCAAAAACTAAGTTCAATCATGTTTGGGGGAAAAGTCTATTTCCCATAAATTTGAAGTCTAATTCAAACTAAATGGGATTGGATATGAAGAAGGTTAGAAATCTAAGGCTAATACTCATTTAAATGGGGCTCGTCGAGTCAGGATCAATATTTCCGAAAATCCAAGGCTAACACTCCCTCCAAAAACTAGGTTCAATCATGTTTGAGGGAAAAGTCTATTACCCATAAATTTGAAGTCTAATTCAAACTAAAAGGGCTTGGATATGAACAAGGTTAGAAATCTAAGGCTAATACTCATTTAAATGGGGCTCGTCGAGTCAGGATCAATTTTTCCGAAAATCCAAGGCTAACACTCCCTCCAAAAACTAAGTTCAATCATGTTTGGGGGAAAAGTCTATTACCCATAAATTTGAAGTCTAATTCAAACTAAAAGGGCTTGGATATGAAGAAGGTTATAAATCTAAGGCTAATACTCATTTAAATGGGGCTCGTCGAGTCAGGATCAATTTTTCCGAAAATCCAAGGCTAACACTCCCTCCAAAAACCAAGTTCAATCAAGTTTGGGGGAAAAGTCTATTACCCATAAATTTGAAGTCTAATACCAACTAAAACGGCTTGTATATGAACAAGGTTAGAAATCTAAGGCTAATACTCATTTAAATGGGGCTCGTCGAGTCAGTATCAATTTTTCCGAAAATCCAAGGCTAACACTCCCTCCAAAAAGTCAGTTCAATCATGTTTGGGGGAAAAGTCTATTACCCATAAATTTGAAGTCTAATTCAAACTAAATGGGATTGGATATGAAGAAGGTTAGAAATCTAAGTCTAATACTCATTTAAATGGAGCTTGTCGAGTCAGGATCAATTTGTCCGAAAATCCAAGGCTAACACCTCCAAAAAACAAGTTCAATCAAGTTTGGGGGAAAAGTCTATTACCCATAAATTTGAAGTCTAATACCAACTAAAAGGGCTTGGATATGAACAAGTTTAGAAATCTAAGGCTAATACTCATTTAAATGGGGCTTGTCGAGTCAGGATCAATTTGTTCGAAAATCCAAGGCTAACACTCCCTCCAAAAACTAAGTTCAATCATGTTTGGGGGAAAAGTCTATTACCCATAAATTTGAAGTGTAATTCAAACTAAAAGGGATTGGATATGAACAAGGTTAGAAATCTAAGGCTAATACTCATTTAAATGGGGCTCGTCGAGTCAGGATCAATTTTTCCGAAAATCCAAGGCTAACACTCCCTCCAAAAACCAAGTTCAATGAAGTTTGGGGGAAAAGTCTATTACCCATAAATTTGAAGTCTAATACCAACTAAAAGGGCTTGGATATGAACAAGGTTAGAAATCTAAGGCTAATACTCATTTAAATAGGGCTTGTCGAGTCAGGATCAATTTGTTCGAAAATTCAAGGCTAACACTCCCTCCAAAAACTAAGTTCAATCATGTTTGGGGGAAAAGTCTATTACCCATAAATTTGAAGTCTAATTCAAACTAAAAGGGATTGGATATGAAAAAGGTTAGAAATCTAAGGCTAATACTCATTTAAATGGGGCTCGTCGAGTCAGGATCAATTTTTCCGAAAATCGAAGGCTAACACTCCCTTCAAACACGAAGTTCAATGAAGTTTGAGGGAAAAGTCTATTACCCATAAATTTGAAGTCTAATACCAACTAAAAGGGATTGGATATGAACAAGGTTAGAAATCTAAGGCTAATACTCATTTAAATGGGGCTCGTCGAGTCAGGATCAATTTTTCCAAAAATCCAAGGCTAATACTCCTACCAAAAACGAAGTTCAATCATGTTTGGGGGAAAAGTCTATTACCCATAAATTTGAAGTCTAATTCAAACTAAATGGGATTGGATATGAAGAAGGTTATAAATCTAAGGCTAATACTCATTTAAATGGGGCTCGTCGAGTCAGGATCAATTTTTCCGAAAATCCAAGGCTAACACTCCCTCCAAAAACCAAGTTCAATCAAGTTTGGGGGAAAAGTCTATTACCCAAAAATTTGAAGTCTAATACCAACTAAAAGGGCTTGGATATGAACAAGGTTAGAAATCTAAGGCTAATACTCATTTAAATGGGGCTCGTCGAGTCAGGATCAATTTTACCGAAAATCCAAGGCAAACACTCCCTCCAAAAACCAAGTTCAATCAAGTTTGGGGGGAAAGTCTATTACCCATAAATTTGAAGTCTAATACCAAATAAAAGGGCTTGGATATGAACAAGGTTAGAAATCTAAGTCTAATACGCATTTAAATGGGGCTTGTCGAGTCAGGATCAATTTGTCCGAAAATCCAAGGCTAACACCTCCAAAAACCAAGTTCAATCATGTTTGGGGGAAAAGTCTATTACCCATAAATTTGAAGTCTAATACCAACTAAAAGGTCTTGGATATGAACAAGGTTAGAAATCTAAGTCTAATACTCATTTAAATGGGGCTTGTCGAGTCAGGATCAATTTGTCTGAAAATCCAAGGCTAACACCTCCAAAAACCAAGTTCAATCAAGTTTGGGGGAAAAGTCTATTACCCATAAATTTGAAGTCTAATACCAACTAAAAGGGCTTGGATATGAACAAGGTTAGAAATATAAGGCTAATACTCATTTAAATGGGGCTTGTCGAGTCAGGATCAATTTGTCTGAAAATCCAAGGCTAACACCTCCAAAAACCAAGTTCAATCAAGTTTGGGGGAAAAGTCTATTACCCATAAATTTGAAGTCTAATACCAACTAAAAGGGCTTGGATATGAACAAGGTTAGAAATCTAAGGCTAATACTCATTTAAATGGGGCTCGTCGAGTCAGGATCAATTTTTCCGAAAATCCAAGGCTAACACTCCCTCCAAAAACCAAGTTCAATCAAGTTTGGGGGAAAAGTCTATTACCCATAAATTTGAAGTCTAATACCAACTAAAAGGGCTTGGATATGAACAAGGTTAGAAATCTAAGGCTAATACTCATTTAAATGGGGCTCGTCGAGTCAGGATCAATTTTTCCGAAAATCCAAGGCTAACACTCCCTCCAAAAACCAAGTTCAATCAAGTTTGGGGGAAAAGTCTATTACCCATAAATTTGAAGTCTAATACCAACTAAAAGGGCTTGGATATGAACAAGGTTAGAAATCTAAGGCTAATACTCATTTAAATGGGGCTCGTCGAGTCAGGATCAATTTTTCCGAAAATCCAAGGCTAACACTCCCTCCAAAAACTAAGTTCAATCATGTTTGGGGGAAAAGTCTATTTCCCATAAATTTGAAGTCTAATTCAAACTAAATGGGATTGGATATGAAGAAGGTTAGAAATCTAAGGCTAATACTCATTTAAATGGGGCTCGTCGAGTCAGGATCAATATTTCCGAAAATCCAAGGCTAACACTCCCTCCAAAAACTAGGTTCAATCATGTTTGGGGGAAAAGTCTATTACCCATAAATTTGAAGTCTAATTCAAACTAAAAGGGCTTGGATATGAACAAGGTTAGAAATCTAAGGCTAATACTCATTTAAATGGTGCTCGTCGAGTCAGGATCAATTTTTCCGAAAATCCAAGGCTAACACTCCCTCCAAAAACCAATTTCAATCAAGTTTGGGGGAAAAGTCTATTACCCATAAATTTGAAGTCTAATACCTACTAAAAGGGATTGGATATGAACAAGGTTAGAAATCTAAGGCTAATACTCATTTAAATGGGGCTCGTCGAGTCAGGATCAATTTTTCCGAAAATCCAAGGCTAACACTCCCTCCAAAAACCAAGTTCAATCAAGTTTGGGGGAAAAGTCTATTACCCATAAATTTGAAGTCTAATACCAACTAAAACGGCTTGTATATGAACAAGGTTAGAAATCTAAGGCTAATACTCATTTAAATGGGGCTCGTCGAGTCAGTATCAATTTTTCCGAAAATCCAAGGCTAACACTCCGTCCAAAAAGTCAGTTCAATCATGTTTGGGGGAAAAGTCTATTACCCATAAATTTGAAGTCTAATTCAAACTAAAAGGGCTTGGATATGAACAAGGTTAGAAATCTAAGGCTAATACTCATTTAAATGGGGCTCGTCGAGTCAGGATCAATTTTTCCGAAAATCCAAGGCTAACACTCCCTCCAAAAACTAAGTTCAATCATGTTTGGGGGAAAAGTCTATTACCCATAAATTTGAAGTCTAATTCAAACTAAAAGGGATTGGATATGAAGAAGTTTAGAAATCTAAGTCTAATACTCATTTAAATGGAGCTTGTCGAGTCAGGATCAATTTGTCCGAAAATCCAAGGCTAACACCTCCAAAAAACAAGTTCAATCAAGTTTAGGGGAAAAGTCTATTACCCATAAATTTGAAGTCTAATACCAACTAAAAGGGCTTGGATATGAACAAGGTTAGAAATCTAAGGCTAATACTCATTTAAATGGGGCTCGTCGAGTCAGGATCAATTTTTCCGAAAATCCAAGGCTAACACTCCCTCCAAAAACCAATTTCAATCAAGTTTGGGGGAAAAGTCTATTACCCATAAATTTGAAGTCTAGTTCAAACTAAAAGGTCTTGGATATGAACAAGGTTAGAAATCTAAGGCTAATACTCATTTAAATGGCGCTCGTCGAGTCAGGATGAATATATCCGAAAATCCTAGGCTAACACTCCCTCCAAAAACTAAGTTCAATCATGTTTGGGGGAAAAGTCTATTACCCATAAATTTGAAGTCTAATACCAACTAAAAGGGCTTGGATATGAACAAGGTTAGAAATCTAAGGCTAATACTCATTTAAATGGGGCTCGTCGAGTCAGGATCAATTTTTCCGAAAATCCAAGGCTAACACTCCCTCCAAAAGCCAATTTCAATCAAGTTTGGGGGAAAAGTCTATTACCCATAAATTTGAAGTCTAATACCAACTAAAAGGGCTTGGATATGAACAAGGTTAGAAATCTAAGGCTAATACTCATTTAAATGGGGCTCGTCGAGTCAGGATCAATTTTTCCGAAAATCCAAGGCTAACACTCCCTCCAAAAACCAAGTTCAATCAAGTTTGGGGGAAAAGTCTATTACCCATAAATTTGAAGTCTAGTTCAAACTAAAAGGTCTTGGATATGAAGAAGGTTAGAAATCTAAGTCTAATACTCATTTAAATGGAGCTTGTCGAGTCAGGATCAATTTGTCCGAAAATCCAAGGCTAACACTCCCTCCAAAAACTAAGTTCAATCATGTTTGGGGGAAAAGTCTATTACCCGTAAATTTGAAGTCTAATTCAAACTAAAAGGGCTTGGATATGAAAAAGGTTAGAAATCTAAGGCTAATACTCATTTAAATGGGGCTCGTCGAGTCAGGATCAATTTTTCCGAAAATCGAAGGCTAACACTCCCTCCAAAAACGAAGTTCAATGAAGTTTGGGGGAAAAGTCTATTACCCATAAATTTGAAGTCTAATTCAAACTAAAAGGGATTGGATATGAAGAAGGTTAGAAATCTAAGTCTAATACTCATTTAAATGGAGCTTGTCGAGTCAGGATCAATTTGTCCGAAAATCCAAGGCTAACACCTCCAAAAACCAAGTTCAATCAAGTTTGGGGGAAAAGTCTATTACCCATAAATTTGAAATCTAATACCTACTAAAAGGGATTGGATATGAACAAGGTTAGAAATCTAAGGCTAATACTCATTTAAATGGGGCTCGTCGAGTCAGGATCAATTTTTCCGAAAATCCAAGGCTAACACTCCCTCCAAAAACCAAGTTCAATCAAGTTTGGGGGAAAAGTCTATTACCCATAAATTTGAAGTCTAATACCAACTAAAACGGCTTGTATATGAACAAGGTTAGAAATCTAAGGCTAATACTCATTTAAATGGGGCTCGTCGAGTCAGTATCAATTTTTCCGAAAATCCAAGGCTAACACTCCGTCCAAAAAGTCAGTTCAATCATGTTTGGGGGAAAAGTCTATTACCCATAAATTTGAAGTCTAATTCAAACTAAAAGGGCTTGGATATGAACAAGGTTAGAAATCTAAGGCTAATACTCATTTAAATGGGGCTCGTCGAGTCAGGATCAATTTTTCCGAAAATCCAAGGCTAACACTCCCTCCAAAAACTAAGTTCAATCATGTTTGGGGGAAAAGTCTATTACCCATAAATTTGAAGTCTAATTCAAACTAAAAGGGATTGCATATGAAGAAGTTTAGAAATCTAAGTCTAATACTCATTTAAATGGAGCTTGTCGAGTCAGGATCAATTTGTCCGAAAATCCAAGGCTAACACCTCCAAAAAACAAGTTCAATCAAGTTTAGGGGAAAAGTCTATTACCCATAAATTTGAAGTCTAATACCAACTAAAAGGGCTTGGATATGAACAAGGTTAGAAATCTAAGGCTAATACTCATTTAAATGGGGCTTGTCGAGTCAGGATCAATTTTTCTGAAAATCAAAGGCTAACACTCCCTCCAAAAACGAAGTTCAATGAAGTTTGGGGGAAAAGTCTATTACCCATAAATTTGAAGTCTAATTCAAACTAAATGGGATTGGATATGAAGAAGGTTAGAAATCTAAGGCTAATACTCATTTAAATGGGGCTCGTCGAGTCAGGATCAATTTTTCCGAAAATCCAAGGCTAACACTCCCTCCAAAAACCAAGTTCAATCAAGTTTGGGGGAAAAGTCTATTACCCATAAATTTGAAGTCTAATACCAACTAAAAGGGCTTGGATATGAACAAGGTTAGAAGTCTAAGGCTAATACTCATTTAAATGGGGCTCGTCGAGTCAGGATCAATTTTTCCGAAAATCCAAGGCAAACACTCCCTCCAAAAACCAAGTTCAATCAAGTTTGGGGGAAAAGTCTATTACCCATAAATTTGAAGTCTAATACCAACTAAAAGGTCTTGGATATGAACAAGGTTAGAAATATAACGCTAATACTCATTTAAATGGGGCTTGTCGAGTCAGGATCAATTTTTCAGAAAATCCACGGCTAACACTCCCTCCAAAAACCAAGTTCAATCAAGTTTGGGGGAAAAGTCTATTACCCATAAATTTGAAGTCTAATACCAACTAAAAGGGCTTGGATATGAACAAGGTTAGAAATCTAAGGCTAATACTCATTTAAATGGGGCTCTTCGAGTCAGGATCAATTTTTCCTAAAATCCAAGGCTAACACTCCCTCCAAAAACTAAGTTCAATCATGTTTGGGGGAAAAGTCTATTACCCATAAATTTGAAGCATAATTCAAACTAAAAGGGATTGGATATGAACAAGGTTAGAAATCTAAGGCTAATACTCATTTAAATGGGGCTCGTCGAGTCAGGATCAATTTTTCCGAAAATCGAAGGCTAACACTCCCTCCAAAAACGAAGTTCAATGAAGTTTGGGGGAAAAGTCTATTACCCATAAATTTGAAGTCTAATACCAACTAAAAGGGATTGGATATGAACAAGGTTAGAAATCTAAGGCTAATACTCATTTAAATGGGGCTCGTCGAGTCAGGATCAATTTTTCCGAAAATCCAAGGCTAACACTCCCTCCAAAAACCAAGTTCAATCAAGTTTGGGGGAAAAGTCTATTACCCATAAATTTGAAGTCTAATACCAACTAAAACGGCTTGTATATGAACAAGGTTAGAAATCTAAGGCTAATACTCATTTAAATGGGGCTCGTCGAGTCAGTATCAATTTTTCCGAAAATCCAAGGCTAACACTCCGTCCAAAAAGTCAGTTCAATCATGTTTGGGGGAAAAGTCTATTACCCATAAATTTGAAGTCTAATTCAAACTAAAAGGGCTTGGATATGAACAAGGTTAGAAATCTAAGGCTAATACTCATTTAAATGGGGCTCGTCGAGTCAGGATCAATTTTTCCGAAAATCCAAGGCTAACACTCCCTCCAAAAACTAAGTTCAATCATGTTTGGGGGAAAAGTCTATTACCCATAAATTTGAAGTCTAATTCAAACTAAAAGGGATTGCATATGAAGAAGTTTAGAAATCTAAGTCTAATACTCATTTAAATGGAGCTTGTCGAGTCAGGATCAATTTGTCCGAAAATCCAAGGCTAACACCTCCAAAAAACAAGTTCAATCAAGTTTAGGGGAAAAGTCTATTACCCATAAATTTGAAGTCTAATACCAACTAAAAGGGCTTGGATATGAACAAGGTTAGAAATCTAAGGCTAATACTGATTTAAATGGGGCTCGTCGAGTCAGGATCAATTTTTCCGAAAATCCAAGGCTAACACTCCCTCCAAAAACTAAGTTCAATCATGTTTGGGGGAAAAGTCTATTTCCCATAAATTTGAAGTCTAATTCAAACTAAATGGGATTGGATATGAAGAAGGTTAGAAATCTAAGGCTAATACTCATTTAAATGGGGCTCGTCGAGTCAGGATCAATTTTTCCGAAAATCCAAGGCTAACACTCCCTCCAAAAACGAAGTTCAATGAAGTTTGGGGGAAAAGTCTATTACCCATAAATTTGAAGTCTAATACCAACTAAAAGGGATTGGATATGAACAAGGTTAGAAATCTAAGGCTAATACTCATTTAAATGGGGCTCGTCGAGTCAGGATCAATTTTTCCAAAAATCCAAGGCTAACACTCCCACCAAAAACGAAGTTCAATCATGTTTGGGGGAAAAGTCTATTACCCATAAATTTGACGTCTAATTCAAACTAAATGGGATTGGATATGAAGAAGGTTATAAATCTAAGGCTAATACGCATTTAAATGGGGCTCGTCGAGTCAGGATCAATTTTTCCGAAAATCCAAGGCTAACACTCCCTCCAAAAACCAAGTTCAATCAAGTTTGGGGGAAAAGTCTATTACCCATAAATTTGAAGTCTAATACCAACTAAAAGGGCTTGGATATGAACAAGGTTAGAAATCTAAGGCTAATACTCATTTAAATGGGGCTCGTCGAGTCAGGATCAATTTTTCCGAAAATCCAAGGCTAACACTCCCTCCAAAAACCAAGTTCAATCAAGTTTGGGGGAAAAGTCTATTACCCATAAATTTGAAGTCTAATACCAACTAAAAGGGCTTGGATATGAACAAGGTTAGAAATCTAAGGCTAATACTCATTTAAATGGGGCTCGTCGAGTCAGGATCAATTTTTCCAAAAATCCAAGGCTAACACTCCCTCCAAAAACTAAGTTCAATCATGTTTGGGGGAAAAGTCTATTACCCATAAATTTGAAGTCTAATTCAAACTAAAAGGGATTGGATATGAAGAAGGTTAGAAATCTAAGTCTAATACTCATTTAAATGGAGCTTGTCGATTCAGGATCAATTTGTCCGAAAATCCAAGGCTAACACCTCCAAAAACCAAGTTCAATCAAGTTTGGGGGAAAAGTCTATTACCCATAAATTTGAAGTCTAATACCAACTAAAAGGGATTGGATATGAACAAGGTTAGAAATCTAAGGCTAATACTCATTTAAATGGGGCTCGTCGAGTCAGGATCAATTTTTCCGAAAATCCAAGGCTAACACTCCCTCCAAAAACCAAGTTCAATCAAGTTTGGGGGAAAAGTCTATTACCCATAAATTTGAAGTCTAATACCAACTAAAACGGCTTGTATATGAACAAGGTTAGAAATCTAAGGCTAATACTCATTTAAATGGGGCTCGTCGAGTCAGTATCAATTTTTCCGAAAATCCAAGGCTAACACTCCCTCCAAAAAGTAAGTTCAATCATGTTTGGGGGAAAAGTCTATTACCCATAAATTTGAAGTCTAATTCAAACTAAATGGGATTGGATATGAAGAAGGTTAGAAATCTAAGTCTAATACTCATTTAAATGGAGCTTGTCGAGTCAGGATCAATTTGTCCGAAAATCCAAGGCTAACACCTCCAAAAAACAAGTTCAATCAAGTTTGGGGGAAAAGTCTATTACCCATAAATTTGAAGTCTAATACCAACTAAAAGGGCTTGGATATGAACAAGGTTAGAAATCTAAGGCTAATACTCATTTAAATGGGGCTTGTCGAGTCAGGATCAATTTGTTCGAAAATCCAAGGCTAACATTCCCTCCAAAAACTAAGTTCAATCATGTTTGGGGGAAAAGTCTATTTCCCATAAATTTGAAGTCTAATTCAAACTAAATGGGATTGGATATGAAGAAGGTTAGAAATATAAGGCTAATACTCATTTAAATGGGGCTCGTCGAGTCAGGATCAATTTTTCCGAAAATCCAAGGCTAACACTCCCTCCAAAAACGAAGTTCAATGAAGTTTGGGGGAAAAGTCTATTACCCATAAATTTGAAGTCTAATACCAACTAAAAGGGATTGGATATGAACAAGGTTAGAAATCTAAGGCTAATACTCATTTAAATGGGGCTCGTCGAGTCAGGATCAATTTTTCCAAAAATCCAAGGCTAACACTCCCACCAAAAACGAAGTTCAATCATGTTTGGGGGAAAAGTCTATTACCCATAAATTTGATGTCTAATTCAAACTAAATGGGATTGGATATGAAGAAGGTTATAAATCTAAGGCTAATACGCATTTAAATGGGGCTCGTCGAGTCAGGATCAATTTTTCCGAAAATCCAAGGCTAACACTCCCTCCAAAAACCAAGTTCAATCAAGTTTGGGGGAAAAGTCTATTACCCATAAATTTGAAGTCTAATACCAACTAAAAGGGCTTGGATATGAACAAGGTTAGAAATCTAAGGCTAATACTCATTTAAATGGGGCTCGTCGAGTCAGGATCAATTTTTCCGAAAATCCAAGGCTAACACTCCCTCCAAAAACCAAGTTCAATCAAGTTTGGGGGAAAAGTCTATTACCCATAAATTTGAAGTCTAATACCAACTAAAAGGGCTTGGATATGAACAAGGTTAGAAATCTAAGGCTAATACTCATTTAAATGGGGCTCGTCGAGTCAGGATCAATTTTTCCGAAAATCCAAGGCTAACACTCCCTCCAAAAACTAAGTTCAATCATGTTTGGGGGAAAAGTCTATTACCCATAAATTTGAAGTCTAATTCAAACTAAAAGGGATTGGATATGAAGAAGGTTAGAAATCTAAGTCTAATACGAAATTAAATGGGGCTTGTCGAGTCAGGATCAATTTGTCCGAAAATCCAAGGCTAACACCTCCAAAAACCAAGTTCAATCAAGTTTGGGGGAAAAGTCTATTACCCATAAATTTGAAGTCTAATACCAAATAAAAGGGCTTGGATATGAACAAGGTTAGAAATCTAAGTCTAATACGCATTTAAATGGGGCTTGTCGAGTCAGGATCAATTTTTTCCGAAAATCCAAGGCTAACACCTCCAAAAACCAAGTTCAATCAAGTTTGGGGGAAAAGTCTATTACCCATATATTTGAAGTCTAATACCAAGTAGAAGGGATTGGATATGAACAAGGTTAGAAATCTAAGGCTAATACTCATTTAAATGGGGCTCTTCGAGTCAGGATCAATTTTTCCGAAAATCCAAGGCTAACACTCCCTCCAAAAACCAATTTCAATCAAGTTTGGGGGAAAAGTCTATTACCCATAAATTTGAAGTCTAGTTCAAACTAAAAGGTCTTGGATATGAACAAGGTTAGAAATCTAAGGCTAATACTCATTTAAATGGCGCTCGTCGAGTCAGGATGAATATATCCGAAAATCCTAGGCTAACACTCCCTCCAAAAACTAAGTTCAATCATGTTTGGGGGAAAAGTCTATTACCCATAAATTTGAAGTCTAATACCAACTAAAAGGGCTTGGATATGAACAAGGTTAGAAATCTAAGGCTAATACTCATTTAAATGGGGCTCGTCGAGTCAGGATTAATTTTTCCGAAAATCCAAGGCTAACACTCCCACCAAAAACGAAGTTCAATCATGTTTGGGGGAAAAGTCTATTACCCATAAATTTGAAGTCTAATACCAACTAAAACGGCTTGTATATGAACAAGGTTAGAAATCTAAGGCTAATACTCATTTAAATGGGGCTCGTCGAGTCAGTATCAATTTTTCCGAAAATCCAAGGCTAACACTCCCTCCAAAAAGTAAGTTCAATCATGTTTGGGGGAAAAGTCTATTACCCATAAATTTGAAGTCTAATTCAAACTAAATGGGATTGGATATGAAGAAGGTTAGAAATCTAAGTCTAATACTCATTTAAATGGAGCTTGTCGAGTCAGGATCAATTTGTCCGAAAATCCAAGGCTAACACCTCCAAAAAACAAGTTCAATCAAGTTTGGGGGAAAAGTCTATTACCCATAAATTTCAAGTCTAATACCAACTAAAAGGGCTTGGATATGAACAAGGTTAGAAATCTAAGGCTAATACTCATTTAAATGGGGCTTGTCGAGTCAGGATCAATTTGTTCGAAAATCCAAGGCTAACACTCCCTCCAAAAACTAAGTTCAATCATGTTTGTGGGAAAAGTCTATTACCCATAAATTTGAAGTCTAATTCAAACTAAAAGGGATTGGATATGAACAAGGTTAGAAATCTAAGGCTAATACTCATTTAAATGGGGCTCGTCGAGTCAGGATCAATTTTTCCGAAAATCGAAGGCTAACACTCCCTCCAAAAACGAAGTTCAATGAAGTTTGGGGGAAAAGTCTATTACCCATAAATTTAAAGTCTAATACCAACTAAAAGGGATTGCATATGAACAAGGTTAGAAATCTAAGGCTAATACTCATTTAAATGGGGCTCGTCGAGTCAGGATCAATTTTTCCAAATATCCAAGGCTAACACTCCCACCAAAAACGAAGTTCAATCATGTTTGGGGGAAAAGTCTATTACCCATAAGTTTGAAGTCTAATTCAAACTAAATGGGATTGGATATGAAGAAGGTTAGAAATCTAAGGCTAATACTCATTTAAATGGGGCTCGTCGAGTCAGGATCAATTTTTCCGAAAATCCAAGGCTAACACTCCCTCCAAAAACCAAGTTGAATCAAGTTTGGGGAAAAAGTCTATTACCCATAAATTTGAAGTCTAATACCAACTAAAAGGGCTTGGATATGAACAAGGTTAGAAATCTAAGGCTAATACTCATTTAAATGGGGCTCGTCGAGTCAGGATCAATTTTTCCGAAAATCCAAGGCAAACACTCCCTCCAAAAACCAAGTTCAATCAAGTTTGGGGGAAAAGTCTATTACCCATAAATTTGAAGTCTAATACCAACTAAAAGGGCTTGGATATGAACAAGGTTAGAAATATAAGGCTAATACTCATTTAAATGGGGCTTGTCGAGTCAGGATCAATTTGTCCGAAAATCCAAGGCTAACGCCTCCAAAAACCAAGTTCAATCAAGTTTGGGGGGAAAGTCTATTACCCATAAATTTGAAGTATAATACCAAATAAAAGGGCTTGGATATGAACAAGGTTAGAAATCTAAGTCTAATACGAAATTAAATGGGGCTTGTCGAGTCAGGATCAATTTGTCCGAAAATCCAAGGCTAACACCTCCAAAAACCAAGTTCAATCAAGTTTAGGGGAAAAGTCTATTACCCATAAATTTGAAGTCTAATACCAACTAAAAGGGCTTGGATATGAACAAGGTTAGAAATCTAAGGTTAATACTCATTTAAATGGGGCTCGTCGAGTCAGGATCAATTTTTCCGAAAATCAAAGGCTAACACTCCCTCCAAAAACCAAGTTCAATCAAGTTTGGGGGAAAAGTCTATTACCCATAAATTTGAAGTCTAATACCAACTAAAAGGGCTTGGATATGAACAAGGTTAGAAATCTAAGGCTAATACTCATTTAAATGGGGCTCGTCGAGTCAGGATCAATTTTTCCGAAAATCCAAGGCTAACACTCCCTCCAAAAACGAAGTTCAATGAAGTTTGGGGGAAAAGTCTATTACCCATAAATTTGAAGTCTAATACCAACTAAAAGGGATTGGATATGAACAAGGTTAGAAATCTAAGGCTAATACTCATTTAAATGGGGCTCGTCGAGTCAGGATCAATTTTTCCAAAAATCCAAGGCTAACACTCCCACCAAAAACGAAGTTCAATCATGTTTGGGGGAAAAGTCTATTACCCATAAATTTGACGTCTAATTCAAACTAAATGGGATTGGATATGAAGAAGGTTATAAATCTAAGGCTAATACGCATTTAAATGGGGCTCGTCGAGTCAGGATCAATTTTTCCGAAAATCCTAGGCTAACACTCCCTCCAAAAACCAAGTTCAATCAAGTTTGGGGGAAAAGTCTATTACCCATAAATTTGAAGTCTAATACCAACTAAAAGGGCTTGGATATGAACAAGGTTAGAAATCTAAGGCTAATACTCATTTAAATGGGGCTCGTCGAGTCAGGATCAATTTTTCCGAAAATCCAAGGCTAACACTCCCTCCAAAAACCAAGTTCAATCAAGTTTGGGGGAAAAGTCTATTACCCATAAATTTGAAGTCTAATACCAACTAAAAGGGCTTGGATATGAACAAGGTTAGAAATCTAAGGCTAATACTCATTTAAATGGGGCTCGTCGAGTCAGGATCAATTTTTCCGAAAATCCAAGGCTAACACTCCCTCCAAAAACTAAGTTCAATCATGTTTGGGGGAAAAGTCTATTACCCATAAATTTGAAGTCTAATTCAAACTAAAAGGGATTGGATATGAAGAAGGTTAGAAATCTAAGTCTAATACTCATTTAAATGGAGCTTGTCGATTCAGGATCAATTTGTCCGAAAATCCAAGGCTAACACCTCCAAAAACCAAGTTCAATCAAGTTTGGGGGAAAAGTCTATTACCCATAAATTTGAAGTCTAATACCAACTAAAATGGATTGGATATGAACAAGGTTAGAAATCTAAGGCTAATACTCATTTAAATGGGGCTCGTCGAGTCAGGATCAATTTTTCCGAAAATCCAAGGCTAACACTCCCTCCAAAAACCAAGTTCAATCAAGTTTGGGGGAAAAGTCTATTACCCATAAATTTGAAGTCTAATACCAACTAAAACGGCTTGTATATGAACAAGGTTAGAAATCTAAGGCTAATACTCATTTAAATGGGGCTCGTCGAGTCAGTATCAATTTTTCCGAAAATCCAAGGCTAACACTCCCTCCAAAAAGTAAGTTCAATCATGTTTGGGGGAAAAGTCTATTACCCATAAATTTGAAGTCTAATTCAAACTAAATGGGATTGGATATGAAGAAGGTTAGAAATCTAAGTCTAATACTCATTTAAATGGAGCTTGTCGAGTCAGGATCAATTTGTCCGAAAATCCAAGGCTAACACCTCCAAAAAACAAGTTCAATCAAGTTTGGGGGAAAAGTCTATTACCCATAAATTTCAAGTCTAATACCAACTAAAAGCGCTTGGATATGAACAAGGTTAGAAATCTAAGGCTAATACTCATTTAAATGGGGCTTGTCGAGTCAAGATCAATTTGTTCGAAAATCCAAGGCTAACACTCCCTCCAAAAACTAAGTTCAATCATGTTTGTGGGAAAAGTCTATTACCCATAAATTTGAAGTCTAATTCAAACTAAAAGGGATTGGATATGAACAAGGTTAGAAATCTAAGGCTAATACTCATTTAAATGGGGCTCGTCGAGTCAGGATCAATTTTTCCGAAAATCGAAGGCTAACACTCCCTCCAAAAACGAAGTTCAATGAAGTTTGGGGGAAAAGTCTATTACCCATAAATTTAAAGTCTAATACCAACTAAAAGGGATTGGATATGAACAAGGTTAGAAATCTAAGGCTAATACTCATTTAAATGGGGCTCGTCGAGTCAGGATCAATTTTTCCAAATATCCAAGGCTAACACTCCCACCAAAAACGAAGTTCAATCATGTTTGGGGGAAAAGTCTATTACCCATAAGTTTGAAGTCTAATTCAAACTAAATGGGATTGGATATGAAGAAGGTTAGAAATCTAAGGCTAATACTCATTTAAATGGGGCTCGTCGAGTCAGGATCAATTTTTCCGAAAATCCAAGGCTAACACTCCCTCCAAAAACCAAGTTGAATCAAGTTTGGGGAAAAAGTCTATTACCCATAAATTTGAAGTCTAATACCAACTAAAAGGGCTTGGATATGAACAAGGTTAGAAATCTAAGGCTAATACTCATTTAAATGGGGCTCGTCGAGTCAGGATCAATTTTTCCGAAAATCCAAGGCAAACACTCCCTCCAAAAACCAAGTTCAATCAAGTTTGGGGGAAAAGTCTATTACCCATAAATTTGAAGTCTAATACCAACTAAAAGGGCTTGGATATGAACAAGGTTAGAAATATAAGGCTAATACTCATTTAAATGGGGCTTGTCGAGTCAGGATCAATTTGTCCGAAAATCCAAGGCTAACGCCTCCAAAAACCAAGTTCAATCAAGTTTGGGGGGAAAGTCTATTACCCATAAATTTGAAGTATAATACCAAATAAAAGGGCTTGGATATGAACAAGGTTAGAAATCTAAGTCTAATACGAAATTAAATGGGGCTTGTCGAGTCAGGATCAATTTGTCCGAAAATCCAAGGCTAACACCTCCAAAAACCAAGTTCAATCAAGTTTGGGGGAAAAGTCTATTACCCATAAATTTGAAGTCTAATACCAAATAAAAGGGCTTGGATATGAACAAGGTTAGAAATCTAAGTCTAATACGCATTTAAATGGGGCTTGTCGAGTCAGGATCAATTTTTTCCGAAAATCCAAGGCTAACACCTCCAAAAACCAAGTTCAATCAAGTTTGGGGGAAAAGTCTATTACCCATATATTTGAAGTCTAATACCAAGTAGAAGGGATTGGATATGAAAAAGGTTAGAAATCTAAGGCTAATACTCATTTAAATGGGGCTTGTCGAGTCAGGATCAATTTGTCCGAAAATCCACGGCTAACGCCTCCAAAAACCAAGTTCAATCAAGTTTGGGGGAAAAGTCTATTACCCATAAATTTGAAGTCTAATACCAACTAAAAGGGCTTGGATATGAACAAGGTTAGAAATCTAAGGCTAATACTCATTTAAATGGGGCTCGTCGAGTCAGGATCAATTTTTCCGAAAATCGAAGGCTAACACTCCCTCCAAAAACTAAGTTCAATCATGTTTGGGGGAAAAGTCTATTACCCATAAATTTGAAGTCTAATACCAACTAAAAGGTCTTGGATATGAACAAGGTTAGAAATCTAAGTCTAATACTCATTTAAATGGGGCTTGTCGAGTCAGGATCAATTTGTCTGAAAATCCAAGGCTAACACCTCCAAAAACCAAGTTCAATCAAGTTTGGGGGAAAAGTCTATTACCCATAAATTTGAAGTCTAATACCAACTAAAAGGGCTTGGATATGAACAAGGTTAGAAATCTAAGGCTAATACTCATTTAAATGGGGCTCGTCGAGTCAGGATCAATTTTTCCGAAAATCCAAGACTAACACTCCCTCCAAAAACCAAGTTCAATCAAGTTTGGGGGAAAAGTCTATTACCCATAAATTTGAAGTCTAATACCAACTAAAAGGGCTTGGATATGAACAAGGTTAGAAATCTAAGGCTAATACTCATTTAAATGGGGCTCGTCGAGTCAGGATCAATTTTACCGAAAATCCAAGGCAAACACTCCCTCCAAAAACCAAGTTCAATCAAGTTTGGGGGAAAAGTCTATTACCCATAAATTTGAAGTCTAATACCAACTAAAAGGGCTTGGATATGAACAAGGTTAGAAATATAAGGCTAATACTCATTTAAATGGGGCTTGTCGAGTCAGGATCAATTTGTCCGAAAATCCAAGGCTAACACCTCCAAAAACCAAGTTCAATCAAGTTTGGGGGGAAAGTCTATTACCCATAAATTTGAAGTCTAATACCAAAAAAAAGGGATTGGATATGAACAAGGTTAGAAATCTAAGGCTAATACTCATTTAAATGGGGCTCGTCGAGTCAGGATCAATTTTTCCAAAAATCCAAGCCTAACACTCCCACCAAAAACGAAGTTCAATCATATTTGGGGGAAAAGTCTATTACCCATAAATTTGAAGTCTAATTCAAACTAAATGGGATTGGATATGAAGAAGGTTAGAAATCTAAGCCTAATACTCATTTAAATGGGGCTCGTCGAGTCAGGATCAATTTTTCCGAAAATCGAAGGCTAACACTCCCTCCAAAAACTAAGTTCAATCATGTTTGGGGGAAAAGTCTATTACCCATAAATTTGAAGTCTAATACCAACTAAAAGGTCTTGGATATGAACAAGGTTAGAAATCTAAGTCTAATACTCATTTAAATGGGGCTTGTCGAGTCAGGATCAATTTGTCTGAAAATCCAAGGCTAACACCTCCAAAAACCAAGTTCAATCAAGTTTGGGGGAAAAGTCTATTACCCATAAATTTGAAGTCTAATACCAACTAAAAGGGCTTGGATATGAACAAGGTTAGAAATCTAAGGCTAATACTCATTTAAATGGGGCTCGTCGAGTCAGGATCAATTTTTCCGAAAATCCAAGGCTAACACTCCCTCCAAAAACCAAGTTCAATCAAGTTTGGGGGAAAAGTCTATTACCCATAAATTTGAAGTCTAATACCAACTAAAAGGGCTTGGATATGAACAAGGTTAGAAATCTAAGGCTAATACTCATTTAAATGGGGCTCGTCGAGTCAGGATCAATTTTACCGAAAATCCAAGGCAAACACTCCCTCCAAAAACCAAGTTCAATCAAGTTTGGGGGAAAAGTCTATTACCCATAAATTTGAAGTCTAATACCAACTAAAAGGGCTTGGATATGAACAAGGTTAGAAATATAAGGCTAATACTCATTTAAATGGGGCTTGTCGAGTCAGGATCAATTTGTCCGAAAATCCAAGGCTAACGCCTCCAAAAACCAAGTTCAATCAAGTTTGGGGGGAAAGTCTATTACCCATAAATTTGAAGTCTAATACCAAAAAAAAGGGATTGGATATGAACAAGGTTAGAAATCTAAGGCTAATACTCATTTAAATGGGGCTCGTCGAGTCAGGATCAATTTTTCCAAAAATCCAAGGCTAACACTCCCACCAAAAACGAAGTTCAATCATATTTGGGGGAAAAGTCTATCACCCATAAATTTGAAGTCTAATTCAAACTAAATGGGATTGGATATGAAGAAGGTTAGAAATCTAAGTCTAATACTCATTTAAATGGGGCTCGTCGAGTCAGGATCAATTTTACCGAAAATCCAAGGCAAACACACCCTCCAAAAACCAAGTTCAATCAAGTTTGGGGGAAAAGTCTATTACCCATAAATTTGAAGTCTAATACCAACTAAAAGGGCTTGGATATGAACAAGGTTAGAAATATAAGGCTAATACTCATTTAAATGGGGCTTGTCGAGTCAGGATCAATTTGTCCGAAAATCCAAGGCTAACGCCTCCAAAAACCAAGTTCAATCAAGTTTGGGGGGAAAGTCTATTACCCATAAATTTGAAGTCTAATACCAAATAAAAGGGCTTGGATATGAACAAGGTTAGAAATCTAAGTCTAATACGCATTTAAATGGGGCTTGTCGAGTCAGGATCAATTTGTCCGAAAATCCTAGGCTAACACCTCCAAAAACCAAGTTCAATCATGTTTGGGGGAAAAGTCTATTACCCATAAATTTCAAGTCTAATACCAACTAAAAGGTCTTGGATATGAACAAGGTTAGAAATCTAAGTCTAATACTCATTTAAATGGGGCTTGTCGAGTCAGGATCAATTTGTCTGAAAATCCAAGGCTAACACCTCCAAAAACCAAGTTCAATCAAGTTTGGGGGAAAAGTCTATTACCCATAAATTTGAAGTCTAATACCAACTAAAAGGGCTTGGATATGAACAAGGTTAGAAATATAAGGCTAATACTCATTTAAATGGGGCTTGTCGAGTCAGGATCAATTTGTCTGAAAATCCAAGGCTAACACCTCCAAAAACCAAGTTCAATCAAGTTTGGGGGAAAAGTCTATTACCCATAAATTTGAAGTCTAATACCAACTAAAAGGGCTTGGATATGAACAAGGTTAGAAATCTAAGGCTAATACTCATTAAAATGGGGCTCGTCGAGTCAGGATCAATTTTTCCGAAAATCCAAGGCTAACACTCCCTCCAAAAACCAAGTTCAATCAAGTTTGGGGGAAAAGTCTATTACCCATAAATTTGAAGTCTAATACCAACTAAAAGGGCTTGGATATGAACAAGGTTAGAAATCTAAGGCTAATACTCATTTAAATGGGGTTCGTCGAGTCAGGATCAATTTTACCGAAAATCC